>JACCHX010000011.1:4785000-5160000 GCA_018907135.1 Kradibia gibbosae
AAGGTCGTTAATTTAATCGATATGACTTGCATCTTTCATAAGTTCTATTGTAAATTGTAAAGGAGTTATGTATATGTGTTTCGTCATAATTATCATTTACCAAGAGTGAGAGAGTGAGAGAAAGAGAGAGAGTGAGAGAAAGAGAGAGAGAGAGAGAGAGTTATAAAAGAATAATAACGTTAAAACAAAAATTAACTCCTGATTATTTACATTTTACGTGAATTTATACGTCGTTAGTATATTACAAATTGCATACATATGTGCTCAAATATGTATGCGCATCTCGTCGATTCATTTTGTCGATGCGAAGAGTTCACAGTGAAAATATATAAAAGCAACAATATAATTGATTAATGCTGATTATTAAAATTAGGAAAATATAATCATTCGCAAATACCATGTATATTATCACGTCGTTAAGTAGGCAAACGCGTAAAAAGAAACATTTACAATTAAGAAGTTGGGTAAGTTCAACCAAAGAAGATACAAGATATATATATGTCTATTTTCTTCAATACATCTCTTTTGTTGACCGTCTTATCGATCGATTTATAAATAATTGATTTCAATCGAAAAATAATTTTAACCAGCCACCAAGATACGTTTTTTCTCCGACTTGTACTTTTTCAGGTAATCAAATTCAATTGAAGGCATTTTTTTTCCTCCTTTCTTTCTTAATTTTTACTAACAAGCTTTTAAAGGTATATGGATAGTACTGTAATTAAAGTCAAGTAAGTTTTATATAAAGTGAAAAGTTTTTTATTAAAATTAATTATTTTATATATTGTCGATAAAATTACGTCATTAAGCTGTAACTTACACGCTCTCTTACAAATATAATTACAAATAATCTCTACTGTAAGACACACAATTTGCAATTTTAATTTATCATTCAATTAGAAATTAAGATATATTCATTCACTTCTCTACTTATAAAAATTCAACTAAAATCATTTTCTTTATCAAATAACTCTTCCAGCATTGTAACGAATATCCTTATAATTTAAAAAAGAGATTTCAATAAAATAAATCCTTACAATTATACAATGTAATATAGTTGAAGAATAAATAGACAATATATAATTTTTTATAATAAATGTTTTTCTTTATTGATTAAACTTGATGAGTTTAAAACTTTTCTTCTAATATTATTCACCTTGTAACTGAATTTAATCCATTAAAATTATCCGAATGCTTAAAATAGATCTACTGTATAGTACTGTAATAAAATTTTGAAATGGAATGTTTTAATGACTTGGCAAGGCGTTTTGTTGATGTATTTTTTATCGATTTAACAATTGAAGCTTATTTATTTATAATCGCATTGAAATTAATAATTTAAACACGATTGAAAAGCTAGTTTTTCTTTCATATATAAATATTTATATATATATATATATATAAGATAAAAGTAATAAGTAAGTTTTATATTATCTATAAAACATTTTATTTCAAATATTAATACAATATATGCTTCAATAGATCGGCGATTTAATGTGGTCTAGCATAATTTTGTAATTAAATTATCGATTTCTTAACTAGACAAATTGTTTTAGATACAAAAAAAAACGAGTATTAATCGATTTTTTAGAATACAATCCTATAAAGTATATAAAATTAGTAATAAAAAAAAATAAATATTTTAAAATTGTAATATGGTATGTGATAAAAATATTTATTGAATAGAAAATTTTTAATTTTATACAAAATACAATAATTATTCACTTTGATACTTATAAAGTAATGTTTATAAAACCACAACATCAGATGTCGGATATCATAAGTTTTATTTTACGTTGCACATATTTGCATTATAATGATTTGAGATTTATAAAATAAATACACAATAATGGTAAATAGTTTTAATATATTATAATGAGAGCTGCGGAGAAAATAAAGGATAAATATTTTAAACTGTAAATAGTATTTTGAAATAATATTTCAATAAGTAAGTTCATATTAAAATATAACGCAAAATTTATGACATTAAGCCAATAGGAATCTTGAGTAGCCATCAATGTTGTTTATGATTTGTGTCCGAAACTTAAAATACTCGCATACAAAAATGTTACGTATATTATTTATCTTAAATTATCTTCCAGATGTTGGTATCTGGTCGAATGTCGGATAAAATAGCTCTCTATCAAATATGGGCTGTTAATTTAAAACAAAAAGCAAAAAAAATGTAGTTTTTAAACAGACAACATTTACATTTACATTTACATTATTTTCAATAAGTTAATTACTCTTCCTGTTATCAATAGAATCCCATTGATTTCATAAAACATCGTTGTAAAATATTAACTTGTAATAATAAATTGTACCAAATTTTATTGATTTGACATTTCATTGAAATAAACCTCTCGCACGACTTTTAACTTTTCCGATAAGTATTCGAAATTCTCCATTTTCAAAAAGCCATTGACATCTTCCGAATCGATATTAATTTTCTTTATCACCTCGCGATCACTGTCCAATACACTACAGCTTATACTTTCGTACTTACCCCGATCTTTCGTAACGCTTCCCTTGGAGACTCTCTGCCTCATACAAAAGGCTATAAAATTTATGATCTTCGAATCTTCCCGATAGCGAGTTATCTTACTATTGCTAAACGGTATGCCAGCATTAGTGGCATCGGAACGATACTCGAGCGTCGAGAGCAACTTTTTAAATATTTCAATAACCTCCTGATCCGACAGATTTCCCAAGATTGGCCTCTCGGATACTAAATTTAGTAACAATATACTGTAAATTATGTCGTCCATGACGAGCCCTTCCGACAAATCGTATCTTAAAATCACATTGTTCAAAAGACTCTGACGAACGGTTCGATTGATCGAGTCCACTTCATCGGTCAGTAGCACTAAAGAAGCCAATAACGACTTTATCTTACATCTCGTAGTCAGGTGCTCGAAATTGTAAAGCAGAATTTCGAGACTCTTGGCAATGACGTTCCTGAGGCTTTCCGAATAATTGAAATAATTTTCAATCGTTATTCTTTCATTCGCGATGCCGAAGAGCACATCGTCGAAAATATCAGGAGTCCCAGTACCTCGCAACGATAGCACGCGTACAGATATTAATAATTCCGATAGGTGTATCGACTGTACGGCAGCTGCGCTTTTCAATTTTGTCGCGAAACTGTTTAACTTCGACACGTCCGCGTGTTGCAGCTGAATATGTTTGCCTTGAAAGGTGCTCTTAACCGACTCTTTAGCATAAATATTTATCTCCTCCAGTAGTATTTTATGAGACTTGTCGAAGTTGTCGTTGGCGAATTCAATGCTGGCAATCAAAAGCTTGCGATTGCAACGGGGTGCAAATTTTAATAAACCGATGCCGAAATCCGTGCATTTTGCTCCGAGGATGCTTCCAAGCAAAGCGTAATCGTCGTTGCTAATCGCGTAATCGACGTAGAGGCTCATCGATTCGCTGACGAATTCGAAAAAGCCCGGCTTGGCGACCTCGAAT
This sequence comes from Kradibia gibbosae, assembly GCA_018907135.1. Lineage (NCBI taxonomy): Eukaryota > Metazoa > Arthropoda > Insecta > Hymenoptera > Agaonidae > Kradibia > Kradibia gibbosae. The sequence goes on from JACCHX010000011.1 coordinate 4,788,475, forward strand.
CGAGCGTAAAAATCATCGGCCTTCGGTAATCCAGGGGTGCAATTGTCCTTAATCGCAATCTTCAATTTACGGGAGAGTCTCAAGAGTTGAGCCTCTACGGCGTAGCAGAGCTGCTTTTGTTTGATCAATGCTGACCTCCTGCTCCAGAAGCCCCACAATGATTTAACGTTGGACTGGATTTGTAAATTTCTTCTCACCTCGCTGAGCGATCTCATCTTCGAATGGGCGACCCTCACGCTTCGATGTTCCTCGTCTTGCTTCTCATGCAAATACTCCAATGTGCTTAAGTATCCATTGAGGAGATTGAAATTACTCGTGGCCGCTATTCGACCCTTTAATTTATCGATTTCCAGGTCGATGCTCCTGTGAGCGACGCTTGCCGCGAAAGCCTTGGATGCCAAATCGCGAACGTGAGCTATTGGACTGCCGAGGAATGAGTAAAGGTAGGCTTTTATTTGCTCGACATAGTCTGCCGAGGTGCCATCGATGATGTCGATTTCGCTGAAGAACATTTTTGAAAGCAGACTCAATATATGAATGACGTTGGCGTCATCCTTCCAGCCGTCGTTTTTCTTGTTGCGCGACTGGTGCAAGGCTCGCAAGCTGTTGAGTATGTGAGCAGCCAATTGTGGAAAATGGGTCTTGAAGTAATTGAACGAATAGCCGTAACCAAAATCAACGGAGTTTACTCCGGTACTTTGGCCAACCAATCTTGGCACTATTGCTCCGAAAAGTTGAAGACTCGCATTGCTGTTGTAATGAATATATTAATGATTATAAATTAGAAATAAGTTATCGACGCTTTATCAAACGCGCGAAGGATTTAAACAGTGGTCTTTAATCACTCGATAATTTAATCTAACTGCGAATAAAGTTTTAGGATCTCGAAGTAATATTCATAAGCCTACAAATGCATGTGTATTTTTTTTTTAATTTATCCGAGCTTGATTTTAAACAAATGAATTTTTAAGCAAAATGTTATTTTCCCAAGTCCCAAAAAGTTATTACCAGTCACATGAGTCTCGCGTTTAAAAATGAATGGTAACGACAATTTTGCGTTACTTCGAGTAAGTACAAAAGCACCAAATCGGTAGACAAAGCTATCTCGTACCGTATTGGAAATATTCGGGACTGCATATATTCAAAGCAGATCAGGCAGATATCTTCCAAATAAAGGCTCATTTGTGACTGAAGCTGCTTGTCCTCGACTAAATTCTTCAAGAAATGCAAATGCATTGCACAAGGATCATCGTAATTGGTGGCTGCCTCTTGTTTAGTGTTTAATTGCTCTCTTAAGTACAGCATCAATGGCTTAATAGCATAGTGTAAGAGAGGCCTCTCATCTCTAGTATCATTGGCTATTATTTTATGAAACATTATCGTTAGTCCGGCTCCTCTGCGCGTTAAATTTAAATTCGTCGAGAAGTCGTTGCAGAGTAATTTCTTCAAATAGTCCTCGAGCAATTTCACGTGCTTTTCATTATTGCACAAATATCTGTGGAGGCAGATTGTAGAATTTTTAATTTATCGTTAATAATAGCTTGTCCACGTGAAATTTAACCACGCGTTATTTGGAATCTTTGGATTGTTCATCGCGATAAATAATTGTAAGGTAAAAAAAAGTCAAGACCTGCTTAAATTAGCGATTGCGACTCCTGCCGCCTCGATCACTCCTTTGTACCGGCATTTCAACAACACTCTTACAATAACTTCACTCGATCGATGTATCATTGAATCTGTGGCGTGTTCGCTTTTTGCAATTTTGACGCACATTTCACAGAGGATCTGAGAAGTTTATAAGGCATTATTACAATTGAATTGTCGTTAAAGATTGATGTTAAGCATGTGACTAATTCTATATTCGAAGCAACGATTAAAGAATACTTTTGAAATAATTCCTGATCATAAATGATTAGTTACTAATTATTGGAACCCGTAATGCAATAGTATTCTTATAATAATATCAACGTAAGTAAAAGCGGCTTATACTTTTAAGGACCTCCATATGCAAGTTGTTATTATTTGGTGAGCTGGTGACAAGCTGAATTCCTTAAATTCGTACTCTATTTCGCTGTTTCTTATAGATTCATTGATCGCTAAACTCATTTCCTCGAATGTTGACGAATGGGCTAAAATTTTTAAAATAATACAATTTTACAAGCAATTCAATTCTTAAAACCTTTAAGGTTTTATGGCAAATTATATTGATTTTCGACAGCCTTAAATTAATAGAAGTCGATGCTCTTTTGAGTTAACGATTTTCAATAACGCTGCAAAAATTTTAAATAAATTACCCAAATTCGAAGACCTCAGGGAAAATGCATTTAAAAAATAATTCACTGCGTCTGTGGTCATACTTAATACTTCGCTTAAAAATTCTGTAGCATAGGAACTTGTGGGAGCATTTGTAAATTCTGCCATTAATAAAGCCATTGCCACACCGTAGAAAGGCGTATTTTCGGTAACAGCTTTAAAAATATCTTTTTTAACCAATTCCAATTGCCTCCTCGATTCTTCCAGTAAAAATCTGCTGTACGATTGATGCTTGAGCGTCGAAGCTTGATTTTCGAGGTCAGTTTCAACGCTTAGGTTTATTTCATCGGAGGGCAACCATTTTATCAAAATTTTAAATAAAAAAGCGCCGCTATTTATTTCACAAATTTTATAAGAGTTACACTTCTCTAGGGCGATTTTTAAAATATCCTGAAAGATAATATTTTATTAATTCAATTGGAAACACTTGCTTAATAAAAACAAAAGAAGAAGCACTTTGAATAATAAACGTACAATTTTTTCAGCACGCGACAAAGTACTCGAGTCGAAAAAATCAATGATTAATGTAGAAGAAATATCCTGTACATGTTCATCGGAGTCTAAAACAAGTTTAAAAAGTAAAAGAGCGCATTCCTTGCTTGTGAATTTCCATTTTCCATTTTTATCCATTTCTCGTTTTAATAAAGGGCCGTATTTCAATGCTTCTTTGAAGGTCGGATCTTTTGAAAGAATAGCGCTACTGCAATTATTACTGTGCAAGAACTGAAGGCTAATTTTGAACAATTGTAAGCCAAAAATTTTCCTTTGATAGCAAGACCCGAATTCAAAGCAATTTATTTGAAACTCGTAGAGCCATTGGAGAAATAAAATTATATCTCGCAAGTTATTTTCAGTGAATGCCCGCTTCAATAAATGGCTGAATAATATTTTAAAGTGATTAAAAATCCCTTCCCTCATATAAGTTGTGTCAGTCGTTGCGTGAAAATACAAAAACTGCTTTATTGTAATTATTGTGTATGGATAATCATTGCTAGACGGATTTCCTACTTCGTAGCAATATCCAGCAAACATATTTAATCTTATGAATTCTTCTTTGTGATAAAGAAAAAATTTCTCCGTATCACGCTTCAATAAAAACTGAATTCCATATTTTTTGGCCAAGCGAAATAAATGAGACTGATATAATACATTCTTTTCATCGCAATTCTCCAAAAGGTACGGCAAAATGTCTCGATAAGTCTTTAATAAAGGCTCAATCCAGCATTTACAAAATTCTTGCAAGGTGTTATATTTTTTTCTAAAACATAGATAAACATTCGTTTTTAATTTTATTTTACATTTGTTCATCGGTCACGACTACTTTTTAAAATTTATAACCATTGCTTTGGTTATATAAATTTTCATTTATTATAAAACAATATGAATTTCTTACTCCGTTTCCCATGTAGTTACGTAATTTGTTAAGTGATTCCCAAATGTCCTTATCCATAGATCTTTAGGCATTTTCTTACATATATTTGTATAAACTTTTGTGCTAGCTTTGAATAAATACTTGTTAGTTAAGCTACTGAATAGATTTGATATAAATTTTGATTCAGTAAGTAATTCAATATTTTCTAATGCGTTGCAAATTTCTGACAATATAACATATTTTGTAACATGACACCATGATATTCTTTCTAAACAATTTTTAAATAAATATGTTAAAAAATCATCATACTTTGTCTTCATAATATTTAAGTAAACGACAAAAATTCCAAAAACGTTTGATTTGTAAATCGCATTATCCCAATTGGAAAACAAAATTTCTTCAATTTTGTTCTCAAACTCCAAGGAATTTTCTGACCAAAATCCTATTACAGATGTTCTTTGCATCCATAGCTGTAGAATTTTAAAAGCAAAGTAAGTATACCTAGTATACTTAACACAATACGGATAAATAATTTCGAAAGACTTTTTGTATATCTCTGAAGAATATACATCTTTTAATTGTAAAAATCCATTGCAAATAAGCAATTGGAATAATTTAATATTTCCTATTTTAAAAACTTCATTTGAATTTATTATATTATTCGTTTGTAAATTAAAATAATAAAACAAATTGCTTTCAAAGTCATTTGCAGTGTATAAAAACCTTTGGAGTGATACATAAGCACAAGACACTAATAAAATTGTTTCATTTCCAATTTCATTATTTGAACACAATAAATGTAGTAGTTTACTTAAAACTGGTTGCCATATTTTTATGTCATTTGGATTATATTCTACATTTTTTTCCGATGATAAAATGATTAATTTCTGTAAATTAAATGATAATCAAATTATTACATATTTGAAAATTGTTAGACTATTACAAAAACAGATTACTTTAAATAATTGTTATATAATTATAATTTAAATAATCGTTGAAAAACTTAATTCATTTGTTACTTTGAAAGTATTACAATTAATAAATTATTAATTAATTTACTACTTTTTAAATTACAATAGAATAATTCACTAACTCTAAGCGATTCCAAGTTTGTTGTATAACATATCTTCTTTCTTTTTGTAGAAGTATGAACAGGTTCCATTCTATTAATGTTAACGAATGATCTCTATAAATATATTTTTTAAATATTTACATTCAATTTATGTCAACGTTAATAATTGTAAAATAAAGTTTGCATTATCTTACCTCTACAAAAGTTAGTGATTCTTTCTCATTTTTATACTTTTTTCTTAATTGAAAATTATCTATAAATCTTTATTTCACGCAATAATTTTTTGAAAGAAAAGATAATAAAGTATGATCAAGTTATATCGTTATAGAAATTTAACCATCATTATTGGAAATTCTGTAAATTATATAAAACATTTTAAATTCAATACAATCGAATAAAATTAATTACCGAAAATATGTCGTTTTTTTTTTTTACTTTATAATACATTATTATAGAAATGGAATTTTTTTAATTACATGAAAGTAATATATTACAGTAAATAAAAATGCAATTTATTGTTTAACTGACAACTCTTTTATTTCAAATATAATATTATAAATATCTATAGCATGTTACATGAATTATTAAAAAATATATTAAAATTATATCACAGCTTAGATTTATCTGGAAAACTTGGAATAAATCCTTCGTTCATTGAACGATCAAAGAGTATTTTTTTTCGCTTTTTATCAAAATGAATCACCTGCATAATGCAAAATATTTTGGTAATTAAAAACGAGTTATTATTTAAATTCAATAATTGAAAAGAATATATCATACCCATTGTACTGGACAAAATTTTTCATAATCAGTTCTATAATTTTTACACAAATCTTCAGATTTTTTCTCATCAAGGCATTTCCAATAAATATCTCGGTGACTCCAGCAAGATAATCGGTCTTCTTTATTAGGAAAAGACATACTGAAACATAGTGATTTACATCAATTGATTAATTTTAAAAATATAATCGACGTTAAAAAAAACTTTACTGAGATACAGTATGATTTTTAAATAAATAAGAAATTATTTAAAAATTTTATGAAGGATTTTTTGAGATTTATTATTCTTAACATTAATTGCTAATATGATAATATTATGGAAAATTTTTTTTTAAGACTCATAAAATACTTACCATTAATTAAGAACGCATTTATTAACACTGTTACAATAAAGATGCTTAAGAAATAATTAATTTTCACTTGATTATTAATCACGACTGATTGATGAATTACTTATATTTATAGCAAAGACCAACTTGTTGTTTTTCAAATTTGATTATAATGTTAAGTAAAAAACGCAATTTATTTTAGTACAATAGATAATTAATTATATATTACTACTCTTAATTAACCCAACAGAATTAACATAAATATATTGCTACTTATATTGAATTATTTTCTATTAAAAAGATTATCTTTATATATTTTATGATTAAAGAAAATAAAGTGCCAATAAAGCAAACTTACCAATAAATTTGTTTTGCCTTAATCTTAAATTTTGAATTACATTGATTTAAATGCTTTTGAATTATTATAAATATAACAATTGATTCGAAAATTAAATAAAATTTTTCAATTAAATTATAACATACAGTACATGTTATCTTTTAGGAGGTACAAGGAAAAAAAAAGACTTAATGTTATTTCAACAAAACCATCTAATATTAATGTCCATCCGAATATTATGGTTTAAAATAAATGATTTAACCTCTAGTAACACGTACAATTTAATCGTAAATCAATGGGCAATTAGAATAAAAAATAAATATTAATATTATCATTAATAAATAAATGAACAAGTATTACCCTTTTTACTGTAAAGAATAATTGTATTTTCGCTACAATCGTTTTGCAAGTACGGAATTGAAATTACATGAAATAGTGGAATAATCGAAATAAACACGGAGAGCGAGAGAGAGAGGGAGGGAGAGGGACAGAGAGAGAGGGAGAGAGAAAGAGAGAGAGAGAGAGAGAGAGAGAGAGAGAGAGAGAGAGAGAAAGAGAGAACTTCGGAGAAGTGAAAAAGTAATATAGAAGATCGGGATTTGGGATATCAGAAATTCAATATGGTGCTCGTCGTTTAACATTTTACGTCTGACGTCTGTATTTCGAAATAAATATTAAATAATGACTTGTTGAAAAAAACTTTCATTAATTATGAAAATAAGATTAAAATCCGAGCGCTGGATTTAAGGACTTAGATGCCCGACCAGTTTATCAACTTTATTTTCGATAGTTTTAACGTTCGTATTAATTTTGTTAATATTTGGTTTTTAACGAAGAAAAAAAAAAAAAAATTATAATCCACAAAGCAAATTCAGTGGCAACCGTTGTGAATCCAGGCGCACTATTTTTCGTCAAGGCAGCAATTCTATTTTCAAGATAGGGAAACTAAGAAAAAAACCATGGAAAGTATTACAATGAGGGATGATGCAGAGTCACTTAATACGGAATCTGTCATAAGTAAAGTAAAAGTTAAACAGGGCAGTCCCGACACAGATATTGTTGCAAAAGATATTAAATCACGATTAATTTTATTAAACAATGAGAGCAATGACAAATGGCAGACCAATGGCATTCACAAGGTAAATGGAATTTGTGAGAGTACGGATATAAGTTCTGAGAGTACAATCATTGAACTCAAGCCTAAAAATATCGATACTAGTCATATTAAACAATCAAGTAAGTTGTTGAATTATTTAAACTCTAATGCTAAATGCTCGAATGCATCTTTTAGCCTAACTAAATAAAAGAGAAAAAAACAACAAAAGTTCATTAATCCGACATGTGTATATATTTATAGATGAGGATGAAGGAACTTCAGAGATAAATAAAGATTATAATATCAACTATGTTAGTTATACAAGTGAATTACAAATGCCCGACATTATGAAATTAATTCAGAAAGATTTGAGCGAACCATATTCCATATATACTTATAGATATTTTATCCATAATTGGCCAAAATTATGTTTCTTGGTAATAATTAATTTTTAACTCAAGTATTTCATTTATTTTTACTTTCAAAAATAGCAAAATATAATGTTTTGTCATTTGATATCATTGAAAATTTTGAAATTTTAATTTATTAACTAAGAGCTTAAATTATAAAAATAGAATATTATATAACTTGATAAGCTATTGTATATTGATTTTTATTTTCATGTTCAATTATAATATCTAAATTTTTTAAATTGATTTTCAAACAAATAAACAATAAAAGTATATATTATACATAATATATAATTTATTAAATTCATTGTAAAATTTTCACCTGATATTTTATAATTTTTTGAGAAATACTTTAAAATAGAGTAGCTGCGGTTAATGCATAATTGCTATTTTCTTATATATTTATATTCTTAATGAAACGTCATTATCATAAGAATTATAATTATACATTCACAAAAAAAATTAGAATGTAATTTTTACTTCATAGGCAATGGATGAAAAAGAGTGTATAGGTGCTATTGTTTGCAAGCTTGATATTCACAGGAAAACCACAAAACGAGGTTACATAGCAATGCTCGCCGTTGATGTAAAGTATAGAAAACGTAAAATTGGTTCTAACCTTGTGAGACGTGCGATCCAGGCAATGATCGAAGATGACGCAGATGAGGTAGTACTTGAAACAGAGATCACTAATCATCCCGCTCTACGTCTCTACGAAAATCTTGGTTTTGTTCGTGATAAGCGATTGTTTCGATACTACCTGAATGGTGTAGATGCTCTCAGATTGAAACTTTGGCTTAGATGAAATTTGTTTTTGTGATCATGTTAGTAAGGACATAAAAGACAATTATTTTGATATTAAAAAATTTAGCAAGGTACTACATTTGTGTTGGACTTTAATCAACTAAGATCTTTTTTATAAAGCAAGCTAGTTATTACTTTTCTTGCAATGTATTTACGCAAATGAAAGAGTATAGTTGAATTATATTTTTATTAATTTCTTTATGTGTACAAATATATAAAAAATTGTATAATATTAATTGTTCAAATTCTATTATAAATTAGATATTAGTAACAGCTTTTACTACTAATACTTTTATTAATGTGGAAATAGCCAGTCTGAAACATACTGATAAAAATACCGATGAAGATTAGCAATAAGAGGCAAAAAAAATATTAATACAATTGAAGAAATTTGAATTGCACCTCTTTAAATTTAATTTCTATACAATTATACATTATATTTCAATCTCGATGTAACAATTTCATTCTAATGCAGCGTTTAGATTTGATAACATTTAGGTAACAAAAATTACTAAACAAGTTAAAAAAGTACAATAATTTTTACAGAAAGATTAAATTATTATAATAATTTTAAATACATATATAAGGTAATATAAGTAAGAAATTGTCAATGTTAATACTTTAGAATTCACAAGAATTAGAAAGTAAAAAAAAAAATTTCAAAGTTATACTTGTTCAGGAAAAAATCAAGTATCAAAGTACTTTAATTATATATCTGACTCATAATTTGTAAAAAAAAATACAGCCTATGTAATTATAAATAAAAATGTAAGAAATGTTAATAGATAAAAAATTAATATTTTTTCATAAAAATTTGAATTTTTATAAATATATTAAATTACAAATGTAACTTATATTAAAATGTACTGTAATATAATTTACATTAATAGCATATACTCATACGCGCATGCATACGTACACACACACATCTATATGTATATATATATATAAGAAACAATCTTGCTTTTTTAGGAACACCGTATACTTACTATTTTTGTTGTATTACGCGCATTTTCAAGAGCCAATCAGCTGAAATTTATAGTTAGCAATATTAGTATACGGATTGGTGATGTTCCTGATACCTGTTCTCGTTAAAATTTTGCAGAAAATACGAAATATTGAATTGCAATTATAATACAGGGTGGATCCGATGTATACGATACTGAAAAACAATCGTCCGCATTCGAATCAATTAGATTGTTAGTAATGTTTTCTTTTTTTTTTTTTAAATTTTAGTATGGTCATTAAACTTGCTATCGCAAAAATTGACTTCTGATAATGACTATCACTGAAAAATTGTAAAATGACTGTCACGATCTTATTAATGTTAGTGCCCGATTATCGTAACATCCCACTTCTAATTACACTATTAAGATAATAACTATTGGTAACGATGTTTTCAAGTTCAAACCTCCAGCCGTGATATTTTCGCGAAGATCCATAATACCCATATGTTCTGGCCTTCTGCTCTAATCTGCATTGTTAAAAATTCAAACGGTGATTTTTTCTTTATGTTTCTCTCATTCCGAATGATCGATACGGTAGAAACCTGCACTGCGCGCGTTATTATGCGATTTGACATTTCGATATATCGTCATCGAAAATACTTGAACTTGGAAGTCGGTTGATTTAGAGGCTTTAAAGAGCGTTTGAAATTTGAACGTCGATGCAATTTTTTCGCAATCGCAAATGACAATATGCCTTATTTATAATTAAAGAGCTTTGTTTTTTACGTGTCAAACAGATTCCTTACGTGCTTTAACAAACTTAATAATTAATGGTCAAGCGTAATCATTTTGATCGGTCAAATTTTACATTAAAATGGAAGACTTGAATAATACAAACACTCAACTTATTTTAGGGATAAAAGAAGGTAAGATAGCACGATAATTATAATTCAAAAAGTGTACTGACAGTCATTATTTTTTCTCAAGATTCTTCGAACTTTTTTTCTTAAAAATTTTTCACTGCAATCAACTTTGTTCTGATTATTGTTAGTTTCTTAATATATATAACAAAGATTACATTTTCTTAAAATTTATGTTATAAAAAATGTGAAAAGTAATTTATCAATTGAATCCAATTTTAGGAAATAATTTCGATAGAGTGCGAAAGCCAACCATTATTATTGCTACTTTGAATGGACATTCTTTAGAATCGAGAAAGGTCCAAGCAGACTGTAAGCCACAGTACGCATCAAATTTGACATGGGAGATGGATAAAAATACCATAAGAAAGTAAGTACGTTGGATTAATCTAAGCAAGGATACATTACTAAAATATTGTACTGTTTCTACAGAATGAGATGTAACCAAACACCTATAAAAGTGGAATGTTTTACCGTTAATGATAATGGCAGTAGGGAAAAGCTTGGATATATTTTATTAAGTATAAGATCTGCACAAGTAATTCCTCCAAATAAGGATTTCGATGGCAAAGCAAATTGGCATAGTATATTAGGAGTCAGAAATGATTTTAATAATTCTAAACCACAGTTACTATTATATTTAATTGTTAAAGAAAATGATAGTAGATTGACTAATACAGTACTAGAGGTATGAATTTAATTGATTTTTGTATAAATTCAACTTTTGAAAGATTAAAAAATGTATTATAAGTAGTTTTTAAAAACATTTAATCTAAATTTATTTGGTATGTTTTCATTTATTTTTAATTATCATTACTTTTTAATATTTCAGAATGAACAACTACTTCAATATAATTCTACTTCGTCAAATGTAACTCCTATATGGATACAAGAAGAACAGTTAATACAATTAGGACCATTTAGTACATGTCAAGATTTATTTATGATAACCATTACAGCAGAAGCTGCATCAAATTTAAGACATTTACTTGAAGAATCTGAGATTTGCAGTACCGATGAAGTATTTTTTGTCTATAAAATTTTCAATACTACCACTGTTTTAAGGCCTTTCAGAGTACTATGTAACCCAATATTTGTAAAAGAAAAAACAGTCATTAAAATTAGGACTTCGCTGTTTGTTCTTTCAAATTTTTTGAATGCAAAATCTCATTTCTTTATTGAATTCAAAAATAAAAATGTTACATTAGCTCTATCAGAAGTTAATTTAAAATCATTAATATCAACAAACAATTTACGAGAATTTAAGCAAATTAATAAAAATACTGGACCATCAATGTCTTACATTTCTATATTAAAGCCTGTATTCGTTAAAGATAATATAGAGAAGTGTATAAAAGGTATTGTATTATCTGATTACAAAGTATATTTACGTTTTAAAAATAATGTTTTTTGTAGTTGAAGACAAACCAAGTTTAACGATTCGTGTTAAATTGCAACATTTTGAGGAATTAAAAACCACATTTCAAGATAAATCAATCTCTCAATTACAATTAGACGAAAAATATACTCCAAACTATTCAGAAGAAAGAACTCGTATATTAAAAGTATGTAATTTATGATCACGATTTTAAATTCAATTAATTTTTTTTCCCCATTAATTTATTTCTATTTAAATTGCTTATAGAATTTAGAATGGAACCCTCAAGTTATTTGTGGAAATTCGCAATCGCATAATAGTGACGCTGTTGTTAAGGGTTCCCAAATGTGTAAAAACTCATTTTCCAAATACAATTCCGAGCCACAAATCAGAAATAATAACTCGGAATGTATAGATATCTATAAAAATTATTGCTTAAATATTCACTTGAATAACGTTACATTCTTTGATTCTCGACCCGATTGTAAAAGTATTGAATTCAGGTAGCAACATTTTATACATTAAATAAGAAGTTTCTTAACAAATTACAAAACATTTTTTTTAACTTAGGTTTTACGATTCACAGGATAAAGTTATTACTACAATTTGTAATAATACAACAATTGTATCACAACAAACAATCGAATTAGAAGGTGTAAATTGTAAAATATATTTTATCTCTTCTCCAAGTTTGATTAAGCAATTGCTGAAAATATTTACGCTCAAAATCATTGTTTGTGATTCAACTTTTAGCGAGAGAAAATGTATTGCTCAAGTCAACTATGATACTGATCTATTATTTTGTAACGAAATGGTAAATGAGCATAAAAACAATGTAACAGTAAATCACTAAATTACTATAAAATTCAAATAAATTTTACGATAATAAATATACATGTAATAAATATTACTAATAATAAATATAATACTACTTATACTACTAAAAATTGTAGCCAGAGTATCAATACGAAGCTTCATTAATGGATTGTCATAGCCAAAGAGAAATCGGATCTTCATCTATTACTACAGTTTTAGAAGATTATGCTATACCCGTGTTGAATAAAATTAAAAAAAAAAATTTTGGTATCTATTTTTTGTACGATTGTAAAAATTTTTTATTATTATTTTTTAATCCTAGACGTATTGAATATTTTTAGGATCGTCAAAAAATACTTTAGCATATAAAATTGTGGACGAACTTGAAACCTGGAGGGAAAGACAAGAGGAAATATTTAAGGATGAGGTAAAAAAACACCCCTAATACTATAATTTTTCGTATATTTGGTATAATTTATACAATCACGTTTAGTTACAAAAAAAAGAAGAAACTCAGCTAATTTTTTTAAATCAAGAATGGCAAAGACGCCGCAAACACTTGGAATCAAAATTAGATAACAGTATTCAAAAATGTAAAATTCTTGCCAATAATTTAAGCAAAACTTCGGAAGATTTACGATTACGAAAAATACAAAGTCTTGAAAAGGAAACTAAATTAATTAAAGAGAACGAAGAGCTACAATGGAAATATGATCGTAAAATATATCAATTACAAATTGCTCTACAAAAAATGCAAGAAGAATTTACATTAAATGTTAGTACAAAATTATGTCATTAACAATTTTTCTAGTTTTACTAATTTTTGTATTATTTTTTGTTTTCATAGTTAAACAAAGTAGACGAACAAAATCGTAATCTGATTTTACAAATAGAATCTTTAAGTCAAAGGAACGATGAATTAGAACAACTTAGAATAGAACAAGCTGAAAAACTTGAATCTTATAAGAAAGCAACATTAACCGAAGATCAAACAACGTCGGTATTACAACGGTTAAAAAACTTTGAAGAAAAATTAGAAAATTCTCAGAGAAGTAAATCATTTTCCAAAGAACAGTTGAATAAGGCTGTAAAAGAAATTCATAGAATAAAATTAGAAAATCAGAAGGCTATAGATTCTCAAATAAATGTCAATAAGTCCGAGTTAAATAATATAGAGTATGTATTTTAATCAAGTATTCTTTACACAATACATGTATAGTTCTAAAACAAAATTATTCGTTGCAGTTTAGAAAATATATTATATGCAGATTCGACATCATTGACTTATGACCAAATTGCTTTAAACGAAATACAGCGAGAAATCGATGTCTTGAATCCAGAAGCAAGAGGTCAACATTATGATTCATCAAACATTGACGATCAGATATTTAAATCGCAATCCGACTTACCTGTCAGTTTTAATAAAAAATTAATAAAAATAAATAAATGCGAAGGCATCGATAGAAAATTAAATCTGTTGATAAAGGAACGTGATTCCCTTATGAAAATGCAAAATTATACCAATAAAGATGAGATTATGGTTAAATTAAATGAAGACATAAGATCCATTCTAATGAATAATTAGTATTTAATAAGCATAACTTACGTTGTTTTTTTTATTGATTGTACATATAGTCATAGTCAAATTATACACAAAGTTAAAAATTAACAATTAAAAGAATGATTATTTTTATCAAACTTTATAGAAATGAGGAAGAATATTCAACGGAGCTGAATAATCGCTTAGCCACATTGGACCGGCGTAAACTTTCATGCTGTTTGCGTCTTTCCATTTGCCAGCGGGAAGATAAACGTCGCGAGTAATGGCATTTTCTTCTAAGACTGGAGCCACTAAAATTTCTTCTCCCAATAGATACTCTACGATAAAAGTATCACAGTTCAATTAATATCAGTATAAAATTAATCGGATTAAAAAATAGACCGAATCGTACCATCGTTAATTTTGTGAGCCTGAATATTTAAAGGATCAACCCACCAAATCGGTAGATTTACCGGTACACCAGTTTCAACGGATTTCTTCATAAGATCAATTATTTTCGGCGATATCTGCGCGTGCAATCGTGTGAAATTCTTACTTATGTCAATCGTCTATAAGATAGATAACGATTAGCGGCATTGCAAGCACGTACGAAGCATGTATAAATATATATATATATATAAATATGTATAAAAATCTTTTAGTATACCTCATTGTCAAAGTCCCAAGGAACAAACGAATATTGCAAAGTGGGCATAAAAACATTCGCTTGTAACCATCTAATAAAAATTTCTTTCGACGGCAATCCATCGGCCTTGTCTTCATTATTATCGAAGCGTCCGCTGCCCCCAATGACGTCCGGCAAAACGAAAGTATATCCGTTCAAATTCATGTGAAGCAGAGTCGTGACGACGGTCGGCAGTCCGTTATTCCACGTCCACGTTGTGTCCTTGTCGATCATTCGCACGAATACCGGAAGTTGCTGAGTCTTCCAACCGGTTCGCACGTCGATGTTATTACCGAAGTATTTGGCCAAGTTGGTCGTGTAGTTGAGGGTGTAAATGCCCGGCTGCAGGCCGACCGGGCCCGTCAATTCGGAGACTTGGGGCAGCCACGAGACTTCCCCGGCGTCAAATTTAAAGCCGTCGATGCCGATGTCTTCCAATTTTTTCAAACGACTCACCCACCACTCGACGGCCCTCTCGTTGGTAAAATCTACGACGGCCGCACCATCGGCGCCTAAAAATGAAAATCAACCCCCCCCCCGCTTTATTAGCTATTCGGCTTTCGATACGCGACTTCTGGGTCTCGAGGTTTAATTCAGCGATCGTTTAATGTCCAGATGCCAAATGATAATTGCTTTGCGTATCGATCGATGCGCGCGCGATAAGCGACTCGACGAAAGCACGACTTACCTCGCCACCAGGTTGTCCTTACATCACCCTCGGTGTTCTTGACCAAGTAATCGTTCTCGAGGGCGTATCTGTAAGCTTGTCCGTCGTCGCAATTTTCATTGATGAACGGATGCACCCAGAGCGTGACAGCGAGGAGCTTTTGCCTAAGGTCGCTCAACAGGCCCTCGAGGTCTGGGAATTTGCCTTTATCGAAAATTGCCGATCCGTAACAACTCTCCCAATTGTCGTCGATTTCTATAAGACTAGCCTCGAAGCCGTGGCTCGTTATGTCAGCGGCGAATCGCCGAATAATGGTATCGCTGATATTTACCTCGTGTCTAGCGCGGCTCGACCAAATCGGACTCGCTACGGCTCTCGGGTCCGGCAGGCCCGAGGGCCTCCCGAGGTGCTTACTAATAACGTGCTCGTGGGCCTGCCTCGGCTCGGCGAAGACCCCGAGTTCGTAATCGAGGCCTACGGCCTCGCGGCTCCTGTAGGGCTCGGCGTTCCTCGCCACCAGGCAGAGGTGGCCCTCCTTGTAATTGTTCTGGTCGAGGAAGAGGGGCGTCCCCTCGTCAACGTACAGGTAAATGCCCTTGCTCGAGAGCCAGTACCGCTCGGCGAGGCCCATGCCGTCCTCGTGGCTCGGCAGGTAGGCCTTGCCCTCGTAGTAGACGTGCTGGATGGGCCAGCGCTGGGAGCGCGAGCGGGGCCCGCCGTACCACTCGGTGTCCTCGGCCAGCCTGTAGCAGTCGGTTAGCGAGGCCCCGGGCTCCGCGATCCACCTCCTCACCTGGACGGTCTCCCCCTCAGGGTCGGCCTTTATCTTCGTGTGGGTCACGTTGTTCGACTGGACGCAGGTGGTCAGGCTCTCGCAGTCCTGCTCTATGCTCATGGTCTCCTCGTTCGAGACCTCGGCCCCCTTGGTTATCAGGAAGTTGCGCATACTCGTCCCATCTGCTCGTCGTCGTCGTCGGCGTCATTTTTTTTTTTTCATCGGGCTTTTTTACTTTTATCGGAATTTTCATTTTGGGGCTTGTCGGGCCGCGGCCCCTACTCACCGTTCTTACGGATGTTCAGCCATATCTTGTTGTTCTTTATCTGGATGTCGAGGTTGCCCGTTTTTATCTTCTTGGTCACTGATTTGGATGCTGTCGCTTGGCCGGCGTTGAGGAAGAGCAGGAGATACGCTTGAAGCGAAACATCGTTCGTTCGATTAAGGCCCGATTAAAATCTCAATGACAATTGACCGAGGCTAATACAACGTACGAATTACCGTGAGGATTTTATTATGAAAGCTTGACTATAAATTCACGACTCCTCTCGCGAAAGGCCACTTTTTTACCTGCCTGAGAAATCTACGAACTTTGAAAGGGTGAACTCTTAATGGACATTCGACGTAGCTTTGCGAAGCTGCTTTAGAAATTTATGATACTAATGACGTAATAGTCATTATTAATGCTCGAAAAATATTAAATACCTTCCGTGGCCGCTTTAAAGAAAGTTCCAGCTACACAGCGCGAGGAATTCTCGAGTTTAATCAATAAAAGTGTGTATTGAGAAGCTACCCTTTACAATTGAGTACTCAAATGTTTATATCAGGTGATTAGATGAAAAATGAGCAGGCGCTCGGTTTCATAACGATCGCAGCTTATTAAGCTAAAGACAATTTAATGATTGTCGAAATAGGGAATCAAGGGGGAAATATAACGAATGCTTTGCCATTGAAATTTGACAAATGGGTAAATTGTGCCCAGGTGGTAAATGGATTCTTAGACAATAACGCACAATAATGTTAGAATAGTTACCGCAAAACAAAAGCATCTTCATATCGCTGATGGTTAACTGACTTTCTTAATCATATATTGATCATTAAATAATTTTTTTTTCTCTCCGGCACTATCAGTTTTCAATAAAATGAGCAAGAAAACACGATGACATAGAGTATGATAAACGATAACTTGGTCTTAGCATTTATCAGTATTTTCGATATAGATTACATTTATCTCGTTTCCGTACCTGTATAAATTTTTAATCGCTGGACACTCGCCGACGCGATATCTGCGCAGGGGTGTTTCATTTTTTCACGCTTCATTCATGTTTTCGTCATTTCTTAACTGTACCGACCGAAGCGTTTCACTATGACCGTTTCCGATAACCCAAGGAAGATACAAGCTGCTTGCTCGACTAATTATTGGCACTGCCAATTACGTCTTATAAATTCGTGATCCGCTTTTAACGCGCGCTCGAATCGTTGCCCTTTGTCCGCTATTTTAGATTTTGCAAATGCAGCGCGCGAGCATTTTCCGGCAGTAGGAGAGTGGAAAAAAAAAATTTAATACCAGAGGATTGAGATTTTTTTTTTTTTTCTTTTCCTTTTAATTCTTAATTTCTTTTCGCAGGCTACTTCGTAAATAGGAGTTTAAATTTTTTATCGTGAATTATGCCCATTTAATTTGCTCGCGAATCAACCATATCGATGTTTGCCTCGCTTTAAGAAGCACAATTTTTAATCGAATTAAGGGATTATTAGCAGCGACATTGTACAAGTGCGAAAATCGTCTCTGCTGATCGACTTACATTTTTACAAATATTTTAACGCTTATCGCTTAGAGGAAAAAAAAACAGTTTGCGTATTCTTGATTGAAATTTGCTTTAGTCATTTTGTAACATTCTTTAATAACACCATGAGTTTAAGCTCGGGTAAAATCGAAAGTAGTTTTGCTTTGACGCAGGGCAATAAAACGTTCGATCGAAATGCTAAACACTTGCGTTAAATAAATATAATTTTAGCTTGAATAGATTTCTTTCTTTTCCCGAGTCGTAAATTTTATTTATTTAGTCAAAGAATAAAACGATAAATTCGTTGTATTATGAGAAATAAATAACTGGGTTTTTTCAATAAATATTGAAGATAATTTTGTTACAAAATCTAATCAATAAGAGAATAATACAAAAATTAATAAAAACGTCATTTTTTATGCTCCGTCATTGAATACGATCGATTCAATTACACGATACGAATTATAACAACATAATAATAAGCTTAACGTTGATAGTACATATGTAGATACTTGTTGAAAAATAAATCATATACTAATTCATAAATAAATATGTATGTATGTATAAAAAAATATATATATACATACATATAAGTAGATACTTCGTTTTTAATATAATTCTCCGATGATTAAAAATTTCAATAATTATGCCTGTAATTGGTAAAGTTATTAAGAAATCCAAAACTTATTCGATTCGATTAATTTTCATTTTTACCAAAATATTTACCAATGCCTTTATCGATTCAGTAATTCATTTATTATTACAGATCAATCGAATGTGTTGTGCATGGGAAATACGTGGGATTAATATATCCGATGACAAAATCGGCTACTTTCATAATATTAGATTCGATTTTTTAACTTTGAAATCCATTGACGTTTAAGAATCCCGTATTTTGCGTTATTTTTTTTCAATTACAAGAAGTCTTCGGGAAAGACGTTGCAAGATCGTTGTATGTTTTGTAATTTCGTTTTCAATTCTCAAATCAAAAGACATTTATAATCGATCACATTTATAACATTAAATAAAAATATCTCTTGGAAAACGATTCAACCTAGTAAAGAATGTGCATTTCACATTATTGCTACTTCATTATATGTTCACATAAGTCGACGGTCACGAGTGTCCGATTAATCGTCGCCGTATAAGTTTGCGATAAGTATCCTATTTAATAATATATTAACTTTGCTTCGTTAAAAAAAAATTATTTTTGCGTTTTTAAAGAACACGTAAAAAGTTTATGATAAGCCTTTCTACGCTTTTTAAAATGAAGTTTCTTTAATCGAGCGAACGAACCGTACATTAATTTAACATTAAATACAAAATTTCACGTTAATGTTTAGCAGAGATCATTTATACGTTCACGGGGCGAATCGGATCTCGCCGCTTCGACGATTTGTCGATCGGAGTTGAAAAGGAGGCTCGAGCATAGACAATAGCGGTAGGAAAAAGCTTCGGTTAAAAAAAAAAAAAAATAAAATAAACCTCCGATCGATGTTTATTAACTTCACGCCTTCAACGCCTCGTCCGGCTCTCGTTTCCAGCCAAACCAAAGCCCATTAATCTTAAATGTAGCGCTCGAGGGGATTTAAAATAGAGCGCGAAACTAAGAGTCAATTAGCATAAAGTTGCCACCGAGCGGGACGATGGGTCCAATGCCAATATTGGCAATACACGTCAGGCGAGATTAACTCGGCGTCGATGATGGCAATGAAATGCGGCTGACCGAGTCGTCGACGTGATTTGTGACGGCGACTGACAGGGTAACGATTAATTTTCTGACACGGCGTTAAATGCCACTCGGTCCCTTGCGGCACAGTGCACTAAATCAATGACAAACATAGCCATTTAATTCAATTTATTAACTTATTAGCAGGATTGAAATTTTCATTATCGTTTAATAGCTTAAGGCTGGTAGTCGCTATTGAACAACGTGTGCCAATATCTCGTAATTTCGGCTCGATACTTCTATGCGTATTAAACAAAAGAAAAAAAAAAAAGAAAATAAAATAAACAACACCTCTCGAGTATTTATGGCAGTCGAGGAGGCTACTTTTTTTTTATTATTTCAAACATCCATTTTTCCAAAGCTGTTTGCCGAACATTAATAATAACGAACCTCGAGTAATTTTTGTATGTACAAGAGAATTCTAGGACTTGCTGCCCTTACTCCGCTCCCTCCCCCCGGCCCCGCCGTCATATTCTATCTATAACATTGTATATTATATGGGGCAAAATTTAGTCAAGTTAATAAGAGCCTCACGTGGGGATTTAAATCGATGATAACATGGCACGTAGTAGGGGAATGCTTGTATCGTTGTGTTGATTTATTTGAAAAGATATTTTTGATGTTTGCCTTGGATTATAGAAGATCAAAAAGAAGATTGACTTATTTTATTTAGATGCAAATGTTAACGAATTAAGAGGAAGGTGAAACAGGTGTCGAGCTGTATAATGTTTACTCGAAGAAATATCATTCCACGCACTGCTAGTGATATATTGTCTGTAACATTTTTACTCGCAGTAATACCTTTGATATATTGGTTTGAACTTTGCGTAGTCTTACCCGAGCTATACGACTACAGATCATGGACTTATGTATTTCACGCCAGCTTTGGAAGCTTCATCATGATTAATATAGTAGGCAATTTTACTTATACGGTGCTAACGGACACGAGTGTAAGTCAACTTGTGATACCGGTCAGTTCGGCAAAAGTCAAGGAAGGTTGGAGAGTTTGTTCAGTTTGCGAATCTATTGCACCACCTCGTTCTTGGCACTGCAATACCTGTAGAACCTGTATAATAAAGCGAGATCATCATTGTCTTTTTACTGCATGCTGCATTGGACACTATAACCATCGATATTTTTTGATGTTTATATTTTATCTGTTTATCTCTACTTTATATTCATTTACAATCAACAACTTCTTCATTTGGAATAAAATTGAATTTGAATTTCCGATCACAGTTGTCAAGCTAATTTTTCCAGTGGCTATATTTATATTTGGATTCGATGGCTCCATTGAACAATTTTATTTGATGTTGTATATTATCACTGTAGTAGGTATGTTGTTTACTGGCACACTTTGTTGTTACCACTTTCACTTGGTGCTTACGGGATGTACTTCTCATGAGAAAACAAAGAAGAATTATATTTATAGCTTGGGTTGGAAACAAAATATTAAGGAAGTTTTTGGGGATAAATGGTTTTTAACATGGCTTTTTCCCTATATTCGATCACAATTACCTCAAAATGGAATGTTTTGGAATAAACCTATTAAATATACATAATATATTCCGTTAAAATTGTTGTCAAAAGTGGGCAAACTGATTGCAAAGATTGAAATTAAAAATCTTTTGCTGAAGGCTTAAGAATACATGGAGGAAAACTTATTAATATACAGAATTTGTATTACTTTTTTTTTAACTACAAAGTAAGCTGAACCAACTTGTACAAAAAATGATCTTTATACTTAATATGTAATAATGTTGTTATGTACAGTATAGGAAAAATTGATTGTATTATATTAAAAGATACATATATTTCTCATAAATTTATAATAATATTGCGAAAAGTATTGTATAATAAATTAAGAAATAAAATATATAGTTTATATATTTATTGTTATTGTTATTTATTGGCCATTTAATTTTCCAATTGTTATATCTTACTTGAATATGATTTTCTACTTTTTTGTACGTAAATATTAACAACAAGGAAAGAGAAGGTATATTAATGAATGCTTGTACGTTAAAAGTTTTTTTACCAGAAAAAATAATATAGTGAATTGCTTCTTATTTGAATTTTATTGGCCAGTGATTAAGTCTGTCATATATATGAATTCTCAGGTCGAGTTAGACTAACTTTTCGATGATCGGCAAACATTTTCTTTAATTTAAAGAAAAATATCTAATATAAATGTTAAAAATATTGAATGTATCGCACTCATTGTGAGCAATCCTCTTACAAAACACTATTCCAACAATAATAATTAATGGCTTCGCCGGCTCCAAAGTCACCTGAGCAGTCTGAAAAAAGTCGAAAATATGACAGACAACTGAGGTAAAATAAATTGTGATATTTGTTAGCCAAAATTCTTTAGTATGTTTAAAAATTTTATTTTTATTTACGCAATATTCATATAGCTAAGCTTATTATCAAAAATTTAAATTATTTACATTTTATGTAATTTATAGGTTATGGAATGACCATGGTCAAGCTTTGCTCGAAGGGGCCCACATTTGTTTAATTAATGCAAATGCGCTTGGTACAGAAATTTTAAAGTCTCTTGTGCTACCAGGGATTGGTGCTTTTACTATTATCGATGGAAATAAAGTGACAGACGAAGACATTGGATCAAAGTAAAAATATAATTCAATGAAATTATAAGATTTATTTTCACAGTGAAATATAATATTTTATACGTATAATTTGATCAATATAAGTGTCTCTTGTGTACCAATTGTTAAAAATAGTGTTTATTCATTAGGCGCAGTAATTACTTTAATTATAAATAATATATATATATACAAAAACATGTTTTAAGAACCTTATTATTAAAATTGTAGTATATATAAAATTAAAACATTTCTTTATTAGTTTTTTTTTAGATGCAGATAGTGCAGGAAAATCACGTGCTCAAGTATCAACTCATTTATTACTTGAATTAAATCCTGATGTGAGAGGTGATTATATAGATGAAGGTCCAGAACAGATATTGAACAATAGTCCAGATTTTTTCAATAATTTTAGCGTAGTTATTGCTTGTGCAGTACCAGAAAAGTATGCTATTATAAATTATTATCTTTGTAAAGTATAAATATAACATTTTTTAATTAAGCATATAATTTTATAAAGCATCTTTTAGATCGTTAACGATCAAAAACCAATTTAAAAATTGACTTAGTAGTTTTATATCAATAGTAATGAAATATATTTATTCTAGGTCATTAATTGTGTTAGCAAAGAAATTATGGGAACTTGATATTCCTTTGATTGTATGTAAAACAATAGGATTTATTGGATATATAAGAGTTCAAGTAAAGGAACACACTATTATAGAATTACATCCTGATAATGAAATACCTGATCTAAGACTCCACAAGCCATTTGATTTGTTAAAAAATTATTTTGATACAATAAATTTAGATAATCTAGATTTAAAAGATCATTCTCATACCCCTTATGTGATAATTTTATATAAGTATTTACAAGAATGGCTAAAACATCATCAAGATATACCAAAGACACAGAATGAGAAGGAAGAATTCAAACAGTTAATAAGAGATGGTATCAGAAAAGATGAGAATGAAATTCCAATAGATGAAGAGAACTTTAACGAAGCTATTAAAGCAGTTAACACTTGTATTTGTCATACAACTGTAACTAATTCTACAAAAGAAGTTTTAAACGATTATAGCTGTATAAATTTGAACTCTAAAGTAAGAATTTTATAATTTATTCTATAATATAAATTTTTGTGCAAGCTTACCTTCTTTTTAATATTATAATGAGTCAACAAACTCTTGATCTTTTAATTGAAGTGTGGAAGCAATTTGTAGAATGGTTAAATGATTTTTGTATTATTAAAAAATTCAAAATTTTTCAGAGTAGTTCGTTTTGGATCATTGCCAAAGCTATTAAAGATTTCATGGAAAATGAAGGTGAAGGATTATTACCTTTAAAAGGTGCATTACCAGATATGGTAGCTGATACAGAAAAATTCGTATCTCTACAACAAATGTACTTGTCACTTTTATATATTTTAAATTGATTAATTTTTTTATTATGAATGAACAAGTTATGTATTATATTTAAGATATCATAAGCAAGCACTTATTGATGTTGAAGCAGTATGGAAAAGAACTCTTCAATTATTAAGACAATTAGGCAAGCCATCGGATACAATACCCGAAAAAGACGTAAAATTATTCTGCAGGCATGCATCAGAACTTTGCGTTCAACGAGGTACATCACTTGCAGATGAATACGATCCAAAGTTAATAAATACCAATGAAATATGTAAGATCAAAATATCCATGATAAGCTGACGTTTTCACCTTGATACGAATTTAATAATGACAATTTTAAATATTTTTTAGCACAAAGTTTGGAAAATCCTGAAAGCTTAATGGTTTATTACGTAGTATTGAGAGGAGTTGAAAAGTTTCAAGCAGAATACAATGCCTACCCTGGTGAATTTGACGATCATGTAGAGCCTGATATTGTTAAATTGAAGGTATGTATAGAAAATGCAATTTACAGTTAAAATAATTTATTTACATTTTCAACACAAGCAAGAATGATTTTTAAAAAAATGATCACTACAAATTATGTATAAGTTTAACTTAGAATTGAATCGTCAAAAATTACGTGCTCCAGTATTTTGAAAGTAATGAAGATTTTTAATTACAGGCTTGTATATCAAAGTTACTAGGAGAATGGGGATGTGGTCCATTAGCAAAAGATGACTATGTACACGAATTTTGTCGATTTGGAGGAGCTGAATTACATTCTGTTTCTGCTATGATTGGGGGCCTTGTTGCTCAAGAAACTGTAAAATTCATAACTCATCAATACAAGCCTATTCATAATACTTTTATTTATGACGGTGTTAATTGTAATGGATCAACTTTTATTTTTTAAGATACAATAAAAAAAAAATTTGTTATTAATTTAAGTATATTATTTAATTAGGACGTTTCCATATAAAATACAATATCTAATTAACTATTTATTAATTTATAATATTGAAAATAAAACAATAGAATTACTTGATAATACTTTTGTATTATTTTATGAAATTTTATACATATAAATATTTTAGGAAATATATTTGGCAATTAAAATTTGTAATGAAGTTATCAGAAATTTTAATTAAGACCTTATATGTATACAAAATATAAGTCAAATACTTATTAGTTTTTAAAATTAAGTTGTACGATTATCGCCTGCCTCTGCCTCTTCCTCTACCACCTCTACCGCCTCGGGCACCACGACCACCACGACCTCTACCTCTTGCAGCCCCTGAAAGGAATAATATTAATAATATAATACACGGCACTCAAATACATTACAAGTTAAATTTTAATTTGGCGCAGTCAAACAATTATCAACTTCATAAAAGCTCACCTCTGGCAGCCTCCTTCTTTTTAGCCTTAGCTTTTGGTGTATCATCGATTAATAATGTTTCAAGGGGTAAGGAATCAGGTAAAATGTAATACCTAATATTATTTCCTCTTAAGCTAAGTGTATCTAATTGTACTGGGTCTCTATTTTTTATTGTCATTTTTACTGTTTTTAAATGTGTATTCATTGCTACGTCGACTCCTAAAATCATGAAAGATATCAAATAATTTTTATCCCACAGATATTTTGAAAAAGCCTTATCAGACGCGCTCGTTAAGTACGATGTTAAATATATTACCAGTAATCGTTCCGTGAACTTGAGTTCCGTTTTTTAATTCTATCGTGACTGTTTCATGGCTTAACTTCATTAAAAATCTGAAAAATAATTTCGAAAGCTTGAGTGTTTGAAAATGAAATAGGTTATAAACGTTGCGCGAGCCTTTGCACGACTTTAGATTATACAAAAAAACTCGGCAGAATTCATTATTTTTGGTTAATCAACAATTTATAATTAATTCATACACATATATATTACCTAACGAGTTTCATGTTGATTGCAAGTTTGTGCAGTTATTAATAATAATTCAGACCACAACAACCGGCATATAACATTCGTAATTGAACTAGATATAACGCATTAGTCCGGGCAGTACTGCCAATCACAATGGCATAAGCATCAAACAAGCACAAGATGTCCACTAGATTTACTTTCCGCAACTCCCTTCCATTATGGCCATTGATTAGTAATGTCGGCCTCGATGTTGGCTACGGCCCTACCTGACAAGAGTCCGTACCATTAAGGCTATATACAACGCATGAATAGTGGAGGCTATTTTCGGACCGGCGCATTCGTTCCTCGCGTCCGTTGGATAATTCAATCGCGCGCGAAAACTGTTATTGCGATCGTGTACTTATGCTTCGGAATCGAATGTTTTCCAAAGCTTTGCGTGGTAATTATTTACCTTCGCGCCTTTCTACGGCCACGGTAACGTGCGGTGTTTTAGCGAAGGAAGCAAATCATAACAGTTGATGCGAGTTCGCATTATTGGCGTTATTGCATCTATCCTTGATGAATGTATTTCTTATCGTGGCAGGGTCACAAGGTACAAGGCATCGTCGACGCGAAGCTCGAAAACAGAAAACTGTTGTACTCTTTCTTTAGTTCGAATGGTTCCTCGTTTACGTCGAGGAAGAAAAAAATAATAAAATATCCAAGATATAATCGGTGGTGTTTCGTGAAGTTTTTATGTTATAAATGTGCGTTGTTGTTAATTTTATTTTACGTAGGAATTCCTCATTACGTACAACGAATTCCACAATTGATTTTAAAAGAATCATTCGAATTCGGATTTTTAAGATGAATTTTAAAGCTAATTTAAATTACAACGGCACTTCCAGAAATATTTTTGTTTCATGTGAATTAAAGAAATATAAGAATCATCAAATAATTTGGAAATACTGATTAACCACAAAGTGTATTTGAATTTTTTAAAATGGTACTCGGAATTTTATGGTTTGGAAAAATGCAAGGTTTTTAGAAAAAATAACATTAAACGCTAATGCGTATGTAATGCAATCCTTAAATAAGAACTTTACTTTATTTAAGGCTTTAAAATTGTTAAAAGTAGTAGATAACCATAATAAGAATTTTTCTATGAACTTTTTACATTATGAAATATGGATGGGAAAATAAAGTAAAAATAATAATAAATTATTGTTAATAAGATTCTCAAATTTGTATTTTATTGTAATTTCATCAATATAATCAGAATTTGATAGAAAAATGTTTGAAAATGTTATAAGGAATTCAAAGAAACTTTTTTGTATATTGCTAACGGTTTAAGCAATGACTGTTTTATACGCAAACGTATTGTTAAACGAAAGACAATTTTTCCGTTTTAAAATTTTGTAAATTTTAAATTTGCTTTTTAAATTTGTTATTTTGTATTTGAATTTTTTGTTTCAATTTTTAGCCAAATTAGAGCTGTTATTTTTAATTCTAATAATTTAACGATTGGAAGCATTAAATTTATAATTCAAAAGTAAATACAAAATAATTACTATTTATAATATTAGAAACTTTGCATTATGAGGTAAAATAAATGTTTTTTTTTTTCAATTCTCATACGTGTTCCGTATTTTAATAGAACGTTGAAGTTTCTATTTCAATATTTAAATTTTCTGTGTATAGCAGAAGTTGCAGACTTCAGAGACATATGTAATTCATTCGTACAATTTTTAATCTGATATATAAAAATATTGTTTTAATTCATATTCTTTATATTTTTTACCGCATATTTTCACATTTTTTTAGATTCGTTGGCATACGTGTATTTCGTTTAAAATATACCATTTGCCATTATTTTTAACAAGATTAATTAAATTCACGAGATACAATATATTTATCAAATTCGATGAAAAATTAAGTTTAATAAAATATGCAGTATTGCCAACTATAGCCTGTTCTGTACTTTATGTAAATAAATATTACGTATGCGTGCATATAAATGTGCATACATAAACAATTTATAACAAAATAATATTAAAATACCAAGGGAAAAAATTGCGAGAAATAATTTTCCCTTATTAAATATTCGTTAAGAATAATACAATAATCATCCATTAATTTGCCAAAACTTTTTATTAGAATTATCGATATCAATACAAGTGATAAAAGCAAGGCTTTTTATCAATGTAAAGATTCGAACAAAGTAGAATAAATTGCGAATAAAACACTTTGCAGAATTTACATAAATTATTTCCAGTTAATAATTTTCCAGATGAGATGCCCCATTGAACGAACTATTCGCATTTGATTTCATTCAGCGCATTTGAAGCAGAAGCGAAATTCAAATAATATTATTCAACAAATGCAAAAGTTTTCGCTCGACGCATAATAAAGAAACATTTTATCGTATTGTTTGCAGGTATAAACGTCGGGGAATCGTCATTCTGAACAGTTACATTTAGTTGGACAACAGTTAGCATCGAACCTATTCGTAAGTTTGTCGATTGTTTATTTAAAAAGAAAAAAACAAAAAAGCCATCGAAATTAACGAATTTCAATATACTAATATAGGGTCGATGAAGAATTCAACGGAGCAGGAGAGCTAGGAAGTGAAAATAGAGACATATGAAAAAGTATGAAAAAAACAGCAGCAGCAGCACGAGGATAAGAGGATAATGACATTCCGGAATGCGGGTCGATCAGTCCACCCTCGGAATCGCCAAGGATCGCCGACGAGAACGTTGGGGGTTCGTTAGGGGCCGTAGACGAGCAGTACAGGAGGAGGAGGAGTAGGAGAGTAGGAGCAGCAGCAGCAGCAGCAGCAGCAGGTGGAGCGACGACGGGGACTCGGGCCGCGTATCGTAAGGAAGGCAGCCGAGGAGGAGGAACTCGGATAGCCCGGAGTCGCTTACCCCGGGGGTCTTCGTAAGCGCGCGCGAAAAGCCGAGGCGCGCTCGGCGTCTTTGTCGTCGTCGTCGTCGGCGCTGCTGCTCTCCGACTCTCCGACGAGTCGGCGGTTCTTCCTCCGCGTCTGCCCCCACCGCCGGGGCTCGCGCGCGCCGCAGCCCTTCCGAGCCCGACTGTGTTGTCGCGCACAGTTCCTCGCGCTAAACGAGACGCGTCGCGCGCGCGTAAAGCCGTCGCCGCGCCTTTCTCGCGTAGCGCCTCGCTGGCTCACGCACGGGCTCTCCTCGAGGGCCACTTCGCGAGGTTACGATCGTCGCGCCTCGTCGCGCTCGCGCTCCCCGAGCGGCACCGACCTATGCGCGCCTCGCTCCCCACTCTCTCTCTCTCTCTCTCTCTCTCCCTCCCTCCCGCCCCCCAGGTCCGCCCGTCCCTCCCCCACCCACCGCCAAACGCCTCGGTGCGCGTGTGCGCGTCCCCGTGCGCTGCTCTTCCTGAGGAGAGCCCGAGGCGGCGGAGCGAGAGGGAGGAAAACACGCATCGGACGTCGTGTGCGCGCGCGAGCCTTTGAGAGGTTATAGTTTTATCCGTTATCGCGGTTTTCACCGTTGCACCGCTGCTCCTCTCCGCGGCGCCTGGTCGCTCTCGCTTCTGCTGCCGCCGCCGCCACCGCCGCCGCCGCCGCCGCTGCTGCCGATGCCGCCGCCGCCGCCGATGCTGCTGTGAAAGCCTTCGCGGACTCTCCGTTGGCGCGTGCGACGGAAAAGCAGCGAGAGAGAGAGAGAGAGAGAGAGAGTGGGATACATAGACAGAGAGGAGGTGGACGGCGGGCGGAGGGACGACGAGGAGAGAGCAGTAGAGTTACCGCGTGTTGTGTACGGCAACGTATTAAAGCTTATCCTTACTCGAGCGAGCGCGTGCGTGTGCCTCGCTCGGTGCGACTTTCAGCAGTTGATATTTTATTTCGCACCGCGAGCCCTGGGCTCGCTCCTCGCTCCCTCGGCATTCGGTACGCACTGATTAAAACTGCCAAGAGTGCGGGACGAAGCAGTGATATACGCGCTCGCACGCATAGACCACACGTACATAAATAGAGAGAGACATAGACACACAGTATATATACGTACATATATATTTA
This sequence comes from Kradibia gibbosae, assembly GCA_018907135.1. Classification (NCBI taxonomy): domain Eukaryota; kingdom Metazoa; phylum Arthropoda; class Insecta; order Hymenoptera; family Agaonidae; genus Kradibia; species Kradibia gibbosae. The sequence continues at coordinate 4,818,182 of JACCHX010000011.1, forward strand.
TATATTTATATATATATATATATATATATATACACACACGCACACAGACACCATATATATATATATATTTACCCACGTTTGTGTACCCGCGAGCTATCTCTCCTCCTCATCCTCCTCATCCTCATCCTCCTTTACACACACGCGCGAGCACGCACGTTTCTCTAACTCTTTCTCTCTCTCTCTCTCTCTCTCTCTCCTCCCCCCTTCAAACCCTCTCCTTCCCTCCCGCCCCGCAGCCCCCCCCCATAGATGGGTATTTATATATATACATATGTGGATCCACAGCAGGTACAATTTTTTTACTACATCTTTCTAACTATCATCCATTGTGTCGTTGTCCTTTATTTTTTATTGATAGTTTTTAAGTTCCTTTAAAAACGCTCGAATTCCTTCTCACTCTCTCTCTCTCTCTCTCTCTCTCTCTCTTATTTTATCTCTATCTCTGTCTCTTTCTCTATCTACTTTAAGCATATTTCGAGGTTTGTTCTCCTTTTATCCTTCAAACTCTTTGCTCCTTCGTCCAATCGTCCTCTGCCCACGAGACTTATATCCGATCCTGGGCGTTGCGAGTTAATATTTCTTTACCTTTCATTATCCCCCGTCTCGTGTGACAATTTTGTCTCTTTTGTTTTTTTTTTTTTTTTTTTGTTGAGATAATTATGAATTTAGAATGTGCGCAGAATAAATAGGAGTTTTGATAACCAGCAGTATGCGTGAAAGGTCATTTTTTATATACATCATAAATTGCTTATCTATATTTTTACTTTCATTCTATTTTTTTTTTCTGCTATTTCTGGTTTTGTTGATATAAATAAAGCAACACCAATAACGTTCTCTTTAGGCTGATAATATTTACATACTTATAAGGAAGTACGCTTTTGACATTATTTTGGCATACTTAAAGCCTTTGAATAACGTCTATATTTTTATTAGCTAAAAATTAAAAAATGTTTTTTATCGATTTCTCATTATGTAATCCATTACTTATTTGCATTTTTATTTACTTTTTAATATTATAAATAAAGTTTAAAGTATCATAAATTTGTTTTTTACTTATAATAATAATAATAATAATAATAATGATAACAACAACAATAACAACATATATAAAATAATAATAATCCATAATACAATGATAAAGTAGAATATACATACTGGCTGTGATTATTTAAGTGAATTACAAATATCAAAATATTTACAAGCTTTGTTAAGAGATGTTTGATAATTTTTTAATGTATTGTGCATAAGAACATTGTAATTCTAAAATATGTTAATCAATACTGTTGAATACAAGAAATCTGCAGTTGGCTTTAGAATTGATCAAATTCTTGTTATAAAATATTTTCCAAAAAACAGTTGCAGCCACAGATTTTATTATTACATTTATAAACTTAAAAATATAACGAGCTAATAAGATTCTTCGGCAAAAAAATTAACTCCCTTTCGTTTGGGCTAATATTTCTTACAATTTACAAAAAGTTAAACGTTAAAAATGAACGATCCATTTACAAGTGATTAGGCATATTCAATATTATCAAAAAATTTTGTTCCCTTTTGTACTAAGTATTCGACAGATGGCAAATGGATAAATTGTAAACGTTTACTTTAACGAGATTGTATTATTTTGGGAATATTTCAGTTTTTATGGAAAAAAGAAAGAGATGCTTTTGTTCAATAAGAAAGTTTTTACATTGGGAAGAAAATAGTAATAATAGTAATAAGCAAAGCACTGCCCAAGGGGGCAAAACAGCTTGTCCACATCATTCTAATTTCTAACGAAAAGATGAATGAAAGTACTGTTCTTGCTACGTAAGTCCGCGTATGTGTGCGGCTAAAGAATAATTGAAAGGGAACGGTGTTGGTTTATACACGCACGAGCTCGTGTGGTAGTCGAAGGCATCGATGTGTGAAAGCCATCGAGCGAGAGAGATTTATTGTTTATGTAATATTTTTAAGCACAAAGCGCTAGCTAACACAAATAAAGCACACGTGCGCTTAATTTTTTCAATGGAATATGATAAATTATTTTTTTTTTTTCAATTTTTTTAACAAATCCTCTCACACTGCGCGCAAACCAAAAATAAAAGAGCAAAACAAAAAAACCAAAATCCGAATATAACGATAATGATTAACGATTCCGTTTAAAATAGAATTGATTTTTGTTAATTATCTAATGTAAAAAAAAAGTACCTTTAAATTCTTTTTACAATCAAAAAATTTCAATATACGGCTTACGTGCTATCTCAATGTAAGTTTTTTTTTTTTAACTCAAAGAATACAATAATCAGGATGCATTTTAAGACGAAACTCGAGTACGAAACATGTTCACGTACACGTGTATATAATATGAATTATCAAATAGGCAAATACCTCGATGGCTTGCCGAAGGGTGAAAACACCCTTTTAATAATGCACCGAGGTGTAACCGATACATATATAATACGTGTAGTATAACGTATAAAAATGTATTTCCTGCGAGAGTGAAAGTGAGTGAAAAAGTCAGAGTTAAGTCAAACCTCCGGTGGCTCGGCTAAGATATCAAAGTGTAAATTTCGAATATAGCTGAAACAAAGGAACGAGAGCCAAGATAAAGGGTACATTCAATGGCAGCGAAGCCAAAAAAACAATTTCGCTAATCGATATTTTTTTATATCTTTATTAAAACCATCCGAGAGCGAGCGACCCCGCAAAGCATTCAAACTTATTTCTCGGGCGATGGGAGAGATAACGGAAAGTCGTTTCGGAATTATGGTGCCGGGCTCGTGTGTGCTTTTGTGTGCGTCTGTGTGGGTGGTTTCGCGGGCGCGTGCCGGTGTGTGTGTGTGTGTGTGTGCGTGTGTGCGTACCTCGTTGCGTATGGGCGTATTAGTCCCCTGCCCCTAAAGGAATTACAGTTGTTGCCAAAGCCGAGGGTCGGCAGTGACGAAGAGACGAGGAATGATTTCAAGGGAGATAGCAAATGATAAGGGAAGAGGAAAAACAGAAGAATTAGAAGCAGCGGCAGCGGGAGCCTATATACGTGCTATTGGATTGGAAATGAGGAAATGAAGAAAGAAAACATGTCAAGTACCACGCGTGTAAAAGGGTCTGGGCTGCCGACAGAGGGTGAGTTCGGTGAGTACTCGTTTTATCATTGGATTGATTTTTTTCTTTTCTTTTTTTTTTTTTTTTTTTTTTTTTTTGTCTCACGGCTACGTGCGACTATCTGCATTCTTTGCTTTTCCTATTATGAATACATCTAAGGAATTTACGACGGGCAAGCCACTGCGTTTTAAGGCAACGGCTCAGGAATTAAAAGGGATGAAAAATTAATTTGCAATTGTTTTTATACACGTGTAGCGTCCAAAGAGTGACTCTACGTATATGATTTACAAGCCTCTCATGGAAATTTTAGAGAGGAGTCAAATGAAACTTAACAAATCGCATTATCCCATTTGGTAATATCGATTTAAAATCAGCTCCCTATGGATAATAATAAAGTCGTGATTGATGCAATAAGGGTTCGTTAAAAAAAAGAAAAAAAAATGAAAGCTTACACGGAAAGCATTTTTAAATGTTACAACCTTAATATACTTAGCATAATATAAGCGTTATTTTTATCCTACGCATCGAAGAGATCAAAAAAAATTTTTTAATGGGGTCGATTCTAAAGAGAGTATATATACTTATACATATTTCTTTATCCAGATCCCATTGATATAATGCACATCGAAGTGTATGTTTGTGTTTTTTTTTTAAAAAATAAGTTTTAGTTCTTTAGGAAATCACATATACTATCATTTTTCATTCATACGTAAACATATTTCTTTCAAATTAAATAAAATTTTTTTCTCTCATAGCCATCCTATGAATGTACAAAATCCTTTTCAATTGCACTCCTCAAGTGTCCCGTTTCAGTGGGATGAAAATTTTTTTTAAAAAATTGATGCTGTACCCGCTATTCATTTGAAGTATTTTTTTTTCTTTTCTAAATGTCTACGTATCCCTATTATAGTTCAATGCTTACTTTTTCTACAATGAAGCAATACTTTTGATTCGAATGAAATTGCTTTTACTATTTTATACGTTACTTTCAATATTAATGCAACGTTAAATAATTATTCTCTGAATGTACGATAATGTTTGTTGATAAAACAATAAAACGAAAGTATATACGATCTAAACAAAAGTGCAACAATTTGTATAGCATTTGAGCTGATGTTTTACTATCGTATCAGTTACACGTGGCTTCGTAATTTTAGCAATGTACAAATGGTTAGACGACTTCACATATACATTTGCACTACTAATTTTCAAATTTCTAAAATTACATCAATTACGTTACATTCCAGCTATTTCCAAATTTTTTATTCCATCCGAAAGAAATCATTTTTAAACAAATGTAATATGATTAAAATACCAATACTATTTATTACTATTAATACAACTTTCAATGAATTTGAGATAATTTTTCTTTGTTTGCGATTACATTAAGCTCTAAGCTCGACACCGACCTTTTATGCTTTTACTTTATTTATCATTCATTCGAGGCTATATTTTATTTTTCTCCGGAGAAAAAGAGATTATCGATAAGTTGCGCTATTTATTTGTGTCGTAACATTTTTTCCGATTTAAGGTAATTGTTACACTATAATATACTGTATTGTGCATAATTAATTTAAGTATTTATATATTTACATACTACTACTGTAGGATATAAATATTATTATTATTATTATTATTATTATTATTATTTGTCATAAAATGGGTCGTAGGCGCGTGTAGAAAATGTAAGTAGTTTTATATCAGATTGCTGGTATTAAAACGAGGCGCTAGGAATTATAAGCACACAAATCACCAATTCAGCTATTGAGTATTGTAAGTATCAAAGTAATGGACATGCGCAGAACGTGTTATGAAATCATATATAAGTGATTGCGTTTACTTTATCAGAGTCAATTTCTCGAAAATGTTGGCGAGGAAAAATCTTTTTTCTGAACTTTCGTGATTTATCGTATGATGGATATTAAACTTCTTTATTACTTATACACATGTTATCGGCCGTAAAATCGCTTTTCGTACAAGATCCAAATACCATATTAACCATACATTATTGGAGTTTGTAAATTGTGCTTTATTATATCCTATCTTTATACGTATAGACGTTCGTACGCTTTTTGAAATTATGTTTTACAAATACGTTGTTATCATAAAATTTTTACGCAGCGTCGACATCTTAAGATCAAACTAATTTCTGTTTTTTAATGGCAGTTTCACGTGGTTATAACCCCGGGGATAAATACGCGGATAAACTTACGTTGAATTGAACAACGGGCGAGAAAACATAATCAATCTTTAGTCTACGATTAATCAGTGCTCGAACCCTGTGCTCCAATTTTGAACTGTCGTAGGGAAAATAAAGTTGTAACGATTAGTAAAAGCCCGAAGAAATTGGTATTGACAGCTGTTTCAATGAGATAATAAGTTTATTGTAATTATCGAGGAAAAAAGGGAAGCAACGCGAATTAGATAACTGTTGCACGGGAAAATCGTATTAATTTGTTCGATTCATTAGTCGATTCGATGAGTCTATTAAAAACTCGTACCTTCTGTATTTTCGTATCTATAGTAATGTAAAAGCCAAAGTAATCGCATACCAGGAGTAGTGATTTCCCCTCAAAAGTGAGCGGTGATATCGTTATGTCGTGTAGTTGGCGATGTTGCAAATTCCACCATCTCTCGCATTCGAGATACAAGAATACAGTACATAAGCTCCTACTCTGCATTTTATATCAATTATTGGTTGTAGATGCAAAAAAGTTTATAAATAAGTACAATGTAATCGATATGCGTCCGAGCAATGAGAATGAGATAATGTGGCACTAATCTCATGTGATGCTCGAAGACGAAGTTGCGACTCACGTTGTTCGGACACTTGAATATGTGTAATATTTACGCGAAACAACTTAAAATCTTTCCTCAAATTGAATCAATGATGTTTTTTGTTTTCGTGAAAAATGTATAACTTTAATATCTCCGAAAACATTGTGGAAAAAAAATTTCTTAAAAACAAATGGAAAGTTACGAGTAATGCAAACTATTATGATATTAAATAAGACAAATGCATTAAATCTATTAATTATAAAAATGCATTAAGGTATTGTTTTTATGTTTTTAATATTGTTTAAAATATTTTTCTTATTATATCTAAAGCTAACATCGTACATATTGTTAAGTAGCTTTTCTTATTAACCGCCTGTGATATGAAGCCTCTGTAATACATATTTTCATAATAATATGCGTGCCTGGTACAATAATTACCCTAAGTAATAGGTATTAAAATCGAATTATTGTAGTTAGAGAACGAATAGTTTGGTCACTCCTTTTAACGGCATACTGAGTTTATTTGTTACAGCTACAGGATAATTATGAAACTTCTATAAAATAATATTTTACTTATAACATTTGTTATTGTTAAGATCTCGATTTTATACATTAGGACGATCATTTTTGTATCGTAATTACAGAAAGCTGAATGACTATTTCTGCATAATATTATAAAAACATAAACGAATTCGTTTAATATCCGACGTCGGTTAGTTACTGATTTATATGTATTTTATTTATTATAAAACAGCTCACATCATTGTATTTTTTTTTACGAAAAAAGTTTGTTTTTGTATATATATATAAATTCTACTCGAATCTTCGAAGCGTTGAAGTTGTTTTGCATGCATTCATTTATTATAGCATTGATCAATTAATTTAAATGATGTATTAACAAATAATAATGAGACATGCATATATTTTGCTCAAGGTATTATATATCCAGCAATACATACCTCCAAAGTATTGTACAGTACTAATGTGTAGTATCAAGGTTATTAAGATAAGAGATATGTTATGTAGCATAAGCCTGTAAATAATAAAATAGGATTACAGGATTGAAAGAGCGTTTATTTAACAAAATCATAAGCCATTATTAAACAGTTAAAAGCACACGCGCATGAGCGAACAATTAAAATTTTTGAGCACCGAAAAACATTTTTTTGCATCCTTTTCTTTTATTGCTAATTAATTAGATCCTTACGTGAACAATTAAGAATAATATTAACATGTCATTCTCTGTTCACGTTATGTAATTTGCAAGACGATACACTGTTGAGGACGAACTACTTTTTGGGTACGTAAGTGGCATTGTATCGTATTTACTAATTGGTTATTTAATCTAAGCTAATGAAGCGAAAATTTGGGGAAAAAAATTAATGATCTCCTTAAAACTTGAATTTGATTCAAGAGTTGGGAAAATATAAAAAAAACTTTTTCGTAATAATGAATACTTCAAAGTATATTAATTAGTATATTCATAGTATATTATTTAAAAAAAAAAACTTGAATTTAGGGCACCAAATATTTTAAATTACACTTTGCTCGGCATCTCTAAGATCACAAGCAATTGTTCGTACTATTTTTTAGACTTCAGCAACGTATGCTTTGTGCGATGCAATGCTTATTTAATTTGTTCTCTTTTTACCACCGACTAATTTAAGCAATCAAATGTTGTTTTCTTTTTAAATTGAAGCGCAGGGTGGGGTGTAGTGGGGTAGGGTTGGGAGGGGGCTATGTAACGACCACGTACACACACACACACACACACTACATTGACATCAATCCCCACCTCCTCGCCCCGATAGCAGAAGTGAAAAGAGCTAGGTAGTAAATCAATTATTCAATCACTTTATATTTTCTCTTATGCAATTTTACAATTATTCCGATGTTACGGCATTCGCACGCAGTATCCCGTAAACAGGCATCCCAGTGAATTGTCTTGATATTCAATTTCCATTTGGTTTTTGTATTATTTTTTTCTCATTACTGCTTCTACGATACTTCTTGTTGCCCATTGCGGCTTTATTTTTTGGTCTTGTCAACGCAAAGTTCATCAGCTGCTCATTAATAATCTCTCGCTTAAGACTAAAACAAATGTTTTTAAATCACTTTTTATCCGATTCGATTTTAAATCAATATAATTCCCTTCGTTCGTATGAAATGTACAATTAATGTAGTCCTAAATTATTGTAAATATTGCGAGAGTTATAACGAACAATTAATGCCGCCGATGTTATATAAATTTATTCCAGTGTAAGGTAATCCGACATTGTATAATTTTTGCAGGATATAGATTACGTAACCATATTAATAACTACAATGGAACAATCACCTGATAAATAGTTGGAGTAGAGAAGGCGATTTTTGCCAGCGTGTACATTTATTGTTAAACTTTTAAATGGTAATATGCATCTTTAAGTTTTTGATGGGAGTTTGTTCTGTTTATGGTAAGCCATCAAAATCTTGCAAGGCTCACTTTTATTCAGTATCTCGGTAAAAAGTTTTATTTCACATTTCATTACAAGTTTCATTCAGCGTAACGTTCGATCTTTTAGAAATTTATTGCTTTTTTTATCAAAAAATGCCGTCGCCTTAATGCAGTAATCGCGATACCTATTTTACCGACCTCCTGTACAAAGAGTATACGCATTTTGGCGCGATGTACCGATAATTGCTCCTCGTCTATTTAAAAAGCACCGACCCTATAGCCAATTTACTTATGTACTCTCCGATCTACTTATAACAATTAGCCATCAATTTTTTACAAAAGTACAATTGTTGCTCGCGATTGATATTATTTATAAATTATTAGAAGGCTAATCGATGAGATTCTTCACAATATTATAGAAAAAATATATTTTTATTGACAGAACTACGAACTAAATTTAAGTGTGATATAAATAAGCGAAAGGCTATTGCTCGTTATTAATGTTTAAATGAATTAAATTTAAATATATTGATACATTGTAAATTCGATGGAGATCACTTGAGGCAAGTGCGGTACAATATTGGGATAACCTTGTAATAATTACCAAAATGTAGATATCATTAAATTTAAATTAGCTTTTACTTTCAAAGTAAAATAAATTACGCGTCCAATTTATTATTGCATTAACTGCAAAAATTGATATAATTAGATTTAGCTTAAAGCCTTATAAGTTATATATCATGCATTATTTATAAATTAATGTATAATAGTGAATAGTTTGTTTATAAAGAAGAAGAAGATAAAAAAGGGAATTCATTACATAACTTACACTCAATTTAATTAACATTTGTTTGAAGTCCTGCCTAAATGATATACTAAAAGTGGATCAGTACTTTTTATGTATATATAATGTAATTTCTCGAAAGATGCGATACAAAAAATCCAATTTATATAAATTTATTAATAAACGTATATTCATGTTGTGATGTGATGTAAGGTTTTTTCATTAATGTATAATAATTCTTTACTCAAAAAGGCATATGGATAAAAAAAAATACGTTTTGCACTCAATCTCTACCGTTAAATACTTCGTACGAAAAAAAATACGATACGTTATTTTTAGTACTTGATTTAGCACTTGGCACTTATTTCAATGCGTAATCAATATCAATGTTGGTGGCATTTAAAAAATCATTATAAATCAATGTTAAAAATTGACTAAATCTTATATAAATTTAACAATTTATTAACTCCATTATAACTTAAAGGGACTTTGAAAAATTTACATTTAAAAATTATAATAATTATATTATGCTTAAGAATTACTTTATGCATTGTACATATTTGAATTATGCTGATATATAACAATAATTTAACAGTACCTATCAACTCATCGTAATGATTTACTTTGTTTAGGAATATGTCGTTTTGTATGCTATTGCATTAATTAATCTTCATTCTTAGCTTCACATCCATTTTGTTTACGTTTTTTTTTTACTCAAATTTTTTACCTTTTTATTTTGTCCGTACATTTGTTTTGCATCGGTACATGAAAAAAAAGAATAAAATATATTTTGCATAATATTTAAATATGTCAAGTAAAAGAATACTACCTACTTCATTTTATCGTTGCATAAACGAAGCATAAAATTAGACATCGTGTTTAATTTAGTATCATCTAGATTCTTGTTCTCTTGGCCCTTCATTATGTTTATATGCTCTATTCAATTTTATGCTTGTGGTATTATTTATTATCATTTCTAATTTTTTTGACTTTTTTAATATATATATATATATATAATATATAAATCTATTAATATTTCCTTGAGGGTATAGAAAGCCCAAGTAAATACATTTGAATGTGTAAATATTTTATTACTTATGCAATTAATAGTAATGACGATTCTTAAATATACATTAAAGTTAATAAATAGAAAGTAAAGTTTTAATTAAATGTTTATACAGCATTAAGAAATTTACTTTTAATTTAAGAACATAATTGAATGATAACAAAATCGAAAAAATAATTCGAAACAATCGTAATATTGAAAAAATTAGAAAACAATAGAATTTCATTATGTTGCAGATTAATGTTGCAGAATTTTATTTCAACAACTTAAACTTTATAGAAACATTATTTAAAAACAAGATCTTCGTACACATACTAAAATTCATTCAAAAAGTCAACAGAAAAAATGGGCCTCAGCGAGTATCTGCGTAAGCAAAAAATATTTCGCTGTCTTTTACAGTACAGTGTATTTTAATTTCATTTTTAATTTAAAAAGTTTCATTTATAAATAGAGATAAATATTTTCCGACACCGTACGAGGTCGGTAGTTTTTGTATCTCGACTTAAATCCAAAAAAAAAAAGAATAAGATATCAAGGGAAAAATTTTTTCTACAACTGCCCCGAATTAAATAATTTTTAAATACACACACATACATACATATATATATATTCATATATATATATAAGTATATTTAATTATTTTGCAATTGAGAAAACTAACAGCAAGCAACGCTCTTGAATCGCGATCACTTATCCGTACAATCGTGAATCAAAGCACGCTCTCGAGGCCCTTGTCCCTTTGCAATAATAAACCACTTAACTTGAAACGTCGTTAGACTCACAGTGGCGGCCTTACCCTGTTTCGAGTGTACACGAGTCAATGCATTCGCGGCCTGTACCGAAAGGACAATTTAGCCAATGTAGCGATAGGGAAGTTGCGTCTGGGAGCTTTCTCCCCAGCCCCAAGGCTTTGAAAAGACGGCGGAAAAGGATTTTCTCCTGGTCGGCAATTTTTTTTTTCGAGCCATTCCGGAGAAAAGTCACGTCATCCGCGATAAGAGCCGCACCGTCGCATCAATGAGACGTTCGGTCGCGAGTCCGAAGCCAAGAGTCGAGGGTCTTTCCTCGGCTGCGGGAAAGCTGGACCCGCCTAATTAATTTGTTATTTTCAGTAAACAGTTGTAGCTGGACTATACGGATGATGCTTATTATATTATATCGTTGGGATACAACGGCCGCAGAGGATATTTTTAGTAATGCGCGATGTTTTTACCCAAGCGTGTCACTGCTGTCTCCTTTAATTTGCGCTTGCTTAATATTGAACTTGCGTCTATTTAGACTGGCGATGTGTTTTTTTTTTTTTTTGCATTCCGCCCATACGCTCGCAAATATCTAACGGCAAAATATTATCCGTTCGATTGGTAACGAGAGCGTTGGGACGTAGGAGGCGACTAAGTTTCAAGAGGCGAATTATGCAGGTACCTTTAGTACTAACGAAATTTCGTCATAGATGGCATTTGAGTCAACGTTTGGGAAGATGTTCTTTATCCTGGCATCTCCATGGTACATCTTGTACGAGTGGCAGTACGCGAGCTTTGATAAACGAATTTGATAAACGCTCTTGGTCTGGTTGCGATCTTTTTGGCTTCCGAATTGCTTGCATATTTTACCAGACGAATGGAAATTGACGAATGGATTGACGGCAGGACTAAGCTTCCCTTTAGATAATCCGTCATCTTTTCTAATACGATCAGATGCGTACGTACACGTTAGACCGAGGACGGGTCGGTATGTTTTCCGATGGGTAAAGCATCGCGTCAAAAGTTTCACCTCGAGCGCATAAGGAAATTGCAAAGATGTCACTTGGGATCCAAGATTGATGCAGCAACATATTGTGACGTGTACATCAAAACGAACATAAGCGTGCACGCTTCTTTTTTTTTTGACAATCGCGAGGTATATATTATGGTTGTTTAGAAGCGAGTAATGCTGACCTATTGTCTAAAGTAAAAATTGGGACATTGACGTGAGAAATGCGCCGGCTTAAAACTGATACTCCTTACACTTTTACCAATACTTATTGAGGTCGTTGCCTTGATTTATTTAACAATTGCTAACCGTAAGTTTTTTTTTTTTATCATCGGTGGCTATTAATATTAAAGCCGTACCCTCTAAACTTTGATTGACTTGAGAGATGATCTTGTTGTCGACACGAGCTTACCTGTAAAATAGCACTAGAGTTGCAAAGGGCAAACGTTGTTTGAAAGTTAAATATTATCGACTGGATTTCAGCCTGGATATCAAACCAAAACAAAAACAGGACTGCAGGGTTGTAATGCACTTAGAGATTGATATACAGATAAAAAGAGAGAAAGATAGATAGTGACGGGGAGAGAGAGAGAGAGAGAGAGAGAGAGAGAGAGAGAGAGAGGGTAAAATAAACCAAGGATGAAAATTTTACAGATTATTTAAGCAAGTAAATAAGCGTTGATATTATTACGTTGCTATTAATTAATTGATTGATACAAAAATTTTATTTCACACAGTAACTTAATTATTTCACTAAAATGGTTCAAACTATTTACTGCTTTTCAATCGATAATTTCGTCAATTATACATTTTGTAGATAATAAAAAAATTTAAAAAAAAAAAATTAGTTTAGATTAAAGCCCTTTTCTCGCTCGAAGATTCCATTAATTTTTTAGCGATTTTTTCCCTCGTCTCAAATACCATTTTTAATTTGATATAAAAAAGTCACATAATTTAATTGAGATTCCAATTATAGTTTGATAAGTCTGTTCCTTTAGGTCAGCCAACAAGCGACTGCCTGCTTCGATAATATAACACGTTGGCACGCCTGCAAATGTTACCGACAGTGTTGTTAATGCAAATATTTTCTGGTCATTACTTACGTAGATTTACGTTACGCGCGATAACTGAAATACAAAGAATCGCAATAATTTATATTTATACTTTGAAAGTCTTTTGAATATACGTTTTAAACGTAAATTTATTCGAAGGCCCATTTAAATGATTTTAATAATATTGATACGATTCCTTCCTAGGATTTAAAATTATTTAACTTACTCGTTCATGCATGTATATTAAAATTTTTTATAACTTAAATAGAAATTTCGTACGTTGATTTGTATTGTACGGGCAAATCGATACAATAATAAAAAAAAAAACAATTTAATAAATACACACGAGAAGCCAAATGCATATGAGTCGTATTGTAAAAGTCAACACGCGCGACACTGCGACAAAAATTTGACGGATAGTTGAGAAAGTTTTGCCTTGAAGGCGTTGTTTCAAAAGTAAGATGATAAAAGAAGTGATGAAATACCAGTAATGATAAACAATAATATGGCGTTGACGTATCAGCAGTAGATTCAGTAGATCACGTTGTCACGTCGGTAATCTCTGCTAGAAATTGACCTGGAGGTTCGCAATCAATAACTGAAATGTGACTCACTGTATATCTTCATTTTATATTCAGCTAACGTCATTAATATATCGAAAGCATAATAAATTATTCAAATTATAATTGCTCGACTAAGCAGCAATTATAATAGGGTACAAGGGGAAAAGCGCGTACACGTTAATTTGTTGTCGATTTGAAGTGCGAGCAACTTTATAAAATATACAAAATTTATTTTTCTGGATATTTCAGAAATACATATTAACTTCACTGATAAATCGCTTAATTCATAGTATTATAATTATTACTTCATAAGACTCGGTTTGTCGCTAAATGTCTCTTGCACTTATTTTCATTATTATTTTGATTATCAATTTATGAATTACGCGAGTACGTCTGAAAGTGTTCAATGTATCGCTTTCATCGTTCTGTTTTTCGGATTTTACACCATAAACAAATTTCTGTTCAGTGGTCAAAATGCAAATAAGAAGAATTATTAAGTTTAGCAAGAATCGCATTTTCCTATACCCCGCAGTATTATATATATTTATACGTATTACTTTTATCATGCATAACTTACAATGTTTAGTAATATTCGCTCAAAACTATTGATAAAGTATCATATAAAACTAGTTTCTCTATATTTAGGTAAATAAAGTAAAGGTTTTTTTTATGTAAAAATCAATGTTCACTTGATTCATTCAATAGCATTTACGAATCATTACGATTATTATTATTATTATTATGAATATATTTATTTATAACAGGCTAAAAAGTTTTAAATATTGTAAATTATGAACTACAATATTAAAATTATATATTCGCTTACTCATTGCGAAATTAAACGATAACGAATATTATGCTATGATTTAGAAATTATTCTTATTCGATGGTTAAACTGCCCCTTAAAATACAAATGTTTATAATAGCTTCTGAACTTTAAGAAATAAATATTGATTTACACTTAAAGTTTGAAGTAGTTAAGTAAATTATACTATTAATTTCTGCTGAGTATTATTAGCTTCACTATGCAAATCGTAGAATTTCATGTCCATTCTCATGTAAAAAATAGAGATTTTTTCAATGTACTGGATTACTTTACATATTTAAACACGAACCATGATTTTCATCCAATAATATTTCTTTTTTAATGGAAAAAAATTTACAAAGAAGCGTTACTGTATCAACTGCAAAATTTACGAAAAATGTATTTCTTATAATTCTTTGTTAAAAACTATGTGATATTTGCTTTTTTTTTAAATCATAATATCACATTTATTTCTGAATAATTTATGGAGATTCCGTTTTTATGCAAATAGTAACTAAAAATATTGTAATAATATACATAATGATGGTACAGAAAACCTTAATATTTTGTTGACACGTTTGTTTTTTGTTATTTAAACATAAATTGTTATTGATTAATGAAATTGCCGATAAGAATCAAAATTTGAGTTTACAAAAATTTACGCGTGTAATTGTTTGCCCGTTTATTATTTTGTTTTATGTAATTTAGTTAAATAATATGGAGTTTTATGTTACGAATAAACCAATATTCTTTATTACAATTTAACAATTATTGCTACTCGAATAAAATTGAAAATGATTTTAATCGCTTTACGAACAATTTTAAAGGGTATTCTGTCAATTTCACACGTTTTTCTCGATAGATTATCTATAATTGTAGGGGCAGTCATTCTAGCTACAGAAAGGGCACCGAATTATTGTCAGAATACGATTTTTTTAAGCCTATTTATATTGCTTTTAAATTAAAACGCATTCGAAGCAGAGAACTGTTGAATTTTTAATAGAGGTAAGAACACATTTTCGAAAAGTGGATATTACGAAAAGTGCCTTTAAAAATTGTCTGAATTTAGTTTTTGTTTTTTTATTTTTGCGGCAATTTGATGAATATTTTTGCTCGATTTTCGATAGAAATGCAATAAGGGAATTGCCGCGCATTTACCGAGCAGTGGAAATTGGCGCATAAATAAATTTATAATCAGTGCTTAATCCAAGTCGATCTTTAATTCGGTGATCAGCAACTTGACACTAGCAGGCTTTAAGTTCAAATGGGTGTGAGTCGAGAGCTTCGGATATCGACTGCTTGGTGGCGATAGCGAAACTGAGCAATACATAAATAACGTGGCAAAGAGTACACGAGCAGCAGCGTCTTGCGAAAGCTTCGCGCCGAGCTTTAAGCTTGCGATTGTATCGAGCATTGGTAAGAATTAATCTACGATGGTGTATAACTTCCTAAGTTTATTAGAAATCGCGAGCCAAATTATTATGCAAAATTATTATTATAAGGCCTTCCAACTTTCTCACTCTGGTGCTGGCCTAGGCTAAATGTGGTCGATAATAAATTCGTTTAAAGTAAATTAAAGTAATGGTAATGTGTAGTAAGGCTTCGTATGTTTATCATTTATGCTGTCGTTATTTTCATTACAAAATTATCTGATCTTTTTTACAGCCTTCCACGCTTCTAATGCATTACGCCACAACGTATTTTCTTTTTTTCCTTTCCTTGCAATGTTTTAGAAATAAACTAATGTTTTCCAATGCTTATATTTTACCTACGCGATCACTCCTGGGTCACGATGACAGTTATAACAATTTATCACCTTATGACACAATATTAATGCAGCAACATCCAGGAGAAATTATTTATCTGCAATATTTCAAAAATATTCCTTCAATTCTTATCAGTGACTATTTAAGATACAACTACGCGATGCACGTAACAATTTGTGTCGTTTTACGCTTATTGAAAAAATTTATGCATTTAAAATGTATAGTGAAAATGCATTTTTAGCTTCAGTTTGAAATAATAATGAAAAGTTTATTTACGCTTTTTCGAAGTCAATTTAAAGAAGTCGAAAAATCTTAGAGCTTAATTATTTAACAATATTCACGCGATGTTACTTATATCGGGGGAACTTGTATATTAATATAATATACTATAGAGCATTTTAAAATACTCTGAATTTATTTCTGATAAATACTGGATGATTACTGCAATGTAATGCAATGTAGTGTAAGTTTGAAAGTACATTTCAATACAATATATATATGTATGTATGTATGCACGCACACATAAGTAGTAAATGTATAAGCAGATTTTTTGTCAGCTGTTACGTGTAGTAAAAATTTTTTATTTTTACATTTGCAGTTTTATCCTGCATCAAAAGGCAATTTTTAATGATAATTGAAATTATAGAGAGCAGCCATATGATTGTTATATTCAAAATCATTTTTTTTGTTTAAATAATTATACATGGGCGATTATCGGCGAAAAAAATGATTTTTTATTGTTCAAATTGTTTTTGACGATTCATCTTTAAATGACAGTCGGAACCGCAGAAAGTTATATTGGAGGCAAACTTATCTTATCGCCTATTATTTTTAAATTTCCAATACTTTACTTTGAAACATTTATTAAAATATTTTACAAATATAAATGTATGTTAAAGTAAAATAAAGACAAATATGTTTTCGTACGGAAATACAAATACAAAATATTTTTCCTCCCTTTGATTATATGGTTATTTTGGTTTTGTTTTTTTTTTTAATTAATAATGGATCTACATATGTTTTTGACAATAAATTGAAACAATTTTGTATAGAAATAATACAGTAAGCCATTACGAGCATACATATTCTTTTTACAGATTCGAAGCTGCAGTAGTTCTATATGTTTTTTCAAAGTTACATATTGGCTCACGTGAAACGTGTTTTAACGAAATGGTAGTTATATTTAAAATGTCTCTTTTACAATTTGTTATAATGTTCGCTTGTGAAATGTATAAGTAAGGCTAAAGAAAGTTAAATTGCACTTTAGTTATTCTGCCCTTTACCATAGTACCGTTAAATTACAATGCTTTATTTTACTTTACCGATACAATTTTTCGGCCCTGATTGTAATATATATTCGCCTGAAGCCAAATTTGATTTTCAAATGTCGAAAATCAATTCGATAAGCAGCGCGTTAATTTTTTGTCTATTTGAATTCTCTTTATGCCAATAATAGCATTATTCTTTATGACAATAGTTTCTTCATCATCACGTACGTTATGCAATGTTAAACAACAGCATCAGACTCTTGGTTAAAAATTAGCTAATGATCATACTTGCTTTTATGGACAATAAATTTTCATTAAATATTAAGAATTATAAATAATTATGATATTAAGTTTATGAGTTACAAGCAACAGAAGCACATATAAAAGTTTTGGTGCATCTTCATCGCTGTTATAGATTTCCATCTCATTCAATAACTGCAAAGTCGATAATAATCATGCAAACAAGTGTGTGACCACCTCTAGGCTAATTCCGTGACATCACAGTGAGGATAAAGAATATTGGAACTAATCTTAGCTGATTTTAGAAATTATTTTGTGAAAATCGAGAAAGATTCGATACGATATGAATTTTACTAATTAAACAATTCGTAGGAAGCAACTCTTGTTTCGATTCCTTATAAAATACAAAGGCATATTCCAGTGCACGAGTGAGTTTAGTTTTTGAGATCGGTGGATTTTTACGTTTTTTTTTCTTTTAATAACTTCCTAGTATTACTCGTAAATTGCGTAGTTATAGGAACCTTAATTATCTACGGCATTTCCGACAATTTTTTTTTTAGTTTGTCGCTACTGTTTACTTAGCATAACTATATAGTTAGTACAAAATAAATAAATATACGCTACTTATAATTGTTATTATCTTATCATTATCCAAACATAGATTGATGTGCACATTTTCTTAACCGATTGTATAATCAGATATTAATACATTATTTTAGAATCAATCATATGTTTTATATATTTTTCATTTATTGATTACATCTGTGCTTTAAATTTATTATTCATTGATAAAATTACTTATGCATTAGATTTCATACTTTTTTTAATGCATCGCTAAAGCAAAAATTAGTATACAGAAAACCGTAAATTTAATAAATTAGTCGGAACGAATCGTATGGTCGCCTTACCAATATTGAGCACAATCCATCCCTTAGTATTCATTCTGTTGGATACACTCCCCCCTCCCACACACACAAATATTTATATACGTACACAAGAACGTATACATATATAGCTGTATATCTCCAATGTTGTTTTCATGATTGAGGAAGTGAATTTCAAAACAGAATAACAAATTTTCAAAAAATTTCGTAACATTGTAGAAAAATTATGTGATAGCTTATTCTGAGAAACCTATTTACTTAACTTTATAAAAAGAATTTTAGGACAGTAAACTTTTATGCCCTTCAGATGTAGAATAGAAATTCCGTGTACAAATACTAAAATTTCCGATGGAATTTCAATATTTCAAAAAGTGTATTTTCTCAACAGTATTGAAAATTTAAAAAAAAAAAACATACACTAACTTTACCGTTAGAACTATTAGCGAAATTGACAATAAAATTGATCGATAATTCGATAATTTTAAAATAATGTATAAATACTATTTTTTGCATTCGTGGCATTTTATTTTACAGATGGAAACAAAAATAAATTTGAGTTTACATTGAGTTTAACTGCAATAACAGAGAGAGGAATGAACGATGTATACAAACGAGATTCACGTTTTTTTTCAATCATTTTTTTAATTATCGCTTTATCTTACTAACTATGCAGGGCAATGTGATGATTGATAAAAATTTCATGAAAAATCTGCTCTCAAAAATTATTTTCCCAGTAAAGAAACAAACATTTCTCGACGTTGGAACAGAACAAATGTTTGAAAATATTGATTTTGTATCAGTTGATCAACTATTACAGCCACTCTCCCATTAGACTATGCCCGCAGGCAGAGGCTTTTTTTTTTAAATTGACTAATTTCGCTGTGGTTTTCGTAATGAACATTTTGTCGTTGTTAAATATATAAAACCATCGCAAAAGGCAAGCGAAAATATCGCAATTGTTAGGGTGATTTGTTCGAAGTTTTCGACCCTACTCCTCCCCCGTCCGCCCCGCGCCGCAATTATGGATTTTATTTTGAGAGTAAATATATTGCAGTAGACCGACATTTAATAATATCAAATTCATTTACATTTTATCTTTTGTTAGAGCTCCAATGCGAGAAACTTCAAATACGTCAAAAATATGTTGTTTCAAAAGAATGGCTTACCTACACCGACAAGAGTCGTCGCGCTCTCCTTCTATTTCATTCTGACGTAGATGCGATAGAAATATATCTGCAGAATATTTATGACGTTGTATACATCGCTGTCAGTCACTATATTTGTAAGATAAAGCATAGTGAAAAATGTTGAAACCGTTTTTATTCTGTGAAAAATGAGATTAGCACTTACTATTTTTAATTCGATTGGGAGAAATTTTGAAATCACAATTTATTACGTACATTTCTTTTTTTGTACGTATTTTAAAAAGGGACTTCCGATCATTGCATTTAAAAATAGTGGGGCTCGATCTTATTGTTTTTCATTCAGATCGGCTCGTCAGTATTTCAAAACATAAACAGTAATTCAAAAACTGTAAATTGACTTATTTTTATTCGTAGTTTGCACTTCCACTGGCATGGTTTACTTTCTAAAAATAATTTAGATTACATATATAATACGATGTATTCAAGGATTCTTATATAAAAAAAATGAGTTTACTCGTTAATTAATAGTATATTAAATGAAATTTCAGTGAAAGCAATTCCAAGTGAAAGAGATGATCGATCAAAAGAATGAATTACCTATTTTATGTATGTATTAATTTTAAAAATTTCACGTATTTGAATAATTATAGAGATCGACGTTTATAATATAATTTATTTATATATATATATATATTTATATATATATATATGTAAAAAAATACACATTATTTTTTATAAAAAATCAGTTATTTATGTACGTATTTAATTTTATTGATAAATGAAGATTGATTAAAAGTTTGAAACGGTTATTAAAGTTCATGTCGAAATTAAAAGATACGCGTAGAGATATTTTTTTTGTATAAATATTATTTTAATATATATTTATCGAATAGATAAGTAAGATCACTATATTTTACCTTACATAACAACTTATTTTTAAATTCAATTGGATACATTTGAATTTATTGTATTAATTTATTCTTAGATAAAATGTTTAATTTATAAATGTTAAATAATAAATAATATTAGATAAAGTGCGAAACTAATGTTGTTGATTATAATTTTATTCAATTAGAAGAATAAAAAAGTACATAAAAGAATGTAAATGATAATAATAGGGAGCGAAGAGGAATTATAAGAAATAAAATAATGTACGATGTTTACTTTTTACTAGTTACATTAGATAAAAATACTACTTTAAACAACCCTTATTGAGTTACCAATTTCACAATTGTCGTTAATAATACAATGCAAAATTATTTATATTAAAATTATGTTAAAAATAATATTGAATACAATTAACAATGTTTAGAGAAAATTAAAAATTTTTTATTTCAATCATTGATAAGATATCTAAACGTTATAATTTTGTTGCTGTTATTGTTAAAAATGAAATTTTGTATTATTAAAAGGAAAATTTTTTTTCTTCTGCAGCTGAACTTAGTTTATTAGTTGCTAGGATTATTTAAACACGCATACAACATTACAGAGATGGTAAATATTTAATTGTGTAAAGATAAGCTTTATAAATGAAAATGTAAATTCATAAGAATATTAAGCATTAGTCGATTAAAGCGTTTTTCTATTAAATAATAATAGATGATAAACAAATTTTTCCGTCATTCATTTCATCCGAAATTTAATTCAAATTATACCAACGTGCCACGTAATTTATAGAGTTCTATTCGAGAATATAAATACGTAAGAGAGAAATTTTAATTTTATTTACAATAGGGGTTGGACATTTCAATTATTCATACACTCGTTCAAAGACTGAGTAATATTAAAAATTGAATTCAATGTAGTTTTCCTAGGTATCAAAGAAAAATGAATTCGATTGGATGATGAAAATTCTTTAATCATAGTTCGACGGGGTATTGTGAGAATTTCTCCAACTATGAGCCCGGCTCGAGTGTGGTTGGAGCTTAAGTAAGACGTCACGTGATAAGAAACTTAAGGTCTCAGGGTATTCAAATAATGTAGACGAAATCACTTAGGATTCCGATAGTGATTTAAAAAATGTGGACGTTGGAAGTAATACTTTATCCATCGCGCCCTACGGGCGAGACCGTAAATTTTAACGCCATTACTATGCGGCAGTTATAAAAATTCACGTCACCGAACAGGTTATGAATTGGAAATTTGAAAAGCAGCCGAGTCTCCGATTAAAAAAAAATAAAAAATATATGTATACATATATATATATACATATCTCATCTAATTAAAAAATGCTTAATCGCACGAATAGCTTGGAACGAATTCACAACGGCAATGGATTGCTCGTTACGAGCGATACCCGAAGACACTTCGCAACCATAAACAGTTAATAGTAAAATACTCGGCAGAAGAAAATCCATCAGCATCGTAATTAAATGAACCGAGGCAAGCTCGAAAGGCTGCCCCGCCTGTCGTCGGTTGCGAATCAGGGCTCTGGAAGACGAGATTTCCTCGGTGACCGGTGGCATAACACTTCGACTAGGGGATACACAACAGCGCGGATGATAATCAAGCTCCACGTGCCGTACGCTGCAAGTGCGTAAGCTCGGATCGCCGTGATCGTATTTCGAATGGCACCCATTGTCCGTGGCGAAGCTCTCCTCCGGGTTGCGTCGCGGGCTAGTATCCTAGTAACTCGAGGCGAGCCGTGGGCAGCCTCGTTAAGGGGGCGGCATTCGACGGGCACGAGGAAGGAGCGATGCTGCCGGGAATTGCGCTCGAGGAGATTAAAGCTTAACGCGATCCGACGTAATAACGTATCGGGCTGGATTTTTTCCCCTTTTCTCGGGGACCCTTTCATCTGCCTGGCATCCGTTTGACATTTAACGCAGCCGAGGAGAAGCGCGCGCGCGATTATGATTTTCTTTCGCGCGGCTCTAGTTTGCAATTCCCTTTTGCAAGCCGAGGGCCGAGCGCTAAAGTTTTCATCGAGGTAAATAATACACCGCGCTGGCCCCTTTATTCATCGTATCGATGAATTATGAAGTAATAATGCCGAGTCCCGTATAAGCCAATAAATGATGATATAACGATGGGCCGAGTGCCTCCGTAAAACAACTAAGGACGACGCTGAAACGCTGGTTTGAAAGAAAAAAAAAAAAAAAAAAAAAAAAAAGTCTACGCGGTCGCCTCGCTAAATAACAATCCATTTGGATGTTAATTCGTTATTGCCGTAATAATGCCGTAACTTGATGAACTTCTCTCTCTCTCTCTCTCTCTCTCTCTCTCTCTCTCTCTCCCTTCTCCGCAGTTTCTCCCATTCGAGTCTCTTGGCCGAACACGCGCAGCCGCCCACACAAAAGGAGCGTGCACGAGAGATGAAAAAAAATGAATTTAAGTAGGACACCGCCGGCGGGCGGGCGGGGGGCGGCGGCTTTTCCAGGCGGGGTATCCATGAACGGGAAGGAGAGCCGAGAAGGAGGGCCGAGAAGGAGAGCGAGAAGGAGAGCCGGCCGAGGCACTTGAGGAGGGGTTAGCAAAGCGGTCAAGCTAGGTGTGGACCGAGCTGCCGAGAAAAATCGATACTACGGCTACCTAGCCTCAACTCTACGATCTTCCGACTACGCCAGGACGGAGGAGTGTTATTGTGTTCCACCCTCGGTGGGGGTACGATTTTTACACCCGCACCCACTACCGACGCCCCCTCGCACGCTACACGTATGCACAACACGTGTGGCCGCCCGCCCGTTCAAATATGCATGTGCACATGTGCTTTTGTATAAATATAGGCACGCAACTGTGTGCGCTTCTTGTGTCCATACAGGTGTATATAAATGTAAACATACATACATACGCACACACACACATATGTATACATACATACATACATACATATATATATATGTATATAAATTAATGCACATACATTTATTTAACGGCTACCCTCAACGGCTCGGCGAATGCAACGTAATAAACGCGAAATTTCTGTTAAAAACCTACTTTCCGGATTCGAGGATTTTTCATTTGATGCTTGGATAACGCCTCTTCTTTTTTTCTTCTTCTTCCTTTTATCTCTCTCTCTCTCTCTCTCTCTCTCTCTCCCTTGAATTATTAATCTTATTGCGTTGGGCGTAAATGAGGCTTCGGACTCTCCAATCCGAACGGCAAATTGAAACATTCATCGAGATTACTTTAAGAATAAAACCCTTTTTGTTAAATAATAACGAAAAAAATGTTTTCGTACGAAGCGAAACCTGCTCCGTTGACAGTTTAAAAACTCTGTCTACTGAATGGAAATTTTCTCGCGCATTTGAGCATTTTAAGTAACACCGGACACAAGAATAAATAAATGCTCATACCAATTGATCAATCCGTATGAAATATAGTATTACCTCGCGCTGCAATTGGCTAAAAAGTCTGATATGCCAAGGGTTGAATATATATATATATATATATAAAACGTTGTTTACAATTTCATTGGTATTATCAATGAGCGAGTCAAGGTTTTTTCCTCATAACGCAGAAATTAGGCTAGATTTATGGAGCGACTAGATTTAAAAAAGATAAATGACACTACACGGCTAAAGGACGGATTAAGCAGTTGTATCCATCTTGAATTAGAAATATTGGATAAGTGTATCTTAATAATAATAATAATAATAATAATAATAATAATAATAATAATAATAATAATAATAATAACAACAACAACAATACCAACAACAACAACAAAAATAATAATAATAATAATAATAATATTTATAGAAAGAAGTTTTTATCTTGAAAGTACTTTCGATGTGTCTCGTAAAAATACATTTATAGTATTTCGCACAAAAAATAAACTTTATACTTTTAAAAAATTTGCATAAGTAAATAAAAGCTTTACAACCCGTGTAATGCAATTGCGTTTGTAACTCCTATTTTTTAAGTAAATTAAATTTAAGTATAAAATATATATGTGTATATATATATATATATATATGCATATGTATAATTTGTTTAAAAAGAATTGCTGGATCGAGTTGCGCAAAAATCTAACGCAGCGCTGGTTCAAATTGCAAAATTATTTCTAAATTTTGGAATTGATACACGAAGTGGAAATTTTTGTTCCTCTCTCAAGATATCCTTGCTATTATAACCTAGATAAGTTTCAACTATGTAAAATTCATTCTATATGCAGGGTTTATATTTTAATTTATGTATAAGCCGCATAAAATTACGTAAGTTTTACCTCGAATATTAATTCTATTCTAAAAGCGCTCAGTATCGATCTTTGTAAATTTATATATTAGGGAATTATTATTATATCAATATTTATAATAATAGTTCATCGGTACGAAAATATCAATCGCGCATTTGCCGCAGATTTCAAGTTCATTAATCGTAACCTTTTTTTTATTCCCGTTGTCTGGCACCAGAGGAGTTTGTCCGATCGTCAAAGGCTACTTAACCGTCGAGTTATCGTCTATTAAAAATTATATTTCCACCCGTAGAAATTATTGTACGAGAGCTTAAAACAAAACAGATTTTCTACCAGAGCAAGTATTGGCAATGGGTTATCAAGCGAGGCTCATTCATTGTTGAAAAAAAAAAAAAAAAAAGAAAGAAAGAAAAAACAATAAAAACTCGTCAAACCTCCGTTTCTTTTTAATAATCTTTTATAAATGTGTACTTTTTTTTGTTTGTTTTTGTTTTCTTTCGGCTAAGCTCGTGAAAAAGCTGTTTTCCTCGCGAGCAAAGCTCTCTTTAGTTATAATGAACAAAGTTCTGTTACCATCGACGCTCTCGTTCATTTCTACGGGCCGTCCGTATTTATGTGTGCCGGTGGGTGGGTGTGTATTAAAAAAAAAAAACGCGATATAATATTGCAGGTCGGCGTGCGCTCGCGTGGATAATACTAGAAATTTAAGATGGTGCCCGAGCTTAGTTTATCGAGCTGGTTTATGCACGATACGAGCCGTAGTCATAATTCTGAAACAAATAAAGCGTTTCGGCGAGGTTTACGGCCACTCCTCGTCTGCTCGCGAGCCGATTTCACGTAGGTACGGATCCTTTTTCATTCGATACGCGAGGGGTAAGGAGCCCATTGCGCGATGTTACAAGCACGGCATTTTCATATCTACCTGTTGCGCCGCATCCAGAGCGAGCGGAACTCAAGTAGCGGCGATCTGCTCTCTTCCTGTCCAGTCGCAGGAACTCCGTACCTACGATCCCTACGAAACAATGCCGAAAGTTGCCGCGCTGCATTTGCGCTAACGGCTGAGCCCACCACGGGCGCCGTCCCATCCTCGACTTTTCTACTTTTAATAAGGTGATTAGGATGCGGTTGAGTGCCGGCTTTAGTATCGCGAGGCTATTTCAGGTTGATACGGTCTATCCGGCGCGGGAAGGTACGTAACTCCCCTCGTTGCTTAGTTACACTAGTGCCGAGGTCGCGACCCGAGAGTTCAAATGCCGGGAGTGTGTCGCAATCTGGCACAACAGCCAGCGATAGCACCGAGCAGATGATCGCTTTCATCTCGCGTACATCGATTTTTATTCGGGTTTGCTCGCTGGCTAAGGGAGCCGCGAGCGTTTACAACTCCGTCGAGGGATTGCCCGTACGAACCGCAGAGCTCGTTTTATTAGAAATGCCCCGCGCCGCTCCCCGGTCCGACTGCGAATGATTTAGCGCCCGGTGCTTTGCCTCAATTTTCAATCGGTTGCGCGTATCCGCGTCACGGCTACCGAGGCACCCCCCCCCCCAGAGCTCCTTACCCGGGAGATGCGAAACTACCGGACTCCGCGTCAAATCTCCATTCGGAATGGACGGACCTGCGCTGTTTTTCGGGGGCTCGTTATTTTCTCCATCTGAGACCGCGGATCGATGCCTCGAAAGCAGGCTGGTCGGCGCGGCTGGGGGGAGGGGGCGGCGGCCGCGGCTCGGGCCCGTGGCGGGGGGGGGGCGGCGGCGGGGTTTGGAGGGAAATTATTTTTTAGCGCGCTAATTTTTTTCCCCTGCAATGTAGACTAGCTCTTGAGCACTTGGGCTCATTAACCGAACTCAAATACTAAGCCGTGTGCGGTATTTGCACTCCGCCCTGTTTAACTATGATTAGCTATTCGACATTTTGGCTTTGGTTAAATCACGACTTCCAACCTAACGTCAGCAAACAACTCCGATTATGGCCATTCTTCAAACGAAACCTTAATATTGCTATATCGTGATTGAGCTTCTTGAGATGTTTTATTCAC
The DNA here is from genome assembly GCA_018907135.1 of Kradibia gibbosae. Taxonomy (NCBI): domain Eukaryota; kingdom Metazoa; phylum Arthropoda; class Insecta; order Hymenoptera; family Agaonidae; genus Kradibia; species Kradibia gibbosae. The sequence goes on from JACCHX010000011.1 coordinate 4,844,970, forward strand.
TTGAAATGGGGTATTATTTTTAAACACAAGGGACGAATCGCGATTTAAGGTAATAAGCTGAGAGCAGATATTTTAATAAACATTTTTAGCCGTTTGGAAATTATTGATAAACGGTCAAACGCTATTGTGACCAATACGGAATAGAAGAAGGAATTAAAATAAAATATTAGTAATCGTCGCTCTCTTTTTTAGCCGTATATCAATGGGAAAAAGTTTCAACTTCGATCGATTGACGCTGATGAAAAAATTGTCGTTACGATAATAAATGGGAGAAAGTTAAAATGATTTTTTTAGAATTAAATTACATAATCGAGTAGTTTTATTTGTATTGCAAATAATGATGTACTGATTTAAAAATTACGCGGATAAAATATGTTCATCCTTGCACGATATGATGGTATATTTAAAAACGGAAATAAATAAAAAACAATCTATAACTGCACTATTATGTGCTGCATTGAAAAAAAAGGAAGGAAACAGCTTTTGCACAGGCTGCGAAGACAAATGTATTGTGTATTCCCCCACTATTTTCAGTATTTACATTTTTTATCCGTTATCCTATCTATAAATATGCTCCTTATTAATTCGAATATTTTCATTTTTCATTCGGATAGCATATAAACACCCAGTGCTAGAAGGAAAAGAGATAAAATAGCGTTCACGATATAAAACAATTATCACCGAAGCTACACTTTTGTCTTGTCAGAGCTTCATTGATGAATCCTTCATTCACCCTTCAACCCACTAAGCTTTAGCTTTGTTCGAATTTTCCCTTTTATATGAATAAATGAAGCTTCGAGAACAGTCGAGAACTTACTGGCAGTGCCCTTTTATTATTAATGTAATATTATACGATGAAAATGCGTGCTTTAAAAAAACTGTATTTACAGACGTATATATATATATATATATATTTTTTTTTTTTCTATTTCAGTTTACTATCCGCAGTGTACTTTGGCTTTTATGCACGTCTTTAAATTTACATTACAATCGATTATGTTTTATACATCTGCTAAAGCTTGTATTTCATGCTCAACGTACGAGCTTAATAATTGATGTCCTGTATTTTATAATTATAAATATATTACGTTATGAATAATTGTACGTATTAAAATCTATTTTCAAATATAATAATAATAATTACTTTTAAAAATTAATTAAAAATCGCGTCACTCGTACTATAAATATTATTTGCAATTATAATGTAATAGAAAAATAGATGAATGGTATAATTGAGTGCACATCGTAAAAATATTATAAACGTCACAGAAATGAAGCAAATATTTATGAATACATAATAACATTATAAACATTACTTGTATAAATAAATCTTTTAGCATAAATTATATATGTTTAAAGGCAAGAGAAATAAATTTCTATTATGTTTGATACCAATTATATGTATATATATATATATATAAAGTTTATTTAATATTTTTTATAAAAAATTTTCCTGTTATTGTACGACATTGTGTATTATTTTAAAAGATATGCGTACAGCCATTACTCAATTCTTGCATTATATTTAACATGCAGCTGAATAATTGTTTTTACACATATAACGTATTTAACTACACAATTGAATAAAGTGTATATAAAATTTTTTATAGTTTCCTAGAAACTGAAAAATGTACTTACGAGTTTGCATTCAAAATTCATTTGAAATTATTTCTCTTTTGATTATTTTAATTTTCTATGTTTTTTAAAGGTCTTTTAATCATTTAAATTAACTTTGTTGATCACTGTTCCGTAAATTTAATATAGCAGTCATCCAATATTAATATTTACATGCTTGTGTTAATATCATCTTACGTCACATATAAACGTATATGAATATTTAAAGAAGGTCGTACTTGACTTTTTTAATAATATATTTGTTTAATTATATGGACTATAATAATCATAAAAGTGTTGTGGAAAACAAACAATGTAAATTATTAAATAGCTAAGAGCTATCGTTATAAGTTAGTGCTTACTAAACTGTATTTTTCGGTAACAGAATTGATAAAGATACACTTTTTACAAAGGTAATTTCTTATTGTTAAAAATATAAAGTACAAATTTAGTAAAAAAAAAAATCTTAATTGACTCGATTATGCACATTGAATAGCCAATTTCTTATTTCCATAAAAATGACAATTAAAACAATAAGTAGTTCCTTTAAAAATTAGCCGAATATAAATGCTTTATGTCTTACACAATTACAATTGATGGATTTTGCAGTATCTTTATTTTACGAACGTATACAAATATTGTTTGAAAACAGGCGGACACGATACAAATCTGAATAAGTAAAAAAATTAAGTACCGTAAAACACTATATTTGAGTAAATTACACCTTTTGCTACAAATTCATACCTTAGGACTTATGATTGATAAGCGTATGACACTAAATCTGCATTAAAAATCATTCGGAAATTGATTTACGATAATCTAAGTATACAATTTCTTTAGGCTTAAATACTTTATTTAAATCCTTTGATTAGATATTTTTTTTAAGTTCAAATAATGAACCGATATTTGTAAGAACAAAGTTTATTAATTTTTAATATATTCTCATTTTAAATGAGAACGTATTATTTTTTCAGTATTATTACTCAGAACCGACTTAAAATCATATATTAATAATTAATTAATTAGTTTTGTTGGACAAATGAAACTGTTTATACTTATATTATTACTCAACATATCTATAATTATAATTTTAAATATTTATCATTGATAATGATGTTGTTTATTTTCACTTAAAATAATTACTTGCAATAATAATTATTATCCGAACAAAAGCTAATACTAACCGTTTTACCTAACGGATAGTTTTGCGCTTGTGTCTACCTGATTTAAAACTGTGTAAATACTTTTTGTATTTTTTTATACGATTTTGTTTATTTGTTTACTCATAATTCGTTGTGATTATCTGTAATATTTTTTTAATTTTATGTCTCGCAATAACAAAACGGGCAAAGCAATTATTATGTTAACCGCTAACGGTATAAACATTTAGCAATAACAATGCATTTATTCAGATTATCCAACTATAACTACCATAAAATATCCGAGCAAAAGTTGGAGGCCTCTAAGTTTTCACCTGATAAATATAGAAACTAGAAGATTAGTTCTCAGAGTTAGGATTTATATTTAATTATTATTAATTAACTTGAGTAGGAATTATTAAGGAATAAATGAAGGACATAAGAGGATTACTTTTTCACTTGTTGTATATAATAAACCATAATAAATGCAGCAACAAATATAGCCAGGGAGTTGGTTACGAATTCTTAACAGTGTTAAGAAAAGTTAGACGGTGATTAAGACAAATAGATTATGAAGATGGCTAAGGGCTATCAAACGGGTGTAATCAAACTTGAAACGCAAGGGATTAATTTTGTATTATAATTTATATAGCGTTGAGTTACTCTTTCTATGCTGGTACTAATACGAGGTATAATTTATTATTACGTGCCCTTAAATGGACCTGTTTTTTTTTCCATTCCCCCGAAAAAATTGGTCGCTTAATCATTCGGGTATATAAATAGAAGCTGTAATAGAGCCGAAGTAAAAGCAGCAGGGCAAGTCCCGTTCTTAATGCAGAATCGGGATTAAATTATTACAAAATTTCTAATTTCGCATTTTGCCTTCATTATCAGAGCGCAAATTATTATTAAAACTCTTTTCTTGTTTAATCCGCGTGCAGAGCTCACGCAAGGCGTAAGCTTATTTCGTGCCTCGCGAAACCGATATCGATTGCATCTCTTTTGCTTTGGCTTTTAAGCTTTTTTCTCCTTCCCTTTTAACTTGTTTCTTTCTCCGTCAAATATTCCTTAAAATGTTGCATACCAATTGTTGCCGGACACGCGTATTCCTTAACGCCTTGTTCTTTTAGTTTTAGACGTGCATCGTTTATTTATAGTGTTTCCTTATACGATGCAAGTATGAATTTCTTATATTTTGAAGTATTGACACGGGTCGAGTAGGTGACGAGAAATAATGACATGCAACTATACCGCGTATGTAAAATTTAGAGGCTTTTGAAATAAAATAAGGTGTACCAAATTGCAGTGGCGTAAATAATTTGGGGATAAAAAATATCGATAAAAACCGCTTTGTTTAATGTAAGCTAGGAAAATTATAAATATTAATAGCAATACTTAATTCTAACATACGTTTGTAGGGACTTTCTTTCAACTTTTATCGAAGTGTTAAAAATTACCAATAAGTATAATCTTGTTAAATATAAGATTAATTAAAAATATTGAATTTACCATTTTATAGAAACTATTTTTTTTTTAATTAATTCAATACAAAATCGCTATTAATATGAGATGAGATTGTATTAGAAAAAATTAAAGTTTATATATTTGTAATTATATTGTTAATGCATGTTTGTTGACATCACGTTATATATATACATACATTTATTAATTTATATTTACGTAATAAATTTTATGTAAACACAAGGAAATGCAGTACGTATATTAAAGCACATTTTTTAAAACGTTAAAAATTATTATTAATTAAAAGTACAGAAATAGTTGTTTCAACTGCGTTTTAAAAGTTTTACAATAAGGAATTTTTTTTTAATTTTACGTCATTCATATTAAGGAAGTTTTTACCAAATAATAATTATACAAATTACTTTGAATTAGTATCAAGTTTTTCAATTTTTATCTTGTTTCGAAGATTTAAAAAAAATTTTCGTAATTAAGTATACACACAATTTTCCTATATCTATAGAAATGCATATTTCAAGGAATTATTTATCGCCGTTAAATGTTTCGAATATAAAAGTACAAAAATATATTTTTAATGTGCAAAAAACAGGTGAAACATGGACTGGACTAATGAAACTGCCGTTGACTTTTAATCAAGTGACCTAGTCAGGTCAATTGCATAAATTATTCTAAATCAATAGAAATGCATAATCAATATTCATAAGAACACATATGCTCAATCATTGATAATCATTGCATTAACCTTTATTTAAAAATTTAATATTATTATAATATCCAAGTATTAGGTTTTTACACGTTAAATATGAGAAATGTAAGATTTGCGCGAATAAGGAAGAAACAGATTAGTTGTATTGGGGATCGGAGTAATTATCAGTACTTGACATTAAGCAGGAAGTGCAGACCTTGGAAGAATTAAAAAATACAAGATTGTAATTAAAGTACCAATTATAAACAGTAGTAGAAGACGAGTATTTTAGTAAAATAGTGAAATGGTCTTCTCCACCTGAACCTGCGTGTATTTTTTTTTTTTTTTTTTTTTTAAGTTCACAGAACGAAAGGAGACTGTACCAATTCTTTTATTGAATTTTGAATTCTAACATTGCTTTTCATATTTTAATCTCGCTCTCAATAATAATGTCACTCACCTTGTATATTTTTCAAATTTCTTTAGAGCGACTGAAATCAAAATAAAGAATAAGTGCAAATCTTAAAATTGAAAGCACACATTTAAAATGCAAATAATTTTACGTATTTGAAACGCAAAACAATATGTTGTAAGTCGGAGATTTTTTATATAATTAGTAATATTCTTAGAGATATTTGATTACTAAAACAATGCAAGGGCTTAAATAAATAGGCATAATAAATGATTGATAGTCAATGGAAATGTTTCAACTTTGCAAAATGCACAGTAGAGAATAAGCATGTAAATAAAAGACATCCTTCGATCAAAAGGCCATGCATTGAAAGTCTTATAAACGAAGTAAATAAGATAAAAAAAAACATTGTCTAATGAAAAGGAAATAAAATTAGTTAGACAATTGAAATGCAAATTTTTCGAAAACTCAATGCGAAATATGAAATTGTAATAAAGAGAGAAGCATAGATCGTATTATAATTGGGCTTTATCGTTGAGAGTATGGGATAATAGTAAATGATGTAAATATAGCAATAAATAATAATATATATAATGATATCTATTAATAATAATAAGCGAATATATATATATATATATATATATACACATATACACACACACACGATTTCTTTACTATTGTATGCTCCGAATATTAATGCGAACAAGTGATTAAGATTCTATGAAAATAATTCCAGATGTTTAAAACAAAAAACACGGGGAAGCTTATTGTATATTATTAGAATACCTTTTTACTATTATTACTGAGTCGAATCAAAACAATAAAACGTACGATTTTATTTATAATTATAATTAATTACCCTTTTACATTATACGTCGTACGTAATTAACATTTTCATTATTTACAGTATAAATAGTTAATTGTATCAATATTTGGTTAAGCGTCCGCCTCTCTCTCTCTCTCTTTCGTATAAACTTTGCTAATTTTACGAGTATGCTTTATATTTAATCAAATATCAGTACAGCTAATTATTTTTCGATAAAATTATTATTAACAAAAAAAAAAAAAAAAAAAAATTCATGCAAGTAAGCTCGAGCAGCTTACTCAAATGTCACCGCAGTATTTATTGTCCAACATGTTCGGCTCATGTTGTAATTATAATCTTACGCAAAAATTTATTTTGCACTGTTGGAACGAAAGTACAGAGGAGTAAGTACATCACTTCGTATCATCAATCTAAGTATTATTCATGCCTCGACTACGAGATTCTAGATATAAATACACCCACACACACACACATATGTATATATATATTTATACATGTACATATACACACACGTGTATGTGGGGTCTTATGTATATATATATCATAATAGAATAAATAAGGAGTTGTAATTAGTTTAGCAGCGTTATACAATCTAAAGTGTAACGGTTAGTTTTCTATAATTTGCGAGCCGCGATAACGAGCGAAGATAATTTTTTATCCTAAAAGCTTGATTTTTACGTCGGAAAAAAGAAGAAGAAGAAGAAGAAAGAAAGAAAGAAAAAAGCCGAGCAATTAAAGGCAATTGAAATAAAGGGAGCAATAGAAAAGAAGGTAGAATCGGAAAATTCTCGTCGCCGCGTCGCTCGCGCCGAGGCCATTCATCGGCCTCGTCGAACTCACATAATATAAAGTATTTAATCCCCGTGCCGGGGGGTGGGATCCTCGCGCACGGGTCTCGTATGACTCTGCGAGCAGATGAAGATTCGACGAAGAAAGGCCAGAGGAGGGACCCTCTCTCGCAGGAGCCCGGCAATAATAATAGCTCATAAGACATGCATTTGAAAAAGTCAATAGAACAATTCTAAGGGGCTGTGCACGCTGCTCCCACTCGGCGCCGCTCTTTCTTCGCTCCGCAGGATACGCTAGTCTGCGCCACCGATGTCTGTCAGAGCGAGTTAAGAGGGGGTTGACGCTAGAGAGAGGGCGAGCGGCGTCGGCGGCGTCGGCGGCGGCGGCGTCGGCGGCATCGGTAAGTAGGTGGGAAAGCCGAGCGGTCGCGCGCGAGTTAATGCCACTGACGTACGGTAGTGCGTTGATTATCCTCCGGTGCTCGAGGATATTTTTCTCCCGTCGCTCCTACCCTGCGAACACACTTATAAATATTGCCTTCTGCCTGCCTCCCTGCTAGCGCGCACACTTCCGTATCGCCCTCGAGCCTCGCGGGTGAGACGCGCGCGCGCGCGCGCAAACACGGACACGCGCGCCCACGCCAGCACACGTAGAGGATGATTTAGAGCAGCGAGAGGCTACCTCGTTCGTTAGCTCCTGGCTCATCAATCATACCTGCGCCCAGATATACGTATCCCCCCACCTACCCACATCGACACACGCGTACATAAGACACATACGTGTTTACCTACCCTGTACATATAAATACATATATATATATATATGTACATTTGTGTGCGCGAGCATAAGTGTCCGGGCATCGTTATCTCGAGTCAATCCTTGCGGCATCCTCCTTCCGAGTAAGTCGGCCTCCTGCGCCTCTCTCTCTCTATCTCTATATCTCTCACTCTCTATCTCGCTGCTGCCTCGGCGCGTCGGTAATGCACAACGGGAGGTTCGGCCGATGCTCTCGTCGCGCGATTAATAGCCGAGTGTCGAAAACCGAGTCTCCGCTGGGGCTCCTCCAGTGATCGAAAGGAATTCTCGGCGTGCAGGGCTGTGCAGCACGACTGGAGCTGGATAAAAGTGCACTGATTTTGGCGCGAAAAAGTGTCGCTCGGGTGTAGACGAGCGAGCGAGCGAGCGAGCGAGGAGTAGGAGGACGAGGACAGCGGCGGCGGCGGCGGCAGCAGCAGCAGCAACACGCGGATTGAATCCGAGCAAGAGACAAGCCAAGGGATAAGCTCGAGGCGGAGGAAAAAAATAGTGCTCGGTAGTGGGTAGTGCGATTCAGCCGGGAGTAGAGGGTTTGGGTGTCGGAGAGCCGAGAGGGAAGGAGCCGCGATAAAAAGGAGGAAAATCGCCCTGCTACTTCGGCTGCTGCTCTTCTGCCCCTCTACACCACGCAACCGATCGATACGCATCTCTAGGTGAGTCGTCGTCGTCGTCGCCTAGTTTTCGGCGTGTCCTCGACTGACTTTCGAATAAAGCGGAAAAAAGAACACAAAACAAAAAAAAGAAGAAAAATAAGAAAGACAAAAAAATCATATGAAGCCACTGCTGCTTCGTCGCTCCGTTTCCTCTTTTATAGAATGCTTAGATCGGGCCTCTTCCTTTTATTTTTTTTTTTTCTTCTTCTTCTCAATCGGAGCCAAGTGTGCGACACTCTTTTTTTCGCCCGTTCGTTCGTTGCACGCATGATTTCACTACAGCCACTACACTCGACCACCGACTCGATCATTTTAATGTAGCTTTTGGCCTTACGCTTAAGCTCTTTGTGTTATTTTTTTTTTTTTTTTTTTTTTTTTTTTGTTTTCCAATTTTGCTTAGCCACGGATGGCTTGAATGCTCTTCAATAAGCGAGCAAAAGTTAATGCCGAAATCGCACACACGCAGCAATCGCTCGAATCTCAATCATTATTTTCGAATTTCAAGGAGTATGAATTCATTCGGTTGCACCAACACATTCACGGCGTTCTTGCATTATTCATTTAAAGACAGTCTATATATAGTGAATTAGAATTATAAGGGATTGTTATAAAACGAGAGACTATATTGATTTTTTCATCGTTTAATATCGGTTTTTTTATTTATTTATTTATTTAATTCTTCAGGCGATTAAATTTGTCGTAGTTGTTGTTTCTTTTTAATCTCCTTGTCAATGGAGATTAAGAGGATTCGAACATTTATTACGTATTTAAAATTTTACATTATTGATAAACCAAAAAAACAATTTATATAGATATTTTTTAACGGGGCCTCGCCACAATAATTTACTTTCGAACTCGATTCGATCATTGAAATGAACCTCGATATTTATTTTATAAATTATCCATGATATATGTGTGTATATATATATATAGATATATATATTTATTTATTTAAAATGTGAAAATAAAAATCAAACATTGATATTGGCTTAATGTCGTTATATCTATATACTATAAATATATTTACATATATTACCGAATACCGAATTCAAGTAGGTTTATCTAGCTAATCTGCAGATTGATGATTAATTGAATCGTGTACATTTTTTAGTGTCTAAAATATAAATTTAAAGTCAAACCGTACGTTTAATTTTATTAAGATTTAATTTAAATTATTTTAATTTAAAATGTAATTTTAATTTGTTTTTTTTTTCTTTTCAATGTGTAACTTGTAACTTTTTATGTGTATAAAAATTAATTGATGGAATGGATTACACATGAAAAAACCTGAAACACGTGACACTTATATTAATATTTGTCCTCATTTATTACAGAGTAATGGAACTTTTTTATTTTCATTAGACAATATTTATTATAAATATATATATATATATATTAGTATATAAATGTAAAGGATTAATTAAATACAATTTTTTCTTTATTGAACACGTTTTTTAAATATGCTCTATATTTTTATAAGGTTTTAGAATTTCTGATTTTTTTTTTCAAGAATATTACATCGATTCCATACTAAAAATATTTCAACTATTTATGCGTATAGAGAAATACAAAAATATTCTATCCATTTTATTCAGTGATATATTTTTCTTTTGTTGAATATCAATATAAGAATATAACTTTTCAATAAAATGCGGACACAGTATAGCATGTAATATAGTTAAAATATTTGCACTCCATACGATGAGAAAGTCACGAGTTATAATTTTAATTATGCTCCCTATATTGTCAATGGAGATAATTATTCAACGATGTTAGTAGTTCGTTACGAACTTGCTCGTCTATCTTTAGAGAGTTGCAATTGATACATTATGCGGCATAACCCGATGAAAAGATTTACCCTGGCATTATTTTGGCATGTTGTCAAGGGTTTTTTCGTAAAACAAGAAACTGATGTCGGTCATTAATAATGACACTTTTGTAAAGTCTGTACCGCTAACATCGGATACAACTTTTTATGTACTGCTACATTTTTGTAGATACATTTCCGAGGAGTAGCATAAGATTCATGTTTTAACGTACAGCTACTTAATCATAATTTTACTTTTAGTAAGCAGATTTGTAACTTTGGCCATGTATAGGGAATTACCTATTGATATTCCGAGGTTCAACATCAGCATCAATTTTTTTAAATTCTATAATAGAATCACAGAGGAGTCCTTTGTTTGAAATATAAATTATTCAAGTGTTATGCGAGTAGTTCAAATAAATGTAATTTAAAAAATAAAAAATAAAATATAATTAATTAAAAGAAATCACGCTACAGGCACAAGATAATTGGTATAACTCAATTAAATTTCATCCTTTTTTTTTAGGATTACTCACTTCAATTATAATTTATAAGGTAAAATTTTAAAGTCGGTTCTGATAATTTCTAACAATTTTTGTCTATTATTTGTACATTGATACGCAGCAATGAAAGATTAACTTAAACAACAATCGGTCATTGATGAAAAGATGAAATATTGAATGTACATTAAAGCCGTAAGTCAAAAGTTATTAATAATATGGGCCTTGCAAATGTTTAAGTATCTAATTAAGGAGAAGTAAAAATTCGTAATGCTGAAAGAGAAATATGCGTTTATGTAACAAATATTTTTTATAGTAATTTGAAAAGAAAAAAAAAGGAAAATATTATGACCAAAATACTTGTTTTCGTATAACATGTTGCTTACTACAATAGTAGGCAATGTCAGGGTTTCAACCTCGATATACAATATGTATTAACAAGCATTCTAAAAAAGGACTGATGCTCTGAATTTCACATTGCAATGGCATACAACTCCGTATTTCTAATTGATGGCAAAGATACTCATGTGACTCTGTTTATCTTGCAATTGTGCATACGTAACGTGGAAAAACATTTGAAAAAATCGCATGGAAAAAGATAGCAGTGCTTACATTACATAATAATATTTATTCAGCTGAGAAGTAATGTTTACGTGTCTCAGGTCTTAAATAAAAGAAAAACAATAACAATTGAATTAAAATTAAAAATAATAAATCACCGGAAAAATATTTGGAATTTTCAGTTAGTGTTCAATGTATATCTATATTTTTGATATTTGTACATAAGCAGCTTGTGTTACGTCCATGAAACATATTTATGTAAATACAGGTTTTAAGTAATTAAATTAAACTTACGTTTTTTATTGAAAATCACATTCTATAATTTGCCTAAAAACATAAAATTCCGTATCGACTCTACTCTCGAATGCTCAGTAAGCAGTAGAAAATATTGTCACGCGATAAGTAATTAGTCTCGCGAATAATTAGTAGCTAAATTAATTATTATAAATCTAAAGTTTGTTAAAAGCGATTTTATAAATTTCCTCTCCGCAAGTAACAAAATTTGAATTAAAGTAACATTATAAAAAGCTCCTCGGTAAAACAATTTTTCCATTGAACTAATGTGTTTATTGCTAAAATTCTCCAAAGAAGTTCTCTTTAATGGTTCGATTTTAAATTCACGGCATAGAAGTTTTAATGTAAAAAGCAGTTTTCTTTAAATTGTTCTTAGTTCGTCACAAATTTTTGATAGATCGCTAAGATAGTTTTAAAAAGTTTTCTTATTAAGAAAAATCTCTTTTGCAGTAGATTACAGTTTTTGTAAGACTTTTGTAAGACTGTTCTCTCTTAAATAATAATTAATTTCTTTAAATTAGCTTTGAAATACAATTAAATAAGTCTTATCTACGTATTTTTAAATACTAATTAATATAATATTAAATAATGTGTTATGAATTTTTTTTTTCATACGCATTTACTTTCTTATTTAAATATGAAAATTATGGATTAAAAAAAAAAGTTTTACGCTTTATTCTTTCTTTTTTATTGCAAGATTTACTACATTTTTTACAAAATGTGAAAGCTTTTCATAAGTCTGCTAATGATGTAGTTTTAATATCATTTTATAATTTGTATTCTAAAGTAATAAAATTATTATTATTATGAAACATATTTTATACATTTATCGTGTTTTTGAACATATTTAATAGTACAAACTGTAGGTTATAATTAATAAATGAACAACAAAAAATGTAAAAATTTCATAAACTTTTAATGAAAGCATTTTTTTCCGAATAACAGTATCATAAGCATGTATTTAAATACTGATAAAATTTTAGAAATGTTACATGCATTCGTTAAATATTAATACAATTGTTTACTTTGTTAGGAGTATTGAGCAATAGAATAATATTAATTATTTCATTGATATTTTTACACACATGACAAATGTCAAACAATTAGTATCAATTAGGATTAATTTGGAAAAAATACGTATATATTTTCATATTAATTTTTCATCGAATACTACGATAATATAACTTGAGCATGAAAAGTAATTAAAATTTAATTTTTTTATATTCGTAGCATTTGTACTGTATAAAAAATCTCATTACTAGTAGAACAATTTAAGTATGTATTAGCGGTGAATTGTAAATACGCTTGTATTTATTATTTTGTTTTAATTTTCAAGTTCGAATATTCAATTATATCGGGAGATTACAAAACATATTACAATAATTGGAAGGTTTTTCCTTACAAATTACATCGATATAACGACTTTAACATCGCAATGTTTAAGTACTTTTAAGCTGGAAAATTTTATAGTTTAATTTCTATAAACTTTAGAGATGCTTTTATATACTTTTTCTCTTGTATTTCGTAAATGTTGAATTTACGGTACTGTGTCTTATTTTATTATGCGCGATGAATTTAGGGGATTAATAATGCATTTTATATAATATTGGATAAAGATGAAAACGTTCTTAATGTGATAAATCCAGGAGGCTTAATATGGATTCGTGCGATACGAAATATACGGGCGCTTATGAGTTAAAATACGTAAACCCTCAAATTAAACCTGGCGAGCGAGCCTAGCGAAACTTATAGAGCCTTCATTCGCAACGAGACGGGAAGCGAGCGTGTTTAAGTTGACTCTTTTAAAAAAGATCGTTACAAATGTATACACATGGCAGACACAGAAGAAAATCCATAAATGCATCCCGTGAGAACGTCTTCGACCTTACACGAATTCCACTTACCGCGATAGTTAAACGCGCCCACTCGCATTCTCGGCCAGTTTTATTTTTTAATCTCTTTCCCTTTCGCCCTGCGCAATGAAACAACATCAACGGCAACGGCAACGGCAACATACTTACTTATGTACGTAAAAGCGTTGTTATTATTCTTACGTATGAATATGGTCGCTATAAAGCTCGGTTCTTATGAAGAGTTGGCCAAAAAAAAAAAAAAAAAAAAAACAAAAAAAAAAGAGTGTAAAAAGCTCGAGAACGACTCTCGAGAAAAAGGTTCGCTGCTCGCTCGGCCGGAGCGCGAACTCGGGAGCTTCCATTTTTCCCAGTAGCTGCTTTCCCGACCGAGCTCGCGATGCTTATGCACTCCTCTAACTTAAATTGCTCTCGGGTAATCGCTCGGCGCAACCGAACTAGCTGCGATCACGTTTATCATACCGTTTAAGCGATTACGCTTAGAATTACGCATAGAAAAAGAAAAGAAAAAAAAACATATTTTTCGCTCGCGAGGCGGGGAAATTATGCTCGTTCCTCGAGTAATAATTTATAAAGTCTTTTCTTTCGCGTACAATACGCAAGAATAGCGCAGCTATTGTAATACGCGCCCATTCTGTAATTCTCTGATAAAACATTGACGATACTATAAATATTCACGGTAATTATAATAAGATACTTTCGAGTCTTCTTTTGTACAAAATAATACAATAGCTTGACCATTTGAAAACATTTTTCTTCCGCTGTACTTATGTTACGAGTAGCTAATGATGCCATTATTATTTTATAACTAATAATTCTCAAACTCGTGTTTTGAAATTTTATTTACCACTCGTTTTTCACGTATTTAATCCCATGGACTTTTACGGGGGAATAAAGATATTAATTTTTTTTTCAACCCATTTCCAAATTTGTCATATGTGTAATATTTAGGAAAGACTTACTTAGGATTACGGGATTTACTTGCATTTCAATGCCGTTTTCACGATGAGTACTTTTAATCCTATCTTTGCATTACTATTGCATTTTAAAAGCTATTGGCATTAATAATCAATAGATTTGTCATACGCACTTGCGTATTAATATTTTGTATAAGTATTTAATTTAAGAACATACTCGGAATTGATACGAAGCGTAAAAAACTTACATCCTCGATAATTGCAAGTACTGCGATAATACTTGTACGATTAAAAGTGAAAAACAGATGTGATTTACTTAAAAATTGGTAAAATTAATTGCAAACAAAACAAAACCAAATAATAATCGAAATATGTTACGGTATTAATTACGTTTATTTTTAATTTTTAGAGTAGCAAAGTTAAAGTACGGCAATTTCATTGAGTTATATCTTTGTATTACCAATAGGTTGGAGGTGGAAAAAAGCTGTTCTACTTTTAGTTTTGTTTTTTGTAAATACTTCAAAAAGAAGGTATCGTAGTTCGTTTATAGACAATACGTCGATTGCGTTTAACAACAAATTTATAATTTATAAATCACGGCATGACATTCTTTTTATTTAGTACATTTACTTAGTGCAGTAAAAAAAAGGAAATATAAACCTACGTTTATTTTTGTAATGTTTGATAACCATTTATTAAGATTGCATTCGATGAAATAATTGAATTAAACTTTCAAATATAAGAATTCAAAATAGTCCCTCGAAATAAATTTTTTTACTCCGTACCGAAATATGTATATATATTTCTTCAAGCGCGAAAACGGTCGGATAATGTCAGACTTTTTTGACGCTTGTATTATTAATTTTTCACTATAATATGCATTATCGAAAATATTATTAACTCACTCGGAATTTACGGTGTCTGTCGTTATACGGAAATAGTGCACGAGCGACTGAAAAAATCTTTTACCTCGCCAATGGAGCTGTATTACTTTTTGAATAATACACAAGTTATTACGACCCAAACAAAACAAAGGAGTATAATTGTAAGTAAATGCATTTTGGCTTGGGAACATATTTTCAATTACGATTTATCAAAATCAAATTTATTTCACACACATAGGACACATTGTTCTTAGTTAAATTCAATTATGCAATTAAATCGATGGCTTGATAAATCTCTTAATAATTACAATTTGAATTGTCATAAGTAATTACTTCGGTTTTGGAATTTGATAATTCAATTTTAGAAAACTTATAATTTAAAAACCAACATTCTAATTGCAATGTTTCAAATTTCACTTAAAATCTATTTGAATTACCAGCAGCGTTGATAGAATGGGCGCGGTCTACTATTTTATTCAAATAATCGATTTTAATGCAATTCAAGCAATTTATATGTATTAATTTACGAGAGATTTTTTTTTCAATTTAATAAAAAAATAATATCGAAGAAGCCTTGTTGTATTATTTTTTATTAATATTTTTTTAAAAATTGGTCTAAAATATATATTTTATTAAATTGCATCAACAATATTTGAGGTAAACAATCTTCATTTGAAAAGTGTAACGTAAGATGAGAGTTTTTTTTATTTCGGCCTAAGTTTTCGCTTATTAAAATATATTTGAAAATATAATGCCTAAAAGTTACGAAGGAATTAATTAGAATTGTCATAAAGTTATTACTTGTCTCTATAAAAAATAGACTTAAAATTTTGTACGCTAAATCGTATAAAATCATTGAGCTGTAAAAAGTTATTCCTATTTATTCTTTACTTCATTTATTGTTATAATTAGAAACTCCTCAATTTTTCAAATTAGTATTGTATTTTCTGTATTTTTTAAATACCATTCCATTTAATAGATTTAATTTTTTTTTAATGCAATTGGTAACATCCATTGAAAGTTTCGGCATCTACTTAAGGGCAGTTTTTACTCTTGAACGATGAATATACCGAGTAAATATATATATATATTATTTTGAGTTTTTTTCTCCACGATTTGTCAATATTTGAACATTTTGATATTTCATTGGTCTTCGCATAAAGGACTTCAGACTCGCTACTTTATACAAACTTTCACATGTACATTTCTTCTATTCAATTTGAAAGTTCTATCAAAACATAAATACAGGTTATAAAGAATGTTTTTATCGTAACAATACACCGATGCTACTGAAATATAAATACACATCCCAAAGTTATAACGAATTACGAAATATGCGATCCAACTTTTAATTATAAATCGTTCAATTTTCATTAAAAATATAACGATAAATGTATATATTTATTTAATACTGTTATCCTGCATTAGTCGATGATTTTGCAAAACTTCAATAGGGGTTCTAAATTTTATTCTAAGCTCCATTCATCCACGGCTTTTAAATAGCATTACTCGTTACAATTTACATAAGTGTCGAATAAAATAACTTCAAAAATACATTTTAATTTTATTACATAAAAAATATTCTTACGTAGTAGGCGATCAAAATTATTTAGCGACCTACGTTCATTTTAATTAAAAAATTTTAATTTATCATCTATTGTATTTTAATGCCTCTATACCGTACTTATAATAAAGTACAATCCTGAATAATGCAAAATATAGCTTTTCATACATATGTAATTTCATAAGTAGCCTAAGCAAAACAATTCAGATTGTAGGTGATTGTAAATTAAATTTCCTTGATTTTTTGAGATTTTTGAAATTTTTATTTCCTCCCACCTTTTTCGTTTATCCTAAAATGCCTTGAACGCTATATAGTTTACGGTAAAGCAGCGGTCAATATTTTTTTGCTTGGGCTTAGTCGTGAAAAAATTTAAATTAAAGAAACCAATATAATTAACCAAGCGTCCAAGCGTCTGGTAAATATTTGACACGACCAAGTACTCCGGATGAAAAATTATGATACGCGTATCCGAAGCTACTGACAGGTGAGGGTATAGTTGTAACAAGTTTTAGACGTGTAGATTATACCGAATCGCATATTTGTAAAAAACGATAAAACAGGATCGCGCGAGCTGCTGTTATAAGGAGGCCAAGGAGCGCTCCCGAGGCCACGTGGCGGCCCCCATTTTAGCTCCATTGTTTGCTACTTCAATTGCACTTAGCTTGTCGTCGGTCGCCATCTACTGTTCGAACATTCAACTTATTGAGCAGGCCTTGCTTAGCTTGTTGGCCTTCCTGCTTAATTTTTTCGACACCTCCATATTCGATCGATCGGCGATTTTATTACCGCATTGATAATTGGAACACAACCCGTGTTACCTCTTCGGACCCTGGCTAATCATCTCGCTTTCTCCAGCCCGAATCCAATGGGCCTAATTAATATTCCCTTCGACTCTTAATCAATTGTGTGCTTATATGTCTTTCTATGATTTATGGAGCTATTAAACTCCTAGTATCGATAGCTCGTTTTCCCCCTTACGGCTTTGATGCTCATTCACAATTAACATCAATACATGAAAAATTATTTATAAATCCCAAAGGACTTTATCGAAAGCCTTTGATTTTTGGCCCACGAATTTTTTCCCTCAATAGTAGATACTGCAAAAAATAATTAAGCAAGCGATACTTATCACCTTTAAAATTATTTAACGAATAGAAAGAATTTATCGATAAAATCAATTAACACGATCATCTAACTTCGCAACTAATTTTATTTACATACTGTGCTCACACATTTTCATTGTGCATATGATTTTTTACCCTCGCTTCCTACCGGGTTTTTTACACACTATACTTAAAATCGCGACATCGCGTACGCTTACATTTACAATCGCCGTTTGTAATGCATCGTCTTATAATGACGTTAATTTTAAAATAATAAATTTATCCGATTTTTTTAATGTTTAATTTTTTCTATTGCAAGGCTTTTATTTTCTTCTTTCAATAAAACTCGTATTTAACACTTACGCCGAGCTCTACGCTTTTTCATTGACATTTTTATGTTAGTAAGGACAGTATCATTTCATTTCGTTATGGACAAGCTTTGATTATATTCCAAGAAACAGTTTTTAATTAACAGGTAGTCTTGTTCCGAAAAATCGACCTATTACACGAATAACTTGACAAGCATCTAAATCTTAATTTTATTCCTAACTCCATAACACAATTCGTTATAAATCTATTTTTAAACTTAGTTAATTTATATATCTGCACTTCCTTTCTTAATTATGCAGTATTACTTATTCTATGCAATACCATAAGAATACATCCTGTGCCTTTGACGCTTTTTAACTCTACCGTATGCACGACGTAGTATTTCAGTAGACAGTTTTTTCAACCGACAGGTTATAAAGCTAATAGTTGGTTGTTTTGAGCTTTGGCATTGAAAAAGGTAGTTATTAATTATCAAACTTAATTCTTCAAAGTCGCGTATAGTAATGGGATTACTTTAACTTTTTTTCGAGTCTTAAGAGCTTTTGCACAAAGCCTCAAAGAAGTACGTATTAATTAAATTGCTTTTATTTTTAAAGGTAATTCACAACTAAATATAACATCGTTTAGTCGAGTCAAAGCTATGATTAATAATACAGTTCTCATTAATCGTTATGATTATCATTTATAATTGACTGAATAAAGTTTTTGTACAACCTAATTTGCTAATTCCTTTGATTGCCTTTAAAATTTTCAAAAAAATAATCTGACAAATACGTATTTTATATTTTTTTTTTATTTGTTGTATATCGTATTTAGGATCAAAAAAGAGATTATGCAGATGTGGATATTTTCATCGGCTTTTCCGAACATGTAGTTTCGACATTGTTATTCTTTTTTTACATATGAAAGTACGCTGCTGTTGTAAATCTGCGTATTATAAAAATAAGTCGCTATGAGTTTACGAATGTTGTATTGTTTGAAAAAAAAATTTTTTTTTTTTTAAATTTTTTCAAATCCATCGTGGTTTAAGAAACAATTTATACGACAAAACTTGATTAAGTATGGATAAACGATCCATGCGCTAAGGTAAATGCGAAATAAAATTGGTATGGAAAGAAAGAGTTTGTTTTCGCATAAGTTCAATCAATTGACACGTATTCATTTTTCCGATCAGGATGTCTCGCCGAGCA
Organism: Kradibia gibbosae; assembly: GCA_018907135.1. Lineage (NCBI taxonomy): Eukaryota > Metazoa > Arthropoda > Insecta > Hymenoptera > Agaonidae > Kradibia > Kradibia gibbosae. The sequence continues at coordinate 4,864,404 of JACCHX010000011.1, forward strand.
AGTGAATTAGAGCCGATATCGTTTTATTAATAAAATTGAAAATCTAATAATCCCAGAAAGCCAATAGTCGTTCTTCTTTATTATTATGCGTCGAATTAAAATTAATAATGGCAAAATTTGAAGTCAATTTTTCTACGACACTCGTAGACGTCGTTTATTTTCTGGATCAAGGAGATGGACAGTGCATTTGATTTCGCTGCACGTAAAAAATGTATTAAACAGAGGCTAACTGCAGCCAGTCGACTTTCTCTCCATAATAGCCGGTATTATATCCAGCCTGTGTTCGTCGTCGAACGTGATTTCTGCCTTCTCCCCATACGTGGCCGGAATTCCTCATTTACGATTGTGTACGCACGCGCGTATCTTTATTATTGATCTTCCGCTTTAAACTTTTAAATTGTCAATCAAAGGGACACCCGAAGTTATGGTATCTTGCGGTAAATGAACTATTTTGCGTCGGAAGCAGTCTGCGGGCGCAATACTGCCGCATCGCATTATATTTACCCCAATATAGTCATTTGATATTACCGTTACAACTCAAGCGCTATTTATGTTAAATTATTTGCAAAAAACAAACTTAATTATACACTTGCTTATCGGCTATTTTAAAATGAAATTTACTGCATTTTATAAAATTACGTATTAGTTTATGTTATGCAACGTAATATATCGAACCGAAAGCTTATTTATAGCGGAACGTCAAGTATGAAAAGTAAATAAAAATGTAATTCAATGTGATCGCTGTACGAGTTGATGAATTTTCAAATAATTCCACTTTGTGTGTAAACTTTATAATGTTGATCTATTAGCAAAATCAGCGTCCTCTTATATTTATTGTAAAAATTGCGAATTCATTTGCAGTCGGTCGTATTCAGACTGATTCCTAAATCGAGTACGCGGGGTAAAAATTAGATTATAACATTTTTAATAACTCTTTACAATTATGCAATTTTTTGCGCCCTGTGACAATAGCATTGCTGATAGTGAATGTTTGTTATACTATTATAGTGTATTTTTTACATAAAAACTATTGATACACAACATAATTTAAAGTTAATTATTATATCGATAATAGTCTCAAAATAGCGTATGCGGTTATTTTCCCAATAAAAAATAATAATCTGTAATGTTTGTAAATTAAATAAGATGGGAGAACGGTTTAAGTTCTTCATTTTTACAAAAAAGTTATTTTAACACGAATAAACCATTAATAGTATTCGAAAGTGTCAATATTATGAATTTATCTAGAAAATAATTTGAAAAAAAATGAAATTAGTTTTTTAGTCGAAATTTTATACTTACACTATGCGAGTCGACTATTGAATCAATTGATTCATCTGAATTTAGAAAATCCGTCAAATATTTAAAAAAATTTTAAAGGTATTAAGCTTAGTACTTGGCTTAATTTTTTTTTCATCAGACTTATTCAACGCTTTTTCCAAACAATTATTCTGCTCTTAATACATTATAATTTTGTTTTTTTTTTTATTTAATTTCCTTCAAATATAAATCACAATGTAGTCTGGCATTTATTTTGAATACATTTGAATAATTTTTAATGCTTGATTGTATTCAGTACAAATTCATAGATACTTTTTTCAAGCGGTTCTTTGCTTCAAACATAGAATACCCTCGAAAAGCTATTGAAAGAAACTTCCTACATTGAAATACTGATTTTATTATGTACCGTATGATTCAAACAATTTATATTATTTTAATACAAATTTTGAATTCGAGATAGACGAATAAATAAACAGGAGAAACATTTATCACAATATTTATTATTGATACGAAAAGCTATCATAAATTAAATTAAATATTTAAATTAAATTTAAAATTAAATAAGTGTCTGAATGTGTTCACCGAATAGTACAATTAAATAAGAATAAATTTGTTCCTGGTAATCGATTATACAGAAACGGAGATAAATACGTATGACAAATATAAACGTTAATTCAACTAATGAGAATACTGATTGGATAGAAGGACAATTTTTATTATTGACATTTTTTTGTTTTAATACTTTTGATACGTGCGTTATATTCAAAATAGCTAAGAACTTTGTGGCGAGGAATATCATAATGGTGTCTTGAATTGATGACTTGCAGCAAGCAATTGTTATTCAGACTGTAGAATACTGTAATTTAAAATACTCGGTAATAAATTTTCAATACTCCTAAGGTTATAATCGCTGTTTCAATTCACAATAATGAGATGATTAGTGCATAGAAAATAAAATATTCGCAAAGCATCATTATAGCTTTAAAGTAATTTTTATTAAGACTTACGTTAAGCTTAAGAGACGATCATTTTTGAAAATTCAATTCGGTGCTAATTGAAAACGGCCTTTGAACGTATCGATCGATTGTAATTATAAGAAGTTCAACTGAAAGTAAAATATGCGACAATAAAATATACCGTACGTAGATATCGATATTATGTTCCTACGGAGTAAGCTTTTAAATATGATAATGAATAGGAGAAAGTTGAGAACTCTAAACGTGACACAGACTTCAGTTGATATCAGACGGAATAGCAAGTAAATGCAACCTTTTCAATAGGTTTGCTGTTTAAATATTTAAACCATGATAGTAAAGTTAACGGGACGAACCTACACGACATCGTGATAAAAAAAAATTACTTCGCGTAGAAATCAATCCAATTCTAATTTACAATATGTTTTTCAAAAAATGTACCTGAAAATAGATCCATGGGAAACTTCTACTATTCCAAAATTACTTTAACTTTAACTTGATTCTGCAAACCTCGTTAAGTCAACGACAATCCTTGTGTTTTTCAATGTGTACACAAGATTTTTTTGTAATAGTATTATAATGGTTCAAAAAAGAAAAAAAATGCAACTTTGTAATGAAATTTGTGGAAGGTATCAAGCGAATAGTTTGGTAATTCTTTTGTAACAAATCTAATAGGTAGTCGAATCTGTCCATGACATAATTATATAGACGGGTAAGCATTCTTAAGTCATTGCATCATCAATTAAGAAATATTATCTTACTATATCCTGATTTATTACGTATGATTACGTGCCTTTTATAAAACAATTTTGAAAATTACATTTAAAGCAATATCGGACCAATAATATTCGAGACTATCGATGTACATCATAACGCGAAATATCTACAAATGGTAATTAAAAATAAGAAAATAAATATTATTGCATTTTCAAGATGAGATAGTTGATAAATTAATTAACAATGTTTCATAATGAATTTTTCTAGAATAAGAAAAATAATACACTTAAGAATTTATTTATTTAAGTAATTGCGATAACTGTAAAGCAATTGTTTTATGTTGACTTTCGATAAAATCGAAAGGAGAGTTATTTAGATAAAGCTGTACTACTTGTTGCAATTGCTTTTCTTAATTTCAATTTAATTCAAATATGAATTAAAATTTTTTAAATTTATAACTTTTCACCCTTTCGACTTCGATTTATGAGGCGAAATATAATTTTAATTACTTTTCAACTTTACATGGTAATGAGTTCTTATCTTTTTCCGGCTAAGGCCTTTTTATTTATTCAGTAACAGTACATTTTATTAAATTCTAAGTAGAAAGAAGTTTATAAGAATCATGTCTTTTATCGAAATTTTATGTCTTTTGTTACAGTTTTATCGAGATAAAAATGGGCTGCTTTGGAAGTAAAGACAAGTTAAGTAAGGAAGATATGGACTTTCTTAAGTCACATACAAGGTACGACGAAGCGTCTATTAAAGAATGGTACAAAGGTTTTAAAGTGAGTATAATGTGTTAAATCTATTTTTCATTAAAACTATTTCACTTTTCTTTTTTTTTTTTTTTTTTTGATCACAGAATCATTTTAATTTAGTTTGCTATCTAAAGCCCTTAATGCTTCCTCTTCGTTATCCACATAAAGCGTTAAAATTATTTGTACAATATGAGTGTAAATTTCAATGCATACAAATTAAAATACCATTGTGAATTTCACATGTGCATTAAGGTTGTTGTCACAGCTCAATAAATACGAGGGCAAGAGAAAATTACGGCACACAAATATTGAAATGTGATTTAATTAACGAAAATGTCAATTTTAGAGGCGCATAAAAGCCGTATAAAAATTTCTCGCGCTGCATTTTATCTAGATAAAATATCGTAAAGCTGCGTTATAAATAGAACTTAATAAATAAGAGTTATAATAATTGCTCGAGTGGAATTCCCTCGCAGAGGAGCTACGATTGACAAGGCACGATCGACGTACAGGGGCTCACAATTTTCTAAAGTCTTCTTTTATCTTCGGTACCTGTTGCTAATAAATTGTTCATCATCGTCGACTGGTCGTCAAAGCTATCGAGAGTCATGGACTTTTATCGCATTCTCACGATCGAATTTCCATTAAAACAGGGACGCGTGCTCCAGATTAGTGAAAGGACGCCGCATCGTTTGTAAGATTCGAGGCGACATTAGTGCCTCGCGCGGATAAAGAACACGACGACGGGGGCAGGAGCGTAGCTCGCGCTAGGCTAAGGTTCCTCGACGAGCTCGGCATCGCGCTTAGGAGCGACGGACGATCGGCATTTCATCGTTAATAGCCGCGAAATGCTCTCCGGTGCCGATGAGAAGCGATGCCGAGCCAAGAACTTCGGCCTCCGTCCGCGATGCGGCGACTGCCGCTGGGGCTGACGCGCGACCAAAGTCGCGAACTTCCGTGGATCGCGGGTATAAGCTTGCCGAGTCGCTCGAGGTTAAATCGCGCTACCTTGCACCCGGTGCCGGTCTCTTTCATCGATTAATACGAGCTTCCAGGATTCATTCGACAAGCGCTTTCGGAAGCATCGCAATCGCAAAAGCTCGATACAATTTTTTCAAGCTGGAGTTCGACGCATCTTTCTCAGCGCGTACAGTTGACGGGACGATCCTGTCGCGGCTGCTTTTCGCTAACTCGCAGGCTCGTCCTCGCTTAGCGAATCGGTATTATTCGGAATTTTAAATCGAGATGTTATCGCTTTAAAAAGAATTAACTTTCAAGAGCCAGGACGGCCGACTAAGCCGGCAGTCGAGGGGTTAGGGGCTGTTGTAGGATGTAATAAGCTGGCGCTAAGTGTTCCGATATTATTTCCTCGTCTCTTCAAACGCAAACTAGTCGCCGATCTTAAATGAACGAATAACCCAGAAATATGAGATAAGAGGTACGTACTCGAGTCCCCGAGGCCGGAGCCACTTATTTATCCGAGAGAACTCACTTAGAGAGCGCCCTTACTTTGGTGCTGGAATCCAGCAACAGCTTCAACTGCCGAATAGCTGAAGGCGTCCGCAGTCCTAGAGGGTATAATATTGCCAGGGAGCTTCCAACGCTCGCCAATTGTCGATTAATATTCATTTCACTAGAGCCAAATAATGTACTCCCGAGTAAAAGAGATATCACACGACCGAGTTGAATGGGGAAATGTAGGACTCGGTCGTAGGCTCCCCGGCGTTTGTCGCCCATAAAATCGGAAGCGAAAACCATTGCACATGCTTATCGCATGACCTTATCGTCGATTGAGCAATGAAGACGCTTTTATATGGGAGCGTTATCGCCATTGTCGCGAATGGATCCGCTACATTTTGGTATTCAATTAAGCGAGCCCTCGGTATCGCGCACGGATTTAATGCCTTATTCGGTGGCCCCAAATGCCTACCGACGATTTTCCAAATGCTAAACTATTTATAAACAAATACAATTGAATAGTAAAAGTTCTAACGGATAGATACGTGCCTTTGTGTAATTTACAAAACCAGAATTTGTGACTGTCGCTTAAATGAAATCACAACTCTCGGTACCTTTACCGCCAACAACAATTGCTTATGATGATTAAAAATAAACATTTTGAAAAGTATTTTGCACGTTTTCCGATCTACCCATTTCTCCCGATTTATTGCCACTTTAGTTATTAACTACGCAATTTTCAATAAACAAAAAACTTCTGAAAGTTCTCTGCTTTCAATATAGATGCGCGTCGACAAAGAATAGCAATTGTAGCAAAGAATAAACTTACGTTTTATTTTTAAGATTTATTTATTAAATGTATATTAAAAATTTTTGTGAGCTTGCGTCGTTGATTGGTTAATTCGTGGGCGCAACGTATTAAAAATCAACGCAAAATTTTTTTACGAAAGTTAAACTTTTTCTTGTAACAATAAATTTTTACACAATTTTTAATAACATTTAAAATATGTAATATTGATTACATTTTTTCACCGGAAGGTAGGAAGGCCGAGATATTAGTACACGAAATTCATTCAATAGTAATCGGCTACGAAACTCTTGAAAATATCACTGAAAAGTTTTTTCCTTTAAAAGATTAGTCGAACGTATTCAATAGTGATCTTAAAAAGGCTTGAGCCTACATTTCGATCCATTCGTAATTTATGTTTTGGATTTAACGATCGCTTTAAATTAAAATAACATTCGATGGCTTAAGTACGTATAAAGCAGAGGAAATTGGCGGAAAATGTCATAAAAAGTAAACTAATAAAGCCGATTTCAAGATAAACAAGTGATGCTTCAAAAGTCCAATAATTTAAGTTAATCCGGGAATTATTATTTATCGCAGCACATGATGTATCTTGCAGTTAGAATATTAGGTTGCGTACATTACCCTGTTTTCATAAGTATCATACTCTTCTTCGATTGAGTCTAGCTTTACTTTCCCAATTTCTAACTCTAAATGTAAATGTTCGAAATAAGATTTATTGTTGCACTGCGATTTAATTATTATGCTTTTGTTAAAATACGAGCTATTATTTTATCTTTAATAATTATACATGAACATTTTTGTTCCTTTTGTAACAGTTTCAAAAACTTTCTTTCAAAAGTTCTATAATTTTCCGAAAACCTTCTACTTCGCTGACTGTTTTAAAAATATGTCGAAAGTCTGGATCTATAAAATGAGCATTTTCACTCTCTACGTGTTATTTTAATTATTTGTTAGCAAGTATCTTTTAATAACCTTTAAATATCGAAGTAAACTATAGTATGGTAAGGCCATTTTGTAGCTTTTGTAAGCACACGTTACTTGCAGCTTCCAGAACCTTCAGATTGATCATACTTGAACAACTTGCCCTCTCAAAATCTTTGGATATTGAATAATAACTGAAACTGTATTACTTCCGATTTCTCAAAAGTTATATGTACTGAACAAGTGAATACAAGATCTGTCTGTCCGCTTGACTTTGATGTTTACTTTCATATAGTTGCTCTATTCTATATCACCGTCTTTTCAACTTTGAAAACTTTAGTTGCAAAATTATTTTACATTACTTAAGAATTTACTTAAACGATAAAAAGAAGAACCTACTTTGTGTCAGAAAATAAGAACAAAGAATCTTCAAAAAAAAAAAAAAACAAATTCATTTCGTTAAAAAAGTTTCTATTTCTTATTATTATTATCAAAAAAAATTTTTTTAAACAAAGCCGAATGTTTTAATAAATTTTTGTAATTCTTGCAATTCCTAGTATTCCTAGAATTTGTATATATAATTGTAAACTAAAAGCAAGAAATAAAAAATAAATTTTTTTCCTTGAATAAGACTCTTACAAATTTTATAAGAATATTTTTATGCATCTTCCAGTTATAAAGTTTTTATGGCTTACGTTTTATTTGTTATTCTTTTTTCGGCTAATTTTTAAAAATTAAGATTAATTAATAAAAATTAAGAGCCTCATACACAAGGTATTATTATATTATAGAATGTGTCTCGCGTAGTATTGCGATTGAAGTAGCTTAAAAGAAAGTCTTTTAATTAATTTTAAATACTCATTTTACGAAAAAAACTATCATAGATATTTAACTTCCAGTTGACTGTACAAAAACATAAATGAGTCTAATTTTTTGGACCTATCACTCAAAATCAAAGTCTGTCGTATATTTTTGAAATATGAATTCTACATTAGAGGACACAACCTGATTTCATTGAATAAAGCCCGCCTTATCTAAGTAATGAAGGTTGGCGTTTTGAATATATTAAAAAAATTAAATTTTTGGGTTGTATAAGCTCTTTTATTATCACGTCCTGTAGCGATCTTCCTGCAGTCATAGAGTCCTGTATTATCACCATAGGCATCGATTATTATTTGAAAAAATTGAGACCTAGTTGAAGTTGAATATTAGTTGTTAAAAATTCTGTATACCAGTGACCTATTAAATCATTAAAAATCGCACAAGAAACCTAATTTTTGTGATTTATTTAAGAATTATATTTCATATTTCATATATATATATATATATATATATATATATATATATATATATTATATATATACATGAATATATTATCTAAATTACCGTATCTAAATTAAGCCACAGACTAAAGATTATCAAAATTCATATTGTATTTTCAACTTACCAACAAAATTAATGTAAAGTAGAGCAATCGTATTTGCTTGGGTGAATATTCCCTAATGGCGAGTTTATGCTTATGTTGCAGCAAGACTGTCCAAATGGTAGGTTGACACCAGCAAAATTCGTAGATATGTATAAAATGTTCTTCCCATCTGGAAATGCCGAAGAGTTCTGTGATCACGTATTTCGCACATTCGATATGGATAAGAATGGTTACATCGACTTTAAAGTACGTATCAATTCTTTACCCTTCCATTTTGTAATTAATGTCATGCGCAATAATTTAAATGTACAAAATTTTTATTTGTATTAAATAATTTCAAATATTAATCAAACAATTCATAACTTCCATTATTATGCAAAAATAACCTAATGCTAACTGCTTATTAACTTTTATAAATTACTTATCATTTGGATCTTTTATTATTTCAATCGTACAGTGGTATTTTAGATCTTTCGTCGATGGAATGACTACAATATAAGTTTCTTTTGATTTCCTAGTTCAATTTGCCTATAAAAATTTATCAATGCTAATTTATCCGGATTTCGAAGCAGTCCAATAATTTTTCAGCCAACTTTTAATCGGATTATACATCGGTGCATTTTTATGTAAGCGCAAACAGCGGAATCAATTAGACAATCAGCACCAAAGTTAAGAAATATTCCAATAATTTTGTAAATCTTTTTTCATAAAAATTAATTTACGTAAAATATATTTCAAGGGTTTGCAACCGTATACTACCCTATGAATTATCAGCTTTATAACTTACTTCAATTACCTCTTCACCGAATGTTCAATTATAAATTATTTTCATCGTAAAAGCCGCAATTATAATAAATAAATAAAAATGCCTTGATTTTAAAACCTGTTAATTATCCGTCGCACAAAAAAAAAAAAAAACATAACTTTAAACCAGTGCAATTGATCTGAATTGCAATTATTCATGATGCACTGGAGTTCCATCAAAAGCGGTAGAAGAGAAAAAGTTGAAAATCGTGATCGGGAAGTATAAAAAAAATATTTATCAAAGACACCTTCTTTCAGTTTTTTATAAGAGAAAAGGAAAATTATCATGCAATTAATAACTTACGGGAAAGGGTCGGGAATTCCGTACAAAGTGCACGAGCACATCAATGTTTTATAAAAGATCAAAAAAATCTGTCATAGAAAAGTTCCTCCGACTCATTGAAGTACTCGCATTGAGGATATTATTGAAAAATCTCAAAATTCTCACCGCTAACGAGCAATTCATTAATAAATCGAATGAAAAATCCCTTTGCTGATATTACTTTATTGTGATTATGTTTTAGGAATTTTTACTAGCAATCGATGTAACGTCAAGTGGAACGCCCGAGGAGAAACTTAAATGGGCGTTTAGAATGTACGACGTGGACGGTAACGGTGTTATAGATATCGAAGAAATGACAAAGATTGTTCAGGTAATAACTGATTGTGCTAATAAGAAGGGCTACTCGCCGCTTGGAATATTTGCCATGTTGTCGGGCGGCAGTTTAGCGCGGCGCGGGGCTAATGTCAAATGTACAACGCGCGCAACCGAGTTGTCCAAGAATGTACGTTTTGTACAAGCACGTGCTCGGGGCGGCAGGGAGGGGAGTAGTTCGGAGGGAATGTAAAATGCATCCATTAGTGCACCGGAATTTCACGGTACTCGCGCTTGTCGTAAAATGACAATTGAACGAGAGGCCGGCTGTTATTGCAGTTTATAATAATAGTAGGGAGATTTTTTACCAAAAGAATGCAATAAAAATGTATTAAAAGCGCAAAAAAATCACACACACAAACAAAAAATGCTTACAATATAATGTCAGCACGAGGCCGTTACCGATGTTAGGCGAAGAAGTAAAAGAGTTTCCTAGCTTATTTTCAACACTTGTACGTGGCATTTGTACGTCGGGCAAAATGGACAATAGGATTACGAGTTTACTGCGGTTATCGCGTGCTCATGAATCATGTTTATTCATAAAACATCGCTTGAAAAGTGTTGATATGATTGAATTTTTTTATTTTTAATACGAACACGAGAAAGCACGGTCTATAAGTAATTATAAAAAAAAACTGTTTCAACTTTAGGAAACTTTTCACTTTCAATAAGAATTAGATTCAATAAGAATTTGATGGACCGCTTTATTTGCATTGAAAGCATTCCTTGCATCAAAGTATTCATTAACATTATTTTTCGAAAATAATTTCAAAATTGTGCCCGTGCGTAGATTCAGGATCTGACAAATTTCAAAGTCCGATGCACTTTAAACGTTTCAAGCAAGATTAAGTGTTTTTTTTTTTTTTTTTTTTTTTTTTGTATTGGAAAAAATAAAATTGTTGGTCTGATTATTTTTACACGAATTATAACAATTAACGTATTACTTGAAATTTTTTAGGATAAGCGTACGACCATCCTAAAGAAACGTGTATTCAAAATAAGAAACTCGCGTCGAAAATCTTTTCCTCGCTTTGACAAATGCTCGAGTGCTTAAATGCAAAACCGTATAAAACGCGAAGACTGGAAGTATTCCGATTGGAGTGGAAAAACAATGAAGCCACGCTTCGCCTTAGCCAAGTATAGGTGACACGCTTGGGGATTACTTCTACAAATGCGCAATGCCGTAAAAAGTTGCTTGTATTTTTTTTTTTTTTTAATGTAAAGCACTTGCGCCTCTATTGGAATATTTAGTAGCCATCTCCAGTCAAAGAAATTACTATAGCTTTATTGCTCGGCGAGGTTATACGCACGTACGTGTACCGACGGTCGTTCGGGCAACGGAGGCCGACGCTCTAACGCGTGATTATTTAATGGGGGGAGGGTGGGGGAAATAGGAATTTAGCCAGGATAAAATCCGAATTGGCAATAATGACAAATTAAAATTTCAGCGCATCTATTCGCTTTTGCTTTCAGGCGATTTACGATATGCTGGGTGCGAGCTCGAGCAACAGACCAGCGGACAGCGCTGAGGAACGAGCGAAAAATATATTTGCTAAAATGGATGAGAATAACGACGGCCAATTGACTCAGGATGAGTTCTTGAAGGGCTGTTTACAAGACGAGGAGTTGTCGAAAATGTTGGCCCCTTAATCGAACGGCCCCGAGGCATTAGCATGGATTACGAGAAAAGACAGCGCGTGCGAAAAATCGGCTCCCGCAGCAAATCGATCGGAAAAATTTAACCCGGGTGCATTTGTGCGAGCGCTCGCCCCAACTCCCCCGTTCAGGCTCCCTCGTCGTCGCCCCCCCCCTCACACCCCCCGCCCGCCAACCCGCGCGCGCACGCACACCAGACACACCCACGCACGACCACGCCCGCACGCCCGAGCCACGCACGCACGCACGCCCGCGCATCAACACACCCGAGAGACGCGCGCGCGCGCGTACACGCAGAGAAATCGTCAAAGGGGAATAGGGAAGTGGGGAAAAACCAAAAAGTATAAAAAAAAAAAAAAAAAAAAAAAAAAAAAAAACACATTCCACGATTCCGATAAGGATGGATCGGGGATGGATCAGCTGATTTTTATGGTCGTGCAAAATTGCGTTTCTCCATTTGCATAAAACAATTATCGTTTCGCATTCGTAATTTGTTACAAATAATTTATTATATTATAAACGAGTACTCGCTTGAGCGAAGAAAGTTTTGCCAAGCTGACAACGAGAGCGAATCAATTTCATCGGTGAGCCACATAGAGTCGATTGGAGTTTAACGGATAATATAATAATAACAAAAAAAAAATCGATATAATTTTATTGTAATATAATATTGGCGGAGAAGGTCGGTACGTGAAATTAAGTCAAATATAATTTTAGAATGCGGAACTTTCGTTTATTTTCAATGTATTCAAACGATTCTTTACATTACAAAAAAAAGGAAACATAAAGCAATTGAAATACATGAAAACGACGATATAATACTAACGAAATAAAATTCGTAAGTGTTTGCGCTACAATTCTCTGGTAGTGTGTAAAATTAAATTAGTATGTATATATTATATAGTAATGAAAACTTGTGTCGCATCACAACGACTATAAGTAATTCGTAATCGTCTAAAAGACGTTTTAATCATCGTAATAGTAATATTAATTCATAATAATCCGATACGCACCTTAAAAATTAATTGATTTACTCTAATGAGATATTTGTTGTGAATACATTTTAAAAAATATATACATATATATATATATATGTATATATATATATATATATATATATTAATTGGTGTGCTTAAGGCAATTAAAATTTTCATAAAAGTTTAAATGAATTTGCCATTTGTATTTGTATTTGCCATTCAATTCGATGATTTACTCGTAAAATTGTGCGCAACATTTATTTACGAGCCCGTGAATATTAGTATGTTACACTAATTTTATAATTTATCAGTTTTAAGCAATATTTATAAAATATATTCTTTTTATATAATCACTTTTTTATGAAGAACAAAAAATTAAATAGTTATTATATTAAACATAGGAGAAGAAAAATACTTAGAAATTTTTTACAAATGGTTAAAATATATTATTTCATTTATTAATACGATTCGTGTCTATGTTGATTTCCTGACTTCTTATTTGAAAGTGTGAGTAATTTTAAATCAAGTACTGTAAATTTTTGCAAGTATTTGCTAACGAATCGTTAGTTTATTATCTTTTCTATTGACAACCTTGAGTTCCCTTTTTTTTAAGAATACAAAAAAATCCATGTACTTGTAATATTTAGGTGCATGGGAGCAATTTTTTTACGATTTTTTAATTACGAGAGTATGAATGAACTGGATATATTAAAATTTTATGTCTTACAAATAAAAGGAACTTCATTCAAAAATGTTAAAGCTTAAACTTTTATCTCTATTTATTTCAGATTTGTACATATACTTTTAGCTAATTAGGTGTATGATGTAACATAAATAATATTTTATCTTCATTGAAAAATAATTCTACAATAATTATTTTTGACCGTATACAGCAAATGTAATGAATGATTAAAAGTGAAAAAAATATTTAATATCTTTTTCAGATTATGTGTAAAAAAAAGTCAACCTCTTTGACTTCACGAATTAGAAAGATTAATGGCAACTTTTTAAATGTCGAGATAATTAGGGGGATATTAAAGATATTTTTTATGTTCAACCAACATGACATTCAACGAACATTTTTAAACGTAGGAGAAATATATACACACCTATCATTATTGCATTGATTTATAATATTAAGGATATCAATTAATCAACTTGATGTACTTTTCTAATAGGCTGTAATCAAATAACGCTCTTTCAATAAGACTTCTAATGAAATTTTTATAACAATGCTTCTTTTATAATGCTAAAGAGTTTTATTAATTTTATTTCAATATTAAATTTATTTAAATGAAAATCACTTTCATTCTATTAGATGTTTTATTATTTCTTGTATGTATTTTAGAAATGGAAAAAGTGCCGTCGAAGCATTTTTCTTTCTATCGTTATAAATAATGAGATTCCCTCGTTGAATTAAAAAGAAAACCTTTTAAGTATTTATCTTGAAGGCTTATTTTATATAAAATATATTAAAATCCAAATTATCTATGTGAATTAAGTTGTTGTGTAAGATCTAAAAAATGATTTATTTGCGAACATTCAACGAATATTTAGATTTTATTTTTGGGCAATAATGGGTTTCCTTTAGATTTCGAAACATAAAACATTATTTTTTTGTTTTTTGTTATTACAGCTACTTTAATTATTTTAAGTAGACTATCCATGACTACGTAAGCTAATTTAAATTATGAATTGAATTTAATTGGACTTCTGTGACTGATTTATTCAAGAAAACATTTTATGAAAGAAATAGGCGCTTTTAAAATTACAGGACACTATTGTAACCTGCTTTTTATTTGTATGAGAACCTGTATAAGAATATTTGTTTTAATAATTATGGATCACAATCATTTAGTGACTAACATAATTAAATTGATGAAATTTAAGTAAAAATTATACATTATATGATTTAAAATTCTCAATGTTAATATCGTTAAAAGCAAACTGACGTTTTTATAACGTGAGTTACTTAAGAGTAAATTTTATAAAATTATATCCATCAAAACAAAATTTCAACTCATCGCAAAATCTTTACATACACAATTTAGTTAGGTAAAATACATTAATAATGAGTGATATTATTACTTCGTAATACATTAATATAATAAATATTTTAAAGGTGTTTTAATTGTAATTAAAGAACGTAGGTATTCAAAAATATTTCGCGCAAGCTTCCGAAACTTTTTAACAACGTGTTTAGTATTACAGGAACAATATCCTGTTGCAATTATTGTACCATTTTTAAAGATATGCCTAGTAATATGATACACTCAGGGATTTAAGTCAAGATAAAAAGTATGAAATTTAACCTTTTTTAAGTTTATTTAACACCGACATAATAGATTGAAATAAAAAATTTTAAATCTTATCCAGTTTTAAAATAAACTCAAAGTCATGATTAACGTAATATAAATTAAAGCAAAAAAAGTTTTTCTTTTAATTTTTTAACTAAAATTATTATTATAATTATAATTATTATAACTATAATTATTTATCATTATATTATTAATTATTTGTCTACGTTTTTCATTTGCTTATTTACAAACTTTGTAATGCTTTTGAGAATAATGATAAAACGGTAGTAAAAATTTATACAAAAAAAAAAAAAAAACAAATACATTCGATAAAATAAATAGTAAAGGTAAAATCATACGTTGACAAAAATGAAAACGAAAGTTTTGTGATCTGTTATAATGTCGGATTATACATATTATATAAATTATACGCATAAATTAATAATATAATTTTTAAAAATATTTAAAAAGTATCAGTAACACATCGATCCATTAAGGATATCAAGAATAAATAATTGAGTGACATATTTCTATCAAAACAGAGATATTAAATTATTACCAGATGACTAATACAAGATTTTAATTTTTTTTAATAATATAAAAAATGTTTTCAAACAAACTAATATTTTTACTCAAGGATTACTGCTATAATATATAATTTTTTTTTTTTATTTCAAAAAAGTATTAACGAATGTTATTTATTCAAATCTTAAGTATAATTCATTTCATTTTTCTTTTTATTATTTCTGCATTATCGATCGTTCATCATATATAAAATTAATAACATTAACTTAAATAATAAAAATACTGTACATCATTATATATTCTATTAATATAATACTCTCAATACATGCCATTTTTCAAATTACATTCGTAGTTGACTATTAAAATATACACATAAACAAATTTCAGGATAAAAATTATATTTCTTGTTAAAAAAACGTTCTTTTAAATTTGTTTAGCTTATTATTTCATACAGATTCTGGCAACTGTTTTGAATTAAAATTCTTTAATCTATTGTATTTTAAAATCTATAATTTTGCCTTTAAAATGTTTTTTAATCAATACCATACATTATAATTCAATGTTAAAAAAAATAAGAAAAAAAACTCATTTTTTACAAATAACTGTTGTTGAAAGTTAACCAACCGCGTAAAAACATATAATAACAATTAGGTTCGTTACTTTATATTCATATATATATATATACATATATAAAATTCATTTGTACATGTGTATCAATATTTAATACATTTCATTATGATGAAGAAATTGTTAAAAGAAGTTGTAATCTTAATTTATAATCATGAAAAATCCATTCGATAATTGCAAGATCTCACTCTTGTATCAATATAATAACCTGAAAATTAATTCAATCAATATCGCTTATACAAATATATATATTAAGGGTTATTGAAGAATTTTTTTACTATGTTTCATTACGATTATTAACAAATGAATATTTATAAGTTTATTAATTTATCCAATTTGAATGAATAAAAAAAAGAATGTTTGAACAGATATAAACGGGCAATTTTAATTACTTATAAATTGCCTTGGAAAGTAAAGCATCGACAATCGCAAAGAAATACATTTTTTTTAAACGATTCTTCATTACGCGAATAAAGTGTGGCAAAATAGAATTTGGATGAGAGGAATTTGATATTAGTATCAAGAAGATTATAAAACCAGGTGCAAAAAAAAAATATGAAAATGAATATATTAGCGATCATAATGACGCTGAAAAAGTAACAAATAACGAGGATGAAACGGAAAAAGTATTCCACGAATGTCAAAGTCAATTTTTCATTCGCGATAAAAAAAAAGAATGTATGTATTAGAATGATTAATTCAATATTTGTAAGCTCTTGCAGATTTCGAAAATTTCTATTTTATATTTTTCTACTATCTCCATGTATAAAATGCCCGTATTTTATGAATGTACTTTTTATATTTCTTGTAAAAATTTTATTTTCATAATATATTTATATTCATAATAATTCATTTAATTGATTCGTAAAAAATTATTTTACATTAAGTCATGCTTAGTAGCTATAATTTTACATTAAATTCAATAAACGAAAAATGTTAAGATAATAAAGCATTTGAATATATATTGCATGCATTATTTAACTAATATTATCAGAAATAAATTTTTTACATACTATCACTAAAATTTCTATTAGGCTATTGTTATTAATATTTTGTATGATTGTATTTTATTATACGTTATTCTCTATATAATAATTTTTATTATTAGTGCAATAAATAATTTAAATTAGACATTATTCATTTTTTGGTGTAAAACGTGCCCTATGCATATTTGATTTTTAAGTTAAAAAACGAAATTTATGATTCTTACAATTATTACTGACATTTAGTTAAAATATATCCGAGCTAAAATATTTTTATTAGAGAGTTACATATGAAGCCTCATATTTTTCAGTAAATTGGTATTGCTAAAAATAAATTTAAAAAATTCGTCGTAAAATGTTTAGCTGCTTCCTGCTAAACTTATCTATTATAATATCACTTACAGGATTAAAAATTTTTATTTAGGTCAGAAAAATTTATGCTTCTTTCGTGTTGTTTCAATTGTTTGTAAAGTTTTCTCTTTGTTTCATGATACCTACATTATACATTATAAAGATATAAGTAAATTTATGTACATTCAATCGAATTAGATTTAATTGAAGTAAAGTATCACATAATTAAGAATTTGTTTCATTGTTTCTTAATAATAATTTTAAAAAAATATCAAATGCACTTATATTGAAATTTAAAGATAAAATCTATATTAAATTCTTCTTTTTTTGTACAAACTGTTTTGGTAAAACGGTTTTTCTCGAATTATTTGTTTCACTCTTACTAGCGTTTGAATCTATTGTAAGCAATTTATGTTTTTCATTAAATAATTTACAATATGTTGTAAAACAATTTTTACGTACTTCCGACACTCATTAATTTTATTATTATTTTTTTGTCTTGTAATTTTTTCTCAAGAATATATAAAATTCTACATCCTTCTTTTTTATATGTTTTTTTATTGTAATGAAAAATTTCAAATGTTCCACAGTGAACTTTATTGAAATATTTTATAAAAATAATTATTAATATATACATATATATATATATAATAAAAAGCATCTAGCCTTATTTTAAATATATTAAAACCTACATATATATATATATATACACACACACACATGCACGTATTACATATACATGTGTATATATACGCGTATTGATCATCAAGTAATCACAATATTTAAATAACTAAATTCAGTAAATATAAAATACAATAATATAATAATATATAATGTAAAAACATTACGATTAGAATATTCACAATAAAAGACCAAGTATAATCAAAATAAAAGAAGACCATTTAAATCATATCATTTTTTTACATATCAAATTTTCTATTAATAAATTGAAAAATCATCATGTAGATTGTAAAATAAATAATAATATAATGATTAGCAAAATGTAACACATTAGTAATGGATCTGATTTTAAACAATTTTATGAATTTACGCGATTTAATAAATTAATAAGTAATTTTAAAAAACACAAACACATTGGTATACACAAACACGCACACACACGCGTATTATATTTACAATAAAACTAATTAATGTAAATTAATCATAATACTAATTTCAGAAATAATTTAATTTATGAAATGATTTAAATTTCATAAAAAAAACTGCAGGAAGTAAATGAAAGCAAATTAAAAAAAAAAAAAATATTTTAATTAAAGTGCTATTGACGCATGAAATTAGAAAATCTTAAATAATGAACTAATTGCTTTTATATCTAATAATATTCAGCTGAATGTAACCTTTTCTTATGATTATATAACAATTTTGGATAAGTTAAAAACAACGATTGAGATCGACCATAAATTCATACTTGATTAACTGTCACTGTCAGGAAGTAGAAAATTATTATTTTATTATAAATTACAAATAAAGTTTTAATGAAAATGACGTATAAAAGTTTTAATAGAAATACTATTACTCGTAAGAAATACATAAGTTGCTGTATGTTTTAGAAATATAAAGTTGATAACTGAGTTGATTATTATGCATTATATCATTAAAAAATGTTGATTATAAACGTATGCATAATTATTAAAATTGAGATAAAATTCTATAATACGTTTTGGATGTTTATATACTATATGATTTAAACATTTATTTTATTTAACAATTTCATTTCTAAATTATTTAAAATATATTACTAATAATATTACATATTACATAAAACGTAATCGAGTGTGATTTTTGATAACGCACTTCACGTTTGAGGGGCTTGAAATATGGAATTACGTTTTTAATTTAAGAGGTTTTCAAAGATATAATAAATTGATATTATTTTTATTTTAAACATTCATTTTATTAGTTATTTTTATGAAAAACTCTCTTAAAAATCATTCGTTGCTTTATACTAATAAAATGAAATTCTAACTTGACACAAAATATGTGAATGATATTAAAAGGGAAAACATAACTGGAATGAAACTGAAGAATATAATTATGGATACTTAAAAAAGTGCTTACCGAGAGCAAAATACAATTTCATAAAAAAAAAATGAAATATAATGTATATACGGCACTGTAACTATAAAATTCTAGTATATTCTTACTGTATACTATCAGAATTCATCACTCGTATGAATAATTTGAAAATACCCGGTGAATATTCGATTGTAATTTATTTTTTAAAAAGCTCATATTTTTAATTGAAAATAATGAATTATATTATTCAACGAATGAAATATGAAAATACAAAATTGGCTAACGGTAACAAAATGTATTAATTGTATATCAGGAATTAATAGTAAAATATGGATTTAAACGGTCGTTTACCCATTTACGTGTATATAATGTAATAATTATTTGTTATCATCCGATTTCCAATTACATTGTAATTAATATTACATTTTATAAGCATTTTTAAAATCTTTTACAAACGAAACATGTTATTTCTTAATTTACAATTTCATCATATGAAAAAGGAAAACTTGAATGTGCTCTTTAAAATAGTTGTATTATTTTGACTTTCTTAGTAATAAAAATATACCACATTATAATATTGTATATTAGAATGTACCTTAGACTATTTAAAAATACAATTTTTAATCATCACTACGATGTTTTTTGTTTTAAAAACAGTTATAAACGTTATGAGTTACGGTTACACGATTAAAGACAGAATGGCTTTTTTTGCAAACCTGTTTTTTTGAATTTAGCATCCAATTGAGATACTCGAAAGTGTGATAACAATAAAATGAATATTAGGTCCATAATAATCTGAGGCCTACTAAATAAAAAGTTCGTGGAGATAGTTAATATAAAAAAAAGGTTGAGAAAAATGTTATCTAATATATAATCTGTATTGTTTATCCAACTATTGGTTTATTTTTTCAATTTTTTTCCCCTGTAATCTCATAACCTTGGTAAAAATTAAATTTCTTTAATATTATCCATGCATTAATTTAATATTTAAATTAGTCTATTTATTATTTCTTTATGTTTGCATCATTCAATTACAAAATTGATTGTAAAAAAGAATATGAATAAATTTAATCGAAAATCGTTTATAAGTCAGTGTATTTGTATTTGGTCGTTTGTATTGTTATGTATTTCATAAAAGGTGATTTTTAAATCAAAAAAACTATTGTTTTAATTTTATAAAACTTTTTTAATTAACTACACGTGTTTTCCACAAAAATCACGCCACAATAAGTTAATTGTTTTTAGAAATAATGATGAAACTGGCGTGTAAATTCTGAATTTGTCGTACTTGATATATTAAAAATTACATTAAACGTTAAAGAATATTTTAAGTATGTTTTTTTTTTATTAAGTATGTTTTTAAAAATCTTCTATTGCCATTAAATAGAATCTTTATTTCGTTTTTGTTTAATTAGTTAACATAATGTAGTTATTTGTATATTAAATGAGGCGCCTTGTAATTTCTTCAATATTTAAGATAATATTTACATTTCACATTAAAAAAGTCCCATAATATTAAAAAATGTTTTTCTTAATTTTCAAATAAATTATGCGAAAGTATGTTGCCTGCAAAAATTTTATTATCTTTTATATTTAAGAAAATGGCTATAAAAATATTTGGCAGCATGCAATACATGTCAATAATATGAGCAAACTGTTTATGAAATACTGAATAAGAATTTGTTAAAAAAACTCATTAATATTTCATCTGCTTAGTTTTTATAATAATGTTTAATTTTTTTTTCTTAAACGATGATAAGATTTTTATTGAAATTTGACATTATTGACATTATTATTAAATAGTAATTTTACCGCAACGAAAAGTAAATTTAAACATTTTTAAAAATTCGCAAATTTTTACGACAAACGATGGAGCAGGATAAATTTATATATTAGAGATGTTTTTTAAAACTCTACAGTATGCGATAGTATAGACGAATAAAAAAACTATTACATTTAAACAAAAATCAAATTTTTCGTGGTATGTTAAATTCATCATTACATAAAGTCGTATGATAAATTTTTACTTATATACTTATATAAATAATTTATAAGGGCTATACATATTAGCAGACTCTGACGATGATCGTAAATTCTTTTTTTAAGACAATACGCTTACGTACACAACAAAACAAACCGATTTTTCATGCTTCATTCAAAAGTACGGTTTGAGAAACTAACTGTCGATTCGCGAGGTGACTTTAGCCATTCATCTTGCAAGCCGATGCGTAAAGTATTTTTATATTTTGTTATTTGAATTTTTTTACGTTAATTATGCCCTAACAATTGATAATTGCTAATAAGTCGGTAATCGCAATTTCAATGCTGCTAATATGCATGTCATTGTAGATAATAATAATTATTATATATATATATATATATTTGATTTGAACAAGAATGCATTTGGTTGTTAAATATTATTAATAATAACAACAATACAACAAAAGTCAAGTCAGTTAAGGAAGAATGGCTTTATATTTCGTATGTGGTGATGGCATTTATGAATTCTTAGTCAGCGTAACGT
Organism: Kradibia gibbosae; assembly: GCA_018907135.1. Classification (NCBI taxonomy): domain Eukaryota; kingdom Metazoa; phylum Arthropoda; class Insecta; order Hymenoptera; family Agaonidae; genus Kradibia; species Kradibia gibbosae. The sequence continues at coordinate 4,886,186 of JACCHX010000011.1, forward strand.
CTTGTTAATTATTCTTTTTTTCGCATTATTAATAATTAAAAAAAAAAAGATTACTAATGTTATTACAATAATTATTGTGATTATTAGGATAAGAATAATAAATATTTATTACTATAAATATAAATAAATAGCACTATGCTCTGAAATTGTATTTTTGAATTGATTTTATCAAATACTTATACGAATCTCTTTATCTGTTTCAGAAAAAATGTGTGAAAGTTTCATGTATGAATGCCTTATTAATGTAATAGACGGCTTCCATTTACCTGAGCTCCTTTCATTTTAACCTCGAAATAATGCGTATTTTTACAAAACTTTCTTAAAAGTTTAAAATTTATTTTCTTATTATTGTTATTATTGTTTAAATTCAAATGAATTATCCTATATATTATATACATTTAATTATCATCATTATTATTGTTTTTATAATTATCACTCTTTTTTTAATGATTATTATAATTTTTTTTTCTTATTTTACATTTATATAATTATCCATAATTAGCATTTAAGATCTACTATTTTATAGAATAAGCAAATCGCTCCACCAACTTTTTACGCTTTTACTGTAAATACTTAAACTAAAACAATTGTAAGAATTATTACTGAATTAATAATAATGCAGCGTTTCAAATTTATATAAATATAGATAAATATAAAGATATATACACATGTGTGTATGCGTCACTTTGCATACATTTTTTGCAATTCAAGTTTTACCTAATAGAACGAATTCAATTTAAAATTGACAAAAAATAAAAAGATTCCTTTAAAATGAATCGAGTGAAAAGTTGGTAAAACCAATAAAAACATGCGAATTGCTTAGCTCTACAAATTCATTATATTTGTACAAGAATTAATCACATTTTTGCGTATCTTATTTTTGTAGTTCGATAGTGGATCTTCATCGAATGTTAAGCACGGGTGAGAAGTTACTGATTCAACGTAAGTGGAATTGATTCGAAAGGTCGTAGCAAAATACAACCGGACATAAATCAAAGGGATGGGGAAACAAAATAGTAAGCTAAAGCCCGAAGTGCTTGAAGATCTCAAGCAAAATACAGAATTTTCAGGTAATAGAGTTTTACTGTGTATTTGTAACCACCGCGCGTAAATTGTGCATAAAGAAATATTAAAAAATTTATATTTGAATAGCTGAAAAGCAACATTTAGTCTTTGCTTTTGTAATTGTAAGCCAATTAATTTTTGTATGTGTCTACTTTTTCACAATAAGATGAATAAGATTTTACCTTTTTTTTTTTATTGCAAATGCAGATATGATATTCACTAAATTCTATGCGTACTTTAGTGCCATGCTTAATGAAGATAAATATTATAAATATAAGAACGTATTAAAATATAAGTTAGTAACAATTATTTTGCCACGTAGAGCTTATATTAACATATAGTAGAGAAATAATTTTTAAACAAGATCGATCATTCTCTATTACGTATCAGCACACCTTCACAGTGATCAATTTCAGAAAATTTACTTGTATCAACCTAAATTATTAGTTTCCACATTATGTTTTAATATAATAATAAACAATACGAATGAAAAAATAATCCAGATGAATCTGTTAATGTAATTCAATTCATTTTCACTGTTTGCAAGCATTCATTAACAGTAGATTTTAATGTTAAACAACTAAAGTCAATATTGTTGTGCTACAGTCCAAGCAGTTGCGATATAAACGTATAACCGTACGGAGAGTTAACGCGTTATGCCTATATTATATTTCCATAATATCTATTTTTATGCGATCTATAAATTGCAGTCTATAAAATTTTTGTCAACTAAATCCAGCTTGTTATATTAGTTTTTAAGAATATTATAAAAATTTACCTCGCACATTATTCTATTCTATGCTTGTATTAATATTATATTTTTTTTTTACACATCGCTTCGTAAACTTCCGTTATCTATTTAAAATTCTTAAAGCGGGTCAACGAATAGTAGCTTTAGTATGAAAAATAATTTTTTTTAATTATAAATAAATTATTGGCAATGGCAAAGACAATCTTTCCCATTTGTTTCACCAAAAGAATTTTTCATTATTATTGACATTGCATACTGCCCTCGTTACTTTGAGATTAAGTATGATGAAAACGATTTTCGTATGTGCTTGCATACATGTTTACGCAGATATCATAAGTAAACAATCAAATTGTGCAAGCTATTAATAACGAAGCTTGGACAAATTTCAATTTAACAATATATTAAAATGTTAGTAAGAATCAAAAGAACATAGATGAAAATAAATCATTGTACTTATTAATTGTATTTGAGATTACTTCTCACTCAAACGATACAATAATATAAGCTGAACGTAGTCATGACCGATATTTTTTCATGTCCTATTGCATTTTTAGATGCAGAAATACAAGAATGGTACAAAGGATTTTTGAAAGACTGCCCAAGCGGACATCTCAGTGTCGAGGAATTTAAAAAAATATACGGAAATTTTTTCCCTTACGGTGACGCTTCAAAGGTATTGTTGATTGTATAATAAATATTAAATAATAAAAGTATTCGCAGATTTCAGAACGCAAAATTAAACGTGCTCCTGCGCATTTCCACTTTCTGAAGCTCTAAGCGCGAAAAATATTTCGAAACAAAAGCAACTTCAGTAAAACGTTGTTTGGTTTTAACCGCTATTAAATATTTTATAACAATTTTATTGCGTCTAGTTTTTAATTTGCCATTTGAATTTTGTTTCAATCAAAATTTGCATTGGACAAATGTTTCTTAATTATTCTACACTTTTATAAGCTGTTTTAAGACAGCCATTTTCAAAACATTTTTATTCATTTCTAAATTATTAAATAGTATTCAGCGTATTATGAATTATATAAAAATAATTGTGCCTTGTATTTATCGTAATTTTAAAAAAATTAGCAAAATTATGCATTGAGTTTCATAGCGATTAAACTTTTACCGAAAAAGCTGTAAATACCATTGGAGAAAAATAATAAAAGAGAAAATGAGCTTTTAACACTTAATAAAACTATCAGTATATAAATTTATACAAAACGGCGCAATATTTATTCAACAGATTTTATATATGTGTGTATTATGGACCGCGAATTGTCCGGAACCCACTAAGTTTACGATAAAGGCGAATATTAAGAAATAATAAAATTACTACGACTTTATCTTTATCGTTACCATAGAAACGGGACTTTACCCCCGGCACACGACCTACAAGCAATGAATATCAATGGCTCGTTTTATTTATAAATCACAATTGTTGCTGAATTTGTTTGCAGTTCGCAGAGCACGTTTTTAGAACATTCGATGCCAACGGAGACGGAACAATAGACTTCCGGGAATTTCTTTGTGCCCTGAGTGTGACCTCCCGCGGTAAACTTGAGCAGAAATTAAAATGGGCCTTCAGTATGTACGATCTCGATGGAAACGGCTACATTTCCCGACAGGAGATGCTGGAAATTGTCACGGTGAGGAAATTTCATCGTTTCGAACTCCCTTACAACTGTGAGCTTCGACTGCAAACTTCCACGGTCTTATAAGATGCAAAGTAGTTCGTGTCGAGTGGTAACATTTAACAATGTATACTACGTCTTGAAAATATATGTACAATGTATATACACGCATACATACGTACATATATTTGTTTAAGACTGTAACTTCCGAAAGAATTATTACATTATTTTGTCGTTAGTTTTTCAATTCGTTCAATATAGTAGTAATATAGTAATATAGTAATATAGTTGATTAAAAATGTTATTTATTAATTATTCATAGCAAGAAATTAAAACCGATGGCTTTTATTTCGATTGGCAATTGCCATTGGGTAAAAACTATTGTTATCCCTCTTTCATATAACATGCAGTGGTCGCATTAAATGAAAAAAAAACCCTGTTGTTCTCATTACTACTTTCGTAAATGTAACGCAGCTCAACTAATGGATGGGCTTATCGATTAGCTTAAGACTATTAACGTAAACTTTTGCTTCTAAAGAGCATTTTGCTCGTATAATTTCTCATTCGCTCTTAATGCATTCCAATTATTTACCAGGTAAGGTGGCCAATTTCGTCAAGAAGTAATAAAACTTTGTCGAGCTCATTATATTAAATAAGGCTTAATTATGCATCGAAAGTGGCCTTTTTCGAATCGTGCATAAATAAGTAGCTAAAAGTTTTTTCGATTTCCAATTGAAGTTTTAGAATTTTTGAAAATCTTTGAAACCTCGTGTACTCGTCTCTTATTTTCCTCTACACAATTCGCTATAAAGTTCCATAGGCGGTTGGTACACGAAAGTAGATTAAATATCGAGCTTCTTTTAAGGACATAACGAAGTTACATAAAAATATGCAGAACAGTTATCGTATCACTTGCTCGAGCCAACGCATTCGCTTATTGTCGTTGTTTTTTATTATAAACATTTTTAAACAACTTTAGCCTTCTTACCGATGGCTTTGTAATCGGCGGGCATATATCATAATTAGCTTGAAATTGAATTTAATTTTCTTTTGGCGCCGATCATCGCATTATTAAAAAAGAACGATAATTATTCATCAATCAGTCCGCTTATATATCGTACTTGCAGGCAATCTACAAGATGGTCGGCACGGTGATGAAGATGCCCGAAGACGAATCGACGCCGGAAAAGCGCACGGATAAGATCTTCCGACAGATGGACAAGAACAAGGACGGCAAGCTGTCGCTGGAGGAATTCATCGAGGGGGCCAAAAGCGATCCCTCGATCGTGCGACTGCTGCAGTGCGACCCGAGCGCCCAGGCCCAATGAAAACGGGCCCGCAGTTATCGTCCGCTCGGGAGAAAAGTAATAACCCTCGTTAAAAGCTCCGTAAGACATAAGTTCAGATTGAAATGCAGAACGAAATAAACAATGATGCACGACGACCGACTCGGTCGGCTTCCAATCTCCGCATCTGCCGAATGAAAGTTACCCTTTTTGGCAGTCGTATTTATTTATTCGCAAATCGATTGTGTGCTCTTAGACATTGTAGCTTCGAAGTGCGTTGAGAAGGTGGTTTAATGGACATTTAATAATTATACGGCGAAGATAATGTTGCCGCTGATAAATAAAAAGCGAGGGCACGCGCTTGCGACGAGCACGACGTTTCACTCTATATGCGATAAGAATTTTATCGATTAGATATTGAAACTTAATTGTACGTTCTTATTTATATGGATTTGTGATGTATTATTCTATAGTTTATTTCACGACGACGCGTGTCTTTATCGAAGGTTGATTCTATTGTTCGAGGCTTTTAACGAATACTTTTTTGTTTTGGTTTGCGTTTATATTTATTATTTATTCTCGTTTATTAACCCATAGCCTGTAAAATGTTTTGGTAAAAGAGCGCAAAGCTTTTTGTGTATTACAGTTTTTTTTTTTTTTTTTTTTTTTTTTGATTAATATCAAATACTTGCCATATGTATATAAACATACTTTAAAGCCTTATGTCTTATTTTGCCAAAATAGGAATAAATTTGAATACATTTTTAAATCATATTTACACGTAGCAATTGTCAAAATTTTCAATGCTTTAAACTTATCGTGTAAAATTGCTTATAATGTGTATTTTGAAACGAAACAAATCTGCTTGCAAATCAATGAAATTGCAAGTATCTAAAAGTAATTATGTACTCTATAGTGACTATTAATCGATTGCTGTGACTCATTTTTCCTAATGCATTCTAAATCTGTTTATTATTGATTGCATTAATATGTTTAAATTAGAAATCAAATATTATCTGAATGTTTCTTTGAATTTATATTAATAAATGTGAAATAAGTACGAAATACGAGTAATTTTAATATTTACAATTAGTCATAACCCTTTAACTAAAAAAATTTTAATTTAATACTGCTCTTAAAATATCTTATCGATTGCGTTATGTAATTAGCGCGTCTCAGTGCGATTACGTGTACAGATTTTTCACGAAAAGAAACCTCATTATTTGTACTTACATAATATTCAAAGAGCATATTTACGTGAAATGGCTTATCGACTTTTAATGCTTTATTACTTTCTCAAATAATATCAGTTTATCACCAAAGAACGATAGATTAAATAAAAAAAGTACACTTAATATTTACGTTCAACATCACACAATTATTTACAAAAACTTATGATAATAAAAAAAATACGGTCGTGTTCTATATTAAGCAAATCTACCCTTAATAAAGTCTAAAGGAGTAATAATACATCACCAATGAATTTTTAGAAAATAGTGTTCGCGTAAAAATTCAATACAAATATATTCACTATGAAAACAAACATGTTTCAATGGAAGAAGTTAAAAATATTTTATTCCAACGGTACACGGTTTTATAATTTTAGTACAATGCATAATGTTCGTAAAGAAAAATATAATCTTAAAACTCCAGTATGTTCATATGTTTAAAACACATTGAGTATTTGGTTGTGATGATACATATGGTAATTCAACTAAAATCGTTGAAAAGAAAATCAGTTATTTCTCCTTAGTTGAATATATAATCAATCGTTTGCAATTTTTGTTTTTTCTTCTTAAAAATAATAATTGTTTCATAATCAGTAGTTATCAATTGTATTCAGAAATATGTGTTTTTGCTACAATTAATGCTTCGATAATAGATTTGGATAAATCTTTATTACACGAGTGAACCATTGGTATCGCAAATTCTTAGGATAAATTAAATTTCTTTCGATAATTGAAGACACTTATCCAAGAAATACAAATGTCATTTTTAAGAAACCGAAGCTCGGTAAAAAACGAAAAGCGCTACGGGAATTTGTGTTTTTGTAATTCCAATTGATTTATTGTATTTATTGTAGCAATCCATAAAAGAAGTTTGAAATAATAGCCAAACTTTTTTCGGATTTTATAAAAAATTTAGAAGAAAAATTTGCTTAAACTCAACCCCCTTGTAGCAAAAGCATATAATGTTAGACAAATATCGATACATCCTCGTCAATTCCTTCGAAGAAGCAATGCTAAAGGCACTTTTTTTCGTTTCGCAATCCATCATCTAATATGTAATTATTGATCATTTAATATTGCAAAAAATATGGCAATGTACTGTTAAATTTTTTTATTCTTTTGTACAATTGATGACGACACAAATTTATGGGCATATCTGTATAGATTAATAGATTCTTATTTTATATATATAAACTTGTAAAAATATGTTATTGAAAAAAATTGTTTAAGCTTTTAAGTAATGATTTTGCAAATCAGATGTTTTACTTCTAATAAACAATATATATATCAAATCCTTAGAAAAAAATGGAATAAATACGAAAACATGTGTGGCTACCTTTTAAGCGTCGTTTCTTAAGGGCGTAGCCTTCATGTCTTTCATTGTCTTAGCGCTCAAAGTTCTGCCATTGCTTTTGATATATGATAAAGGATAAGATATTATTATTATTATTCAGGGCTCACTGGAAATAGAAAATTTTTTGTTATCCCACGCTACCCTTTCATTGATTATTTTACGAATGCAATGTTAAATGAAGCGCGTTAATTGTACGATTTGAAACTGTACGGAAACTCAAAAACTTTCGCCTCAAATTTTGATTTTGAACGAAGCGATGTTAACGAAATCCTCATCCATGTTGCGTATGTACATTTAAAAACCACAATGAAAGGTGGGGTAATATATATAAAATGCACAGGCAGTAAAAATATGGTTTAAATGTTGTGTGATATAAATAAAACATGAACTGGGGAGGGGTTTTTATAAAGAATTTTAATTAACGAGGGAAGAAGAAAAAAATTAAATTAAGATAAATTAGTATGTATTAATAAAGTAATACCGTTACATATGTATGAAAAAAAGAAACAAATAGACGAATGAAATATCACGAAATAATCAAAAAGTGTAGGCATTTTTTCTTCATCGAGATGATCAAAAAAAAGAAAAAAAAGAGTTACAATTAGCCGATTTAATTTAAGACTATCGTTACAACTTCAGCAGTTCTATTGTAATTTCTATAAGATATATCTGGTTTTGTACTTATCATTATTATTCAAAAGAGAAAAACATTACAGCAGTTAAAAAATATCTGTAGCATTACACTGTTATAAGTATATTACATATTCATATATAGCGTTTAAAAGTCAGTCACTAAATTAAAAGTACATATGCAGGCAATTCAATAATATTTGAAGTAATATCTTATTAATTTGGTGATAGAAAAGTCAAAAATAAAAGGTAAGAATTTACAAAATAATATTATATATATATATACATATATATATATATATATATATATGTATGTATTTATGTATGTATGTATATATATTTATATATATATATATATATATAAAATCTCGAAACTTTTGGCTTACGATTAAAATAATAACGAAACAAATTGCATATTGTAAAGTATAATTAATAACAGTGTTTTCATTATTAATTATAGTATTTCTAAATATAGTAATGTATTTCTTATATAAAAGGCGTTTTAGAATAAATTGAAAACTATTTAAACTCTACACGTACATTAAGTGAAAATATTTATTAAAAGAATTAAAATTGTTATATGAAAAAAAAAAAAAAAAAATATTTGCGAAGTGCAGCGTTCGTCTTGAAATACAGGTTTGATACAACATTGAAAAACTTTTGATTTTGCTACACTTTGAAATTTATAATTGCGTATGTTAAACAATAATTAACTTTAGAAATGTTTATCATTACGTAGGAAGCAATAAATACAACGTGTATTATTGAAATTGGAAAATTGTGCAAATAATTGTGCGTAAATTTTCATTTTTAAAAACTCAATAAATCTTAACGTTTTAATTCTTACTCTAGCTTAGTCCAACTAGCCTATACAAAATTATAATAATAAAACAGTTGTATATTGTGCGTATTAGTAAGAGCAAATATTAAAAATCATAATAAAAAACAATAAATACGATTTTTGGCTACACAATTTTTTCCCCATTTTACCAGCGACGAAACGATCGAAATTTGGAATTATCAATTTTGTTAGAATCGATTGTATGCAAGTGATTTGCTTAAAAATTTGTCACAATGTAAAAATCAACAACAAAAAAAGGCGATTTCAATTTTGTAACGTCGTTCAAATATAATAACAACGTTAATTCAATTAAGAAGCCAGATATCCCTAAAAAGGGATTTTGTTAATAACATTCAATGAGGTAAATAATAACATTAAAAATATATTGTCATCGTTACCTGATCGTCTCACCTGCATTTGTCATGCCAATAGTTGTGCCAATGCGTTTAACCCAAGTTCAGGATGTATTCACGATGTAATCGAAGGCACCAATTTTCACTGTTTTCTAACATAACCGCTTTCCCAATGGGAAATGCTTGGCTTAGAAGCTGGGCGCTCGAATATCACGAAGAGTTATATCGGTTGTCGTTTTAAAAATTTATATTCATGTCGATGAGCAATGGAAATACAATTGCAAGGATTCTTTTGCTCGGGAGTCGAATCGTTCGAAAAATATCGTCAATCCTTTTGCGAGCATAGCCGTTCGCGCTCGAAGGATTTTTCCTTAAATCTGCCCGAGCAAAATCGAAGCGGGCTCGAACGGCCAAAGCCATTCTCAATTTATTTAAACGAAAAATTGCACCTCCAGTATGAATTTTGAACCTTACTCTCGAACCAATACCAAAGTATCGACAGACCAATACAGTGAAGGTTCATAGGATAGGCGTGGCACGGTAAAGCGTAAACGTCGAAATAGAAGAAAAGGAAGATGTCTTTTCTTACATCATAATATTAAGCGGCACTCTTTATTTACAAGCGGTTTTTGTAGAAATTCAAGAAACAAATAATACAATGTACAATCGAGCTCGAGGAAATTTACTGACTAAGCAAAGCGATAAGGTCGGAGCGAACTGACAAAGTTAGTAGGAGCGTGGCAACTAAATTAACAAAGCGGGACATTCTATCGAAATAAATTATATTGCTAAGATACGGGTTCGATATCGCCTGCTTTAACAATCCCAACGCTTTTGATTAGATGATCCGATTGATCGTAATTTAATCAGTTATTATGCACGTTGCTCTTTTTTTTTTTTTTTTTATTACGACGCAAGCTCGCTTTATTGAATTATAATACCGGACGGTACCGTAATCGAGCGGTCGTTCCCTTAATTTGCTCGTTCGAATGCATCGCAATTAGATAATGGACTTAATGCAGTCAAAGGCTGTTTAAAATGCTCAATTTGAATAAATAATTTTTCCTTCGCCTTCGCCTAATAAGAGAGCCGGCAATGTCTCGTACAAAATGTGACACCGTTGAACGATAAAAAGGGAGGCCTCGGCCGTAAATACATTTCAAGGAAACAAATAGCAACAAAATCCTCGAACGTCGGTCGGTATTAGTTTTTTTTATTTGTCAATTCGAAGCAACGAATCGGTAAAGCTTATTTGACACGTTGAGCCACGAGTTAATATGGAAATACAACCTTCCTTGACTATCAATGGCTTTATCGTCAACTTTTGCTCGACGGGTGAAATTATACATGCCCAGAAATAATAACATGCATTTACGAATAAGCCTTAACAATACGATAAAATCGTCGTCGCCATTGTGTCCAATTGTATCTAAGAATGCCTCCCCGTTAATAATCCGAGGGAAATCTTGGCGCGACTAATCAGTCGGACTCTAAATTATGGCCTCGTAAGAAATGTCAATACCAATTAGCACGGCGCAAAGATGAACAATAAACTAGAATAACGTTAAAATCGGCGGCTGTATTTCATTTTGACTCGTCGGTGACGCGACTTCACGTGGGGTCCAATTTAATACGAGCGCGTGACACTCACTCGTATAATTTATGCTCTTCTGACAGGTAAAGAGAGAGAGAGAGAGAGAGTTGGGGGGGGGGACAACAATATCAACGCGATCGAAGATAAAATATAAAGCTTTATCTCTCTGGCAAGGAGCGCGCAAAGCTCTGTATTACCGTATTGTCTTTTGTTTCTTGACGTCGGCGGGTCCGATCCGACCCCGAGTATCGCCAGCGTTCGACGGACGGTTCACGCTTCTGATCTTCCCCGGGGACGATCCATTAGGATACTCCACGAGGGCGACGGCTTTTGCCCCCCCCCGCCTCCAATATTGCCCTCGACTCCGCATTCGCCTTAATCGAGCTTTGCATACAGATGGATTATTGTTCTCCCTTTCCTACCAGACCTGCGATTTCATCTATTTAAGGCTGGTCTTTCGTTCTTTAATTCCCACCTCAGCTGTTTTTTCTCCATTCATCGTCGTTCGCCTTACCACTGCTATATAGTCCTTTTAATTGCCTCGTTAACTATTTTAACGCGGTATTCATCTTTTTTACGAGTCTCTTTCCGGCACAACATATTTTTTCGGCCCTTCCATCATTCCTTTTCTCTCTCCCTCTTCCTTTTTTTTATCCTCATTACTCGTTTCTTGTTACTTTTTGTTTTAATTCCGTGTATTTACACTTGATTATTTACCCTGGCTGTCTGTTTGCTCACTATCTTTTCTTAATTGCTTAACAGCCGCTGTATCTCAATCTTATTATCTTTTAATGCTTGTTTTCTCTGATCAATCATTCTCTCCCACGAGTGAGCTACTGTTTTTTATGCTTAAGCGCTTATCTCCATTGACCACTTTTGTATCTGCTAATGTCGCGCTGAGTATCTTTCTCATATTGTTGTTTCCAATGGCCTTATCTGATTATCTGCTCTATGATTAATTGAATCTGTCTATTCAGGTTTCGATCAGCGCTAATCTACGGCGTTCCCTAATAATACGAGCAATTTAATTTCGTGTTTTTATTTTCTATGCATATGTGTTTGTTTATATAGAAATATATTTGAATTCTGATACAGCGGCATTATTGGAAATAAGTACACCAACTGTATCGAAGAGCAACGAAGGACTTTGAATTCCTGTGGAATTTCAACCCAGAAATTTTAATTCAATGATAAGCTTTTTTAACCATATACGTTGAAAAGTAATTTATCAAAATAATACAATAATTTACTACGAGAAAGCTAAGCTCTGAAGTTTATGATTATTCGTATTAGTTAAAGCATCGTTCGAGCCTTGGCTCTTATTCGTTTATCAATTGCCAGCACTTTAATATGGTCAACTTGAATAAAGTAGCGAGCGATAATTTTTTTCCATTCTTTTCGACAAATTCGATTGTTATTCTTTCGAAAAAGATCAAAGATGCAAAGCTAACTATTAATGCCAATAATCTTTGCCTGACGCCGGCTGCTAAATTTGTCTGTCGCCAATACAAAGGCAAACACAGACTTTCAAATATTATTCAAAAAATCAAACCTTTCCTATCTTCTTTTTAAGATAAGAACTAATTCTCTTCAAATAAGTTCTTCCTAGCCCCTCCTCACCCACGGAGCTCGAATAACGGGTACCTTGAAAATGTGCTCCTCCGACACATAAGTTTCTCTCCCCCTAAAAACATCAATATTTATTATAATTCAATTAACCACATTACAATTAATGATATACGCGCGAGAAAAAACAGGATGAAACTTTTTCAATTAAAATAATACGCTAATCGCGATACCGTGAACTCGAACAATATTCTAAACTAATGTCCCTGATACGTACGTCATTTTTCGTTGGAACGACTAAAAAAATTGAACTTGGATTGAAATTTAAAAATGTTAACTTATTGATTTATATTGATATTTCTGAACTGATTTACTCCAACTAAGGAGTCTTACTTAAAACTTAGCTATTAATTACGTTTTTAATGAATATTGAATGTTTAATGAATCAAATATTTATCTTTCAAAAGCTTATAACCTATGTTTAAATTGGTTTCTTTTAAACAATTATAAATCAAAATCGTTTTTGCTCTTACAGAAATACACATATATTTTTCTATGTGTATATTATATATGTATATATATATATTGTATGTGTATAATTGAGATTATACAAGTGAAATACTTGAGTTATTACGTAAGAATTAATCATTAAAAAATTATTAATTTTTTAAATTAATTACAAAATCAGACTAATAACTTTTTTTTCGAAATAAATTTCTTAATAATTTGTTCAAAAAAAAAGCTGATGAATATTAAATCAGTTTCATTTCTTTTGTTAAACGGTAATAGATTATAAAGTAAAAAACAAATTTAATCATACTCTAACGAATATTGGGTTGGTAAAAAGTGGGTAAAATTCACAACGTTATATAATACACTTTTAGTAATGACGATAGTAAAAAAAAACGTTACCATACTTTTCTCAGTTCACAACGAAAGTACGACCGCAAGTTCATAAAATGATCGTCTACGATATTTGATGTGGGTCAGGTCACGCTGTAGATTACATGGCGCATAATATAATATATATATATATATATATATATATATCACAAGTATTATTTGATAACTTTAATTTTCTTCCTGAAATTTTTTTGCTTAAGAAAGAAGCATTAGACTTAATTTTCAAACAATAAGTTATAAAATAGAGTATTAAAAATCTACATTTTATTAAAAAATTAACTTTTCTGTCACAATTTTTAACTTTCGCAGCTTTCAACGAGTTTATCCACAAAACATTACATGTTATGTCATATAAAATTTTTTATCTTAAACAAATGCCTTTATTAGAAGTGTAAATTAAATTATATAATCTTTTTAAAATTGAGAATAACTTTGTTCATTATACATGCTTATATTTAATAAATGTTTTACGTATAATAAAATCCTTTCATTCAACTTTTTTAATATTTTCACAGAGAAATAATAATATTATTTTCATAATTTAGCTTTTATTGCAATATCTGTAAAATTTCATATTAATAACTGATTATACTTCAATAGTTGTAATTTATTATAATATAATATATAATATATATATATATATATATATATATATTCCGTATTTGCAAGAATAAAAACATGGAATAATAATATACAGTTATGTAAATAAAGAGGATTTTTTTTATATTTGATCAAACTTATCGTAACTATATGTTAAAAAACTTTCTGGCAAACGGGGGAAAAAATTTTATTTAAGAAATTAATTAGTTTAAAAAAAAATTCTTTTTACTTTTTAAAGTATTTTGACGAATAAAGAGAGAAAGACATTATTCTTCTATCGTCAGAATCACCGGTTAAAAGTTTACTATCAAACCAAATGTCGAAATGATTCAAATGGTTAAGTAAGTATGAATACATTTGAACATACTCAAAGATAGGGTTAAATATTGTAATTGAACCAATATTGTGCATTTGCATTTATTAAAATCTAGTTTAATAAATAGTGTAGCAAATGTTCACTGAACATTTAATCGATATAGAATATCGATATCAAATCCATAACGGAGATTAAGAAAATGATATCGATTTATTTATCAAAGAAAAAGTAAATGCATTTCTCGTTAAAATAAATGAAATTAAATGTTTAATTACTAATGTACATTCGTTTAATCAACCGAAACTGATAATGATATCTGCTGGGGCCAGTAAAGTTGAACAAACTACTATAGGTTAACAAACTAAACATTGGTTATATAATGCACGAGTACAAGATTAAGTCTAAAGATAATTTATAATAATATTTAATGTAAACGAAAATATAAATAATTGAATGTCAATAATTGATAACTGGTCGAATTATTTTTATATTAAATCAAATGAAAAAATTACATATGCATCGACGATAAAGCATCGATCAAAAATGAAAATATTTTTGAAGCCTACCCATGTAGCAAAGCATAAAATACCATAACCAATTTTCCTGCACTACGCAATTGGAATATTTGTAACAAAGATCATTTTATTTATTCAAATTGCACGTGAAATATATTTGTGAATATTTTCTTTGCGTCTGTTTATTGCATAAATATTTTTAACCAATGAATAATGAATGAATAAATTTTACATGACAATACAAACAAATTTTGGTGGAAGCTTACGTTAGAACAATAGTTACTACAAATTTTACCATTAAGAATTTACAGTATTGACACTCGTTTTCTAATAAAAATCAAAACATGACTTGCTATAAAATTATTAGTATTATAAACTTTATAAATTTACATAATTAAACAGTTAAAACAAATCGTTTGTACTAAGTAAAACTATATTAGACATATTTATAAAATATATTTATTAAAAAATTCAGATTTTCCTTTTTAATAAAATATAATTACATTGCTTTAGTTTATTTGACAAAACACGAATGTATCTGTTGAATATTAAATTCCAAGGTATCATAATTTTAATGTAGAATTCTCTTGTATATTGCGGGCACAATATTAATTTGACCATAGACGTTTACAAATCTTAATCATTTTGCTACTACATATGTGACAAGTTTACATATTGTTATATAGAAAGTGTTAACGCATTTAAATAGTAGGCCATATATTTTCGTTATCATTTATAAATACCAAAATTTTTGTCGTTGGTACAAATATTTATAACGTAGTTCTTGCGTATTTTCTACCAATTAGTAAATGAAATTAGCATTATAAAACATGTGCGTCTCAAGCAAAAAAATTAATATTATTAACATGGGAATACTGTATACCGAGGAGTATTGATCGTAAAATTTTACTGTGTACCGTAAATATATGTTTATATCGCAATGATCGTTAAGATTCAGTTTACTAAATTCTTTTAATTTTCTCTTATCTTTTACTTGCTAAGTCTGTTGTTAACTACTAGTGTTTAATTCTCTAGCGAATACTCGTTCAAGTATAAAATAATGAAAAAATTTGTCTTGGTATTTGTTTGTTATTGTTTTTTCAATAGATAAAATTGTACTTTTTTAAATTATAACGTCTAACCGATCTTTTTTAAAATTATTAAAACTTCAAAATATTTTCATTTTCGAATAATGATAAATAAAATTATTAAAAATTAATTACTCAATTTATAAAGTGTATAAGATGCAAAATTTTTTTTTAATAATAAACATTCTTTTATATTTAACTAGATTAAAATTTAAATCTAAATTCACTTCAATGGAAATCCATACATATTTTATACAATTTTAATTACATATATTTTTTTTTAATCATACTTTTATTAAAATAATTACATATATATATATTACATGAATATATATAAATATATCTACATAAATATATATATATATATATATGTATATATATATATATACATATATATGTATAAATTTTTTTTGTTCAAGAGTAAAATTAACTCGTAAATAATTAAATAATAAATTAGAACCCTTAAATTTAGTTCTTTACAATTCCGAGTATTTATATCGAATCAAATCAATATTGATATAAGTCTTAATGAGGAGAAAATTTTTTTAAATTTGACAATCCGTCGAAATCATGTAGCAAGTTACGTGTCTATTTACCATATTTACCATTCATTAAATAAAACGAGTTTATTGACCTATGTGAACAATTTGCAAAACGAAGAGGTTAAACTCTAATAGTTGCTTGAATGTAATATACTGCTTCAAAAAAAAAAAAAAAAAAAAAAACAAAACAAAAAAAAATAACAAAAAGGTCTAGATGTAATGTATTCAATATCTCGTAAAACGCTTCGTTTATATTCGTGTCAACTGTACGATGTTGTTCTACAATAGAACTTAATGTTGATTTATTAAGCATATAAATGGAAAGACAGAAAAAACTTTGAGTGTGGTAATAATAATTCAAATTGTTAATTTATGAAAAAATTTTTAAATATAATGTAAATATAACGTTCAAATATATATATATATATATATGAAACTATTTCAATCTCGTTAACATTGTTATGCTCCAAGATAAATACGAGAAAAAAAAGTACCAGTTTAATATAATTTCCTATGAAGAGTCTTGTCGCATTTGTAAATAAAATTTTTACCCTGTCAGACATATTTTCAAATAGATTAAATATTGAGTAATTTACGACAATTGTAAAGGCGCTTTAATTTTATCAGACTACTTCGAGTTTGCATTATGTCAAAATATCTTTATATAGGAACCATTATCGATTTCTTTGTATCAATCTGATCAAATATTGGATCATTGCCTTCGCATGTATCCTTAATAAAAAAAAGAAAAAAAAAAGAAAAAAAAGTAAAATAGTAGGTTATACTCAGTGCTAATTATACTCGTGATTCAGTTGATAAAGATATTGACATTGAGCAAATATGTCTTTGATCACTGTAATCAAACATTTTCAAATTCTGAATACATTTGATTACTAAATATATTCGTATAATGTGTCAGTATCATATTGAATACGAAACTTAGTACGCATAAAATTGAATTAGGCACAACAATACATTAGTTTCAGTCACAAATACATACGTTTAAGGAGATTTGTCGCATCAGACTTTCGAAATGAAAACTTCGGAATTCAAAATGAAAGGTACGCTACAGTTATATGCTTTTCCATAGAACGCAACCTAAATAAATAGAGTAATGATAATTATTAATGCAACTTTATTTGTTATACGTAATTCTGTAAGTACACTAAGGCTGTGAAAAGCTTTTTTAAAGAAAATTATAGGCAAAGTCAAGGAGAACCTGACGGTTTTTAACCACTGATAGAGTCATTTTTAATTTATTTGAATTTTACGTTTCAAAATTTTTTTGTAATTTTTTTTATTCATCCACTTGTAATTAATACTATTTGTACTTTTTTTTATTCAAAACTGGTAGAAAAATTATAAGAAAATAGGAAAATTATTAACAGTTGCAAACACTTTTTTGTAATACAATGAAATCTATCGGAGCTCAATTCATTATTAAAATTTCAAAAATTTTATTTTTTTTTACATTATATCGAAATTTAATTGTTAAAATTTGTAATAAAAACCATCTTTTGATACTCTATGCAACATCTTTTAGGCATATAATTCTGCGACCGAAATAATCATAAAACTTGTTTTAAATAAACTTCTTGAAAATTGTATGTGAAAAGAACAACTGGTCCTAATCGCTTATTTTACTTTTGTATGATTATATTTTATAAAGCTAAAGATTTATTGATAAATATTTAATGTCATAATGCTACTAATATGGATAAACGCTTCAATATTTTACTTATAAATTTGGATTGAATTATATTCGAAGGAGTTTCTGAGAAGTAAAAAAAAAGATTCTACGAGCCAAATTTTAATGTATTTTTTTTAATGATTAAAGCCCAATATTTATTAATGAAAACAGTAGTATGATTAATTGAAAATCACATTGGCATTGTATAATATAATGATAAATATGAAATATATTTTTTTAATAATCAATGCATAATAATTTTTAAAAAAGTGCATATTATGTTCCCTAAAAACGTAAATTTTATTGTTTCATTAAGCGACATACAAAATTTATTACATTTTACAAAATGTATTAGCCATATTCATTTTAAAAGCATAAACCTTAAGATAGAATTTTTCATTAAAATTTTTTTTTCCTTCATAAAATTTTTATGTTATTAAACGAGCCACAAGCAAAAGTTGATATCTAACATCTATGTAGTTTTTATTTTTTGGCAATATTTACTCCCTGATAAGCTTTTATAATATATGCTTCCAATAGCTTCGAGCAACTTTTTCATCTATCGTTTTAAGACCGTTTCCCTTTTCATATATTTTGCATATTGCACTGTTATTTTATACTTGTTACATAACTTAATAATATTTCTCATAAAAGATATTTAACATTTTTTAATAATATTCAAAGATCATTTATATACTTATTTTTATAAAAATTCTTGCGAGAAAAATCAATAATTATTATTTTTAGATAATTTGTTAAAAAAAATTTTTTAAATATTTGTGATTGTAGTTTATTAAACACTAATAGACTAAAGGTTACTATATTATTAATAGAAGAAATTTTTAGCTTGGATATTAATATTGTAAAAAATGAACATAAATATATTTAATCGATGAATTGTACTAGAATTTTTGATAAATAAATCCTAACTGGACAAAAAAAATAACGTGGTAAAGTAGTGAATATTCACTGACTTTTTACAAAGTTTTAAAAAAAAGACGTAATTATTTTTCAAAAATATATTTTTTTTTAAATTAAAGGTAAAATAAATATAAAGTTTTTTTTTATCGATTATACAGTTTATATCTGTAGTTGTTGAGGATTTTAAATTAATTCTCCGTTAGAAGTTATGACTCGACAAAATTTTATTGCGTCTTCTAATTGTAATGAGAGCTCAAAAATTATTATTCAATTTAATTGGCTTAATTTGTAATTATAAAAGTTAAAATATCATAATAATTGTAAAATAATATATCCAAATATTTAACGATTTTCAATACTATAATGTGCCATTGTAAGATCAATACATTAAAAAAATGCTTACATTTATTCCTGGTGTACCTTCGATATACGCGTAATGTTTTTTACAATTTACAAAGACTGTGTTTTCCAGTAACTTTGTTGATAACATTTATTGAAAAGCACACCATCAGTATTTTTTTATAATAAAAATAACGCGAACGTTTATATATTAAATAAAAAAAGTTTGTGTCGACGTTGAGCAAGATTTAATCCCTAATATAAAGAAAAGAACGAAAAAATTCTAGAGTAAGTTCAATACGTCGAACATTTCTCTACTGAATGTTGATTAAAGAATTAGCTTCAATGAAGGCTCTAAACATTAAAGGCTTTTGGGCATTTAAAGTTAAAATTTTTTAAACTCTATATGAATTATAAGGAATTTATAATCGAAGCAGAATTTTAACGAACAAACGCGTACTGCGTGTTTCATAAATTCTAACATAGAAATATATTCAAGAGCGTAAGCAGCAAAATGAAGCATAACTGGATAAGAATTCAAAAGCTATTCATGTATCATTGCGAGGATTACAGATTGATGAGGTATTTATGTTATGCGGACGCTATTATTTGGCCAAAAGGAACAAATCGCCAGTATTGCAGTTGGTTAAATCAGTCGACGCGAAGTCCCAAAACTGTTTTAGCTTAACGTCATCTTTAAATATGAAGAAGTTAAAGAATCAAGGTATCGCTTTAAGATGATGTACACACACATGTCCTGGTGTAGCGGTTTGGTTATTAAAAAAAAACCGTATAAACAAAATAGCGTACCGTTAAAATGATGCAATTTAGTAACCCAGCTAGTAATTTCGAAATGCTAGAGTGAGTTATAAGAAGACCATACGTGACTGCAGTATTACTACTGTACTGTGTAATTTACAGAATATCTTCATATCGCTATACGAATTATGGGACTCTTAAATATTAATATAATAAGTGCTCGCTATTAAAATTATTGTGTCAAGATGAATAAGTTACAAGTGTTGCAAATAGCATAATTATATGGAAGATCAAGGTACTGCCGATAAATAAATACATAGTCCATTATTGTAAATTAAAGGTAAAGTCCGTTGATATTTTTTTATTTTGCCGAATAAAACATATTCACATGTTAATTATTTAAACGAGACCATTTAATTCTGAGTCAGTTTTTTTTTTATAAATTCATTGGTTTTTATTTTCCATTTATAATTCTTTTTTTTTTTTAACTTCAATCGATAAAAATTATTGCCTTTTTTATTGTTTTATATATATGCATTAAAAATCAACATTTAAATTGCAGTAGTTTAACTGAAAGTTTTACATTTGTTTCAGCTTCTCATGAAAAATAACATCTTATACTATCACGGATCTGCTAAACTTCTTCGAAACCTCTTGCACTATTACTTTCGATCGTATATAAATAAATGAGTAGTGTTTTCCTTGAATATGTTCATTCGAAATATAAAAATGATTTAGTCAAAAACAAAAAAAAAGATCAATTGTGGAGTTAATACCTTATTTTTCAAAGTTAATTAATTGTGAAACCTTTAGTAGATGGCAACTGGTCTATGACGCATATATTGTTACTATAAATTACGGGTTTTGCACGGAATTAGGGAAAAATTTAATTAATAAATAATTATAATTAAAAGATATTTTATGACGATTAGGGCTAGTGGATTGTGAATAAAATTTTTTTTCTTTTTCTATATTATATGACTTTTATTTTTATTCGAGTGCTACGATTTGGACATTCACTTTAACCGTAAGACTCATTTTTCAAAAATTTACATTAATGACTTCTATTTTCAAATAAAAAGAAAAAAAACCATTTTTTATGTATGTGACATACCTTCCACATAACATACAATTGAAAAAAGTGTACAAATTTGTAAATAAAGCTCTTGGCATAACACTCTAATTATAAATTGTTCTATTCAAAAAGTCTGTATATATATATATATATATATATAAATACATACGAGCACGTACAATCGATCAGGGATTTGCAATAATTTTGAGTGCTAAAAAAAAGTTCAACTTGAAAAAGAGTTACAACTTTAATGATTTCTAATACCAAAAAAGACTTTCTTATCGAAACTCAAGGATTATTGTATGCAGTAAAGACATTTGAATCAAAATTCCTATAAATTAAAACTAATTTTCATTACTTTAAATCCCGCTTCAAATGTAATGATACCATTGCTTATCCATTTATGAAAATTGTCACTTACTTGATTCCTCATCTTAAATTTAGTGTATTTTTATACATTTTTAATTCTTTGCAAATCGTTGAGGTAAAAAATTTATCAAATTTTTTGATTTTTTTAATTATAATGAAAAAATGTTAGCATTCGCAAAATTTCGTAATAGCAATAATGTTGTAAAGATATATAAATATATATATATATTCAATAAATATGTTAAGCAAATTTTCTCATTGTAATAGTATAAGAAAATATACAGATGGATTTTATACTTCATCGATTGTGACATTCGATCAAGAAAATGCGCTTTGAAGTATTGTATAATTATTTTTAATTGTAACGATTATCTTTGCAATATAACCACTCATTTGGAATAATACGATTAATAAGGGCAAAATAATAATGAAAAATTATTGGAACATGTGTATCGACCGATAGTATTCCCAAAAAATACACGGATTAAAATTTTCTGTACGGTACAGTTTCCACGTCATTTCCTAATTCGGATTTTCCAAGTATTTAATCCGATAGTAATTAAGTTTAATGTCTAACCTGTTGGGAACTATACGCCCATCATCTTTGTATAATATTCTTATTATAAATGAATTATGATGAGTATAAAAATTCTGATGAATCCGGGCCAACAATTATGATTTTACATGCTTAAAATATCACTGTTTTATAAAAGAATTCATAATAATATATTTTATGGAATAAATCTATCCTTGGAAACAATATTAATTGGAAAATGTATTTAATTGTAAAAAACCAATTGGTTTTATTTGTATTTTTCTCCCTATAATTTGTATCTTTATTTATATATTTAAAGTCCAATCGTAATTTAGAACGCAACTGATGGTGCAAAAATGAAGATATTCATCAATTTATGAAACAACTAACGAGGATAAAAACATTGTTTAATTTTATAAATTGATGTAAACCTTTTTCTTACGATAGCTATTTTCAAAGCAAATAAAGTAATTAATTATTGTTTTAAAAACAATTCAACAATTCTTATAATATAATATATATATATTATAAGAAGCGACGCTTAATAATAATTTTATTAGCTTTTTAACTCCTTGTTTTTCTATAAAGGCATTTAAGCTCTGGAGTATTCTTAATACCAATAAGTATGAGTAACATTTTGGAAGTGTAAATTTTATACAAATAAAAAACACGATAACATTATGAACCTAAACAGGAGCCCCACGCGCATCTCTATCTTCTATGCCTGATTATTGAAAAATGTGAATTAAGAATGTGATACACACTTTTGAGAATAGCGTTAAATTAAGCAAGTACACATGATAACACAAATAAGTAACGCGTATAAATAAGTAAGCGAACAATTGCCCGGACGCCCAATGTATATTATTATGAGCTTGCTTTGTTTTGTTTACTTTTTACAGTTCAAGAACAATCGGAAGAAGCTGGCGCCGACTTCGAGAGCGCCATTTCCGCCGTGGGCTATGGGAAATTTCATTATTTGTTATTTCTAATCTTAATACCTGCCACGTGGTCTTCATTTTTCGACACGTCAAACATGTCGATGATCCTTCCGGCCGCGGAGTGCGACCTAGAACTGTCCTTGTTTCAAAAGGGTGTACTCAATGCCGCCGTGTACGCGGGTAACTATCGTCCATTGTTACGATATACATTAATAAAAAACAATTAAGTCGAGTACGCGAACTCGCTGTCAAACTTTTGCGCGATATGCTTATTGCAATCGTATTTTAATGAAACTTATAAAATACATTAGCCGTGCAATCTCGACGCGCGTACAAGAGTAAGTTAAACTTCGTATCGAGTCGTACGCCGTATAGTTTGTATTCGAATGACTGCAATAGAATACGTATTATTTAAATGTTATAATGGTCTCGTCACCTTCGACGAAGAATCGAATTCTCGCGTTGCGCTGTTCTTTATTCCTTGCAATATTATTATTTTCATGTCGTTACATACGTAGAGCTCTACAATTTTAGGAATGGTCACTAGTGCGTTTATATGGGGCTTCATTGCCGATGTCATAGGAAGGCGAAAAGTTTTGATTTACGGCTTTATTTTCGATGGCATTTGCAACGTTTTAAATGGATTTTCGCCAAACTTTGCAGTTCTCGTATTTTTGAAATACATCAGTGGTTTCATGTAAGTATTAAATTATACGCATTGTTTTATACACACGCACATAATTCAAAAGAGCAAGCTTAATTCCATATAAAATAAATCCCTTGATTTATTTCATCAATGAAATGGATTAGCAGTTATTTGTCGCAGTTCTAACGACTCTGCATTGTTGCAGTCTGTAATTTTTTTTTTTTTTTAAATGATAGCCCTTAAGTTTTTGCTCTATAGCTTAGCAAGATGAAAAAAAATGCCCAAAGACAAAGATTTGTGATTTTCAATCTATATATATATATATATATATATCAATACCTGCGATGTTCGATTATTTTCAGTATTAGTGGTCCTTACGCTACTGTCACTTCGTACTATGCGGAATTCCATCAGTTTAAAGATAGGCCAAAGAAGTTACTCGGACTGAATTCAATGAGTTTCATTGGAAATATCTTAAACGCAGGTATTATCTTGTAATTTTTAAACGCATTTGAAATATAGTCATTGTACAGAACGCATTAAATACATTGTAATAAAATGTAATAGTGAAAACGTCAATTTAAGTAATTCCTTGATCACCGGTAGAGTCTTTTTTTTTTTTAACGCATCTTCGGTAGCGCGTAATATAAGGCGCTTTTGCGTTTGGTTAATAAAAGTATATTATGATTATAGGCTTAGCGTGGCTGATAATACCCCAAAGTTGGTTATTGGTATTTGGCGATGGTGATTTTTCTTACAATTCATGGCGAATTTACTTGAGCCTCTGCGGCATTCCTGTGATTTTTGGCGGCCTCTGCCTTTTCTTTTTTCCAGAAAGTCCAAAGTTCTTAATGAGTAAGGGCTACAACGATCGAGCATTAAATGTCTTTAGAGAAATATACGAAATTAATACTGGCTTGCCAAAGGAGACGTATCCAGTAAGTTCGATTACAAGTTAAAATGCCTACTTGACTTCTCTCTTTTTTACTTTTAGTTTTTTGAGTTCGCTGTTCCGAGCCCGACGGTAATTCGATTTTCTGAATTTTCTAACCCTTTTTCTTTTCAAATACATTTCAATTGTAATCTTATTATATTTCTAATGCATTAAATTAATAAGTGTGTATTATAAATAAAATTTTTATTCAATAATGGAAAAGTAAAAACGAATATAATTGTTACACAATAATTATAATATCAGCAAGAATATTTCCTTGAAATTTAAAGTAGAGAAATTTAAAAAATTTTAAAAAGCAAATTAATACTGAAAAACTGCTCGGTAACTGAATTTTTAAATACGATACTAATATTAAAATCACATAGCAATACATTTTTCTTTAATTTCCTGCCTAATCCATGCATAATTTTTAGATAAAATTATTAGAGGATGAAACAAAAAGGGTACAAGAAAAATCGAACGAAGAGTACAATAAGAGAAAGACAATTTCATCGGTATTTATAGCGGGATTTTCTCAAATGAAGCCATTATTTACAGGCCCATATTTTTTTAAGTTACTTTTATTATTCGTAATACAGTTTTGCACAATGTTATCGTAAGTTATATTCTCATTTAAGCAATAAACGTGAAAATTAATTTTCAAAAGCAAATAAAGCACATAATTTACATATCGGCATCTTAAATGTTTAGGAATAATACAATCAGACTTTGGCAGCCGCAGCTCTTTGTTATTTTAGACCAGCCGAGAGACTTGCAAATTGAATCTTCATTAACGACTTATACATTTTGTGATATAATTAATAATTTTACCTTTCACAAAGGCAGCAATTCCAATATTTTAGATATAAACGAAAGTGCAGGATGCGTAAAGGTAAGCGCTCGAGAACTATTCTGAAGTGGCTGCTTTTAAATGTATATTAGTATCAAAAAGTTTATTACAATATTTCTGAAACGCAAATTAAATTTATTTCAGAAGCCATTGAGCGACTCTACTTATCTTAATGTACTTATTATATCTACAGCAATAACGGCTGCTATGTTTCTCGCTGCTATCTTTGTTAATATATTTGGAAACAAGAGATTATTGTGTGAGTAATTAATATGCGCCAAAGCGAATATTAAATTTAATTTCCCATAATGACAAACAAATTACGTTAAAAAAGATGTCAATTAAAGAATTGTGTATATATATATATATACATATACATATATGCATTTTTTATTCAACTCGCAAAATTCAATCATTTACTTATGTAGATTATTAAAGTAAAACTGTATCCATCCTTACGTAAGCTCTCTCTTCCTTTTATTCGAAAGATGTAATAATTTTGTTTTTTTTGTTTTTTTTAGACGGAACATTAACTGTTTCATTCATATCTGTTACTTTACTAATCTGGACGTCGAGTACCGCATTAACATTAGTTCTAATGTGCTTACCTGTTAGTATGATGTGCACTGTTACAATTTTAGTAATCAATATTGCAGTGGAAATTTTCCCGACTAGTTTAAGGTAGTTAAAAAGTGATTTTTATATACATTCAAAACGAGCGATAGCTTTGTTAGCTCAATAGCTTTCAGTACAATAGTCTCAGCCTAACTAAAATTAGTCCGCCATACTTTCGACATGTCGCAGCTCGCGTAAGAAACGTAAACAAATCTACTTAAAAAATTTCATTGCCGTGGGCATTAATGCTATAGCTTGTTTTCTCGTTGAAAGAAAAAAAAACAGACCAATGAATGTTTGTTGTATTATCATTGTATTGCCATAAGAGTACGTCGCTTTAAGCTGTTCGGCCTACGGGTATATCCTTAAAGGCAATTTCAGGGGAAATTTTTCTGGGTCATCGGCGCCTGGCATTCCATCAACAAATGGGGGTTACGTACGCGACATCGAGACCCTAATTCCGAGTATTCGCGCGGAGGCGCGACTTGTTTGTAAACACGAGTGGCGCCGGTCCGTCTGGACTCGGCCGCGGCCGCCCTTCCGAGAAATTAGCGGCTTAAATTAGCCCGAAAAAAACTGACCTGCGCTCGGATCCCCCTCGGGGACTCGAGGACTTTAAACCCCGCTTGTGCGCGCCTTCGTCGATTTGTTTAAAGCAGCTGGAGGAGATCGAGAGCTATAAGGCACCGATGCTGCACTTTCACAGACGTCGCCTTATTCTGGGGTTGCATTGTCGCGGTTTACATTTATTTTAAAAAAAAAAACAAGGTGGTAAATATTAAGCCTTAAATAATTCAATCGTTGCAATGATGGACAAGAGACAAGATCTCGAGGGTATATCTTTCAGTTGCTTTCTACAATTGCTTATTCTTATTGTGTTTATATTTAATTATTAAATAATACGTTTGAATACTCGGTGCTTTATAATCGCCGATAGTATCGCATTAATAATGACATAATTTTCCATTGCGTGTCCACTGTAGAACAATGGCCGTAAGTTTAATAATGATGGTAGGCCGCATCGGTGCTCTATCAGGAAACGTCATGTTTCCTCTGCTTCTCGAATACGGTTGCATCGAGGCCATTATATTTTTATCCATTGAAATTTTAGGTAAGTTCCGAGAGGTTTGTTTTTCTTTCTCATTGCCATAAACGCAATAATACATTTTATTAATTGTTGATTATGTAAAGTAATGCCGTAAGCCTAGAGTCGGATTTGATGATTTTTGGTGGCAAAGATACTTTTCAGTGCATATTACTTTCAGTGTACGAACTTGCAAATTGGAAATCGCTCTTAGATTTATTATTCCTAAGCACCTATTAATTGTTACAATGCACGGTTCTAATAAGTTCAGTACGTTGAAATTAATACGATCACGAGGAAGGGGCACTTTAATCATAACGCGATCGCTCTCATTTTTTTTTTTGTAAACTAAGAGAAATTTAATGGTTTTTCAGTTGCCTTGGTACTGATAATATTCATCCCAACAACGGATAAGGAAGCTATATAATTGTTATTAATTATGAAGAAGGACGCATCTTTCTTAATATCAGACAAATGAGATTCGACAAAAGTGCGTTGAACGATTAAGGAAATATCATAAGAAGTGTAGTCGATTGATAATATTGTACAGCACTTTATGCATATTGTTAATTTATAAATCGTATGGTCAAGTGCATAAGGACAATAATAGACTTACACTTGTATTATATGTAATTATAATAATTTAATGTACGTTAGCATCGAAGCTTTATTGTGAATGTTTTTTATTGTTAGTACGGATAGACAGTAGTGTGCTATATGAATAATTATTATTTATTAATGTGTTGATGGTAATGCGCAAACTACAATAATTAAATGACGAAGTGAATATTAGCTCTGCAGATGCAGACTAAGCATAAGAATTCCTCTGTTTACGTGTATGTGGCCACCTTTATGAATATTTGTAAATGTGTATAATACATATATATATATGTATTATATGTGTGTGTGTTATTTTTTTTCTTAACACTGTTTAATAAAATCTGATATATATTCATACCGCATTGAGTTACATTTATTGATAATATATTGTTCGATGGACTTATGACAAATACAATTGTTCGGGCCAAGTGGCCGAATATCGCCTGAACGGCGGGCGGGGATTCTCGGGGGGGGTAAACAAAAGAAAACCGATAAGGATCGATCGACCGGGGGAGAGGGAGGCGACGAGTGGCTGCAAAAGGGGAGAGGGGAGAGAGCAGTCCCCGAAAGGGAATTCACGAAGGGAACTTCGACGGGAGAGCGCGAACCGGTCGCTGCGACATCGCAGCAGACGAGCTGAGATCGAGGGCGGGCGAAGGGAAGCCAGAGAACGTCGAGGAGAACGAGCGCGTAAGGAAGGTCGTCGTCTCAGTGCCCAGACGGATCCAACGTAGCCCGGGCACGCTTGAAAGAAGAGCGGACACCGGGCAACGGGGCCTGGGGGTGCGGGACGATCCGTAGGGTGTAGGCCGGCCAGCAGGACTCGGTGCCCGATGCTCCCAGGAGGGTCGGGGTCACGGCGAGCAGGGGCTCGGCGCGAGACCAGCTACAGCGGCGGGTTGCGACGAGTCACTTCCACTTCCTTATTCACTCTTTATTTATTTGTTTGTTTGTATTTTTTCTTTTTTTTTTCTTGCAGTGTCATTTAATCGTTAAAAAATATCATTTGGACTGATTGGTTACGCTTAAAATTACCCAATCTATTGTTGTTTGAATACGCATTTCAACGATAAAAATACAAACGTTAACATTTTTAATGTCCATTACTATTCCATTTTGCAAGTATACCGAGCATTTTAACGATGCTATATTTTTTTATGTAAAATTTACGCTTTAATTGTAAATATTCTATTCGACGATTGTTCTCTTTTACGGATCTATTAATAAATCAAATAATAAATGTAATAAACCTAATGCTCAGATTGCAGGTATTTTTTTAACGGTGTAAGTATGAAAAATGCTATTGCTACATTCATTACTCGAGAGATACGAATTAATTTATTGTAGATAAGAAGAAGCCAATTGTATTTATAAATTATGATCCTGTTTGAAATACGGCTTGTAAAAGAAAAGCTAATAATGTATTTTTAACATTAACAACTAATGGCTATTTAACGACCTTTTAAATTTGTATTTAATTGCAAATTATTCACCATCTTTTTGAAATTTCTGCCTTTGAACTTTGGCAGTTTATATAAAGTGAGCCTACGAATTATGATATAATTTCTAACGTGATTTTTCGTCACGCGCATTCCATGGCATCCATAGGACATGGGAATAAGGAGAAATTATTAATTGGCAAAAAATTTTTCTTACAATTAACGACCAAAGTACTAAACGAAATAATGTACTAAAAAAATTATTAAAATCCATTTCTCGTAAATAGTTCAGAGGTCACGAATTTTCAGAATAATGTATTTCAAAATGCGCTTATTAATAAAAATGTTATTACGTATAGCTAAATTACTGCTTACTGCAAGAATAAAAACTTACGTAATATTAAAATTCGTTCAATGTATTTAAACTACATCCGTAAAACAATTGCGCACGTAAAAAAACCTGTTCTGGAGTAGTACGAATCTATAATGTATCGTGGTAGCGACACGTTTTAGATCATTAATATTATTAATTTTGTAAAATATAATACAGAGAGAGAGAGAGAGAGAGAGAAAGAGATGTCGTCATTCTATACTTCTAAGTGAATCACTTATTCGACATAGTCGTTGTATTTGTAAAATTACGTTACGCACGTAGAAGTAATCGCAACTTAAGTTGTGTAGGTGTTCTATAATCCCGATAATCCTAGTAAATTCATAATGCGCTATTAACGTAGATGAATTTGATCACTCTTCAATGATCAAATGGCCATGTTGTCATTGGTTATTTTTGCACAAAAATTTACGTATTATTTCTATAAACGCAATATCCAAATATTCGATAACTATTCAATGCTCTTAAACAGCTAATTAGTTGCTTTAGCTCAATAATATTGAAATGAGGAATAAATCATAAACTCAATACAGTCAAAGTGGGATTAGATTCAACGTTAAACATTATAGTATATAATAAATTTATAGTAAATTTAAAATAAAATATATATTTCAGCCGAAGCGAAAATTCATTGAATTAAAATCTAAAATCAAATAAGTTATTAAATTCATTTAGAAGCAACTCATTTCAAAATATTTCAAATTTGTAAAATTTGAATTTAATCGTTCCCCTACTGTTTCTTTGGCATTAGTATTCAACTATTTAATATGCATTGTATTTTATAATTAATTCCGCGAAAACACCACGTGTTATTGTTTAATAAATCATTGTTCAGATAAGCTCATTGTACAAAAAATATATTTTTTAATGCGTGAGATGAAGAGTTTATAATTTTCTTTTTTATAAAAAAAAATGTTACATCGTCATAGCCTTTCGTAAAATGTAAATAAGATTTAAAATCGTGAATCGTGAAAAGCAGCCGTTGAACAAAATTTGACAAAAGGCACGTTAATGAATAGCTAATAATTTTTATTAATTTAACAATTTAATAGCCACTATAACTAAGTCGTGATTGATGTAATGTGTATAAATTTCTCGTTATTTTATTTGTTTTAAAATTTTGAGTGAAAATAACACGTTAAATATAATGATCGATTAATTGTGTATTTTGTCATTGTTTCCGACAGATTCACGACTATTATTTATCAAAGTTAAAGTTCCATTTTGCAAATATCTCAATGTAAGTTGTCAAGTTGATTTGAATTTTACGAAATATTCGGTATCTCGGCCTCCTAATAGAAGTCTTGACAGGTGCATCTAAAAAATATCGTAATCAAAAGAAATTCAAAGTCCACTTAAACTGATGCGGTAGACCGATTATTTTTCGTAAAGTAATTGCAATTCATGCACGGAGATAGATAGAGAGATGGATAAAGAGAGAGAGAGAGAGAGAGAGAGAGTCGAAATAAGCATAGCCGAGGTAAAGAGTGATTGTTTTTTTTTTTTTTTTTGTTGCAGCAACTCGACCGATCCCTAGAGAGAGAGAGAGAAAAAAAAAACAATGAACGCGCGGCTAATAATACTCTGCGTCCTGATCGCGACCACGGCCGCTTTATTCTCGAGGGTGCGCAAATACGACTACGTGTTCGGCAAGCGGGTTCGGGGCGACAAGCTACTGAAGAAGGAGCTGATCAGGGTGCCGGCGAAGACCCTGCGACCGGCCTTCGCCATAAGGACCTACAACTTCAACGGCCCGATAACGAGCATCCGGCTCTTCGATCAGACGGCCAGCAAGAGGCGCTCCCTGGTCTTCGTTAAGAACGGCGGCATAGGCTCCAAGTTCGTCACCCTCCACTTCAAGAGCCCCAGGGCCTACAAGCTCCAGTTCAGCGTCGAGGTCTACGGCAAGGCCCGAGGCCTCCCCGGCAAGGCCGGAGGCGTCGGGGGTTCCTCGAGACGCGGATCGGCCGGCGCCGTCCCCGATTCTCCGGCCCCCGCGCCGGCTGACGTCGGCGGGGCCGAGGGCGGTGGCGAGGGCGGCGCCGGTGCTGGGGCCGACGGGGGCGCTCCCGCCGGTGCCGAAGGAGGCGAGGGAGCCCCTGCCGGCGGCGAGGGAGGCGAGGCGGGCGCTGCTGGGGGCGAGGGAGGCGCCGCTGGAGGCGAGGGCGGCGAGGCAGGCGCTGCTGGGGCCGAGGGAGGCGAGGGAGGAGCTCCTGCTGGCGGCGAGGGAGGCGAAGAAGCCCCTCCTCCGGGTGGGGAAGCCGCGGCCTAAGAGCTCGCAAATCACTTACAATGATATTTATATTTATGTGAACATCATACCTGTTTATATTTATATTTATGTGAACATCATGCCTATTTATATGTAAATATATTACAATATTTAAAAAAAAAAAAAAGAAGCCTTGCATTTGTACAATCAATAAATAAAAGCCTTCCCACGTCAATCTTATTTAATATTCATAGCCTTAAACAAACAAGTGCTTGGTAGGATCTAGTCTTATGCATTATGCGCAGTAAAAATTAATCATCGAATTAATGTTATAATTAATAGTAGTGCTTAGTGCGTTCAATATACTGTAAGTAGTACTTGAAAAGTATATTCGAATTATTGAGTAACAAAGGACTGTAAATACTTTGTTGCAGTATTGCATTTTTGCAAGCATTCATTCTTCTACTATCTGTTGCATATACTTTTTCACTGATAAATTTCTTACATAGATTCGTCGTTATGAATTTTGTCAAAATTAAAACTCCTTATTAGAGTACCGCGTAACAATACGCACTTGTAAATCGTAACAAAGTTATTGTATCATCGACATTTCCTTTCTAATGTCAATTTATTATTTATCGATATTAGCTTGGACCCACTGAATTTAATATCTTCTTGAAAATCTTCTTTTGAATAAGTAAATGCTAGCTTTAGAAAGTGAAAATATCAATTTTTCAAATTTTTAGATTTCAACATTCAATTCGTATAGATTTAAATATATTTAATTTCAACTCGTGTACATACGCACAATAATAATAACAATAATCGCAAGCGAATTATATAATATTACACGTCCAGTGATGAATCGTAATAGGTAAGGACGATTTTTCCAAATTGTTTTTATCTTACTATATAACGCAGGTGTTGGTGCGGCAGAGGAGAGAAGACGGCAATTGCGATTTCCTCTAACTGCGGAGAGTGAAAGAGGGAAGGTAGAGGGGGGAAAATTAGAAAAGACCAAAGGAGCTTCAGCACTCTGCACTTTTTCTATGCAGAATTCTCGATGTAATTTGAATGGAAAAAATTGCACCTAAAGGCATATCGAATAATTTATTTCTCATTTTTTAATCAAGGCTACCGCAAGCAAAATATTGATACGCCAACAAACACCTTTGCTACACTTTATGCACTAACTCCATAAGCAATACATTGGATGCTGCGTTAAAACTTCATTGTAGGTACTTTTTAATTTAAGGAATTACATTTAAAGGTTGCAATTATTTTATTCGTCTTATATTCACTCTGCGCTGCAATAGTTGTGATTTTATATTAAAATCGAATACAACTATCGGTAAACTTTGTTCGTACTAGTTTATACGTGAATGCGTTATTTTAGAAATTGAGAAAATAACAATCATCGTTCACCTTTTTAAATACAGTTAAAATACTATTAATAATTAAATTTGTATTTAACGATATCGGTTAAAGGTGGTTTTCGCTCGAAAGACAAACTTTAGTATAATTCGGGACAATTTTTTTTTAACATAACTATTACTATTTTATTTAAACGAGTCACTGTTCATTTTATACAAAAAAATCTAAACCTGCCAATTATGCTCGTACTTAACATTACTGCTTTTGCCGTTTGTGAATTGGAATTCATCAATTTTCTACATTATAAGTAAGTGGATTCGAAGTAAAATCTATAAAAGCCGATTATACTCGTTTCTCTAATTTCTTAACTAATCAATTTTGTTTTTTTTTATTGCTTCTTTGTGTCAACCAATGCAAATTAAAAACACACGCGCCTCTAATTTCAACGCAGTGAGAAATTTTTTTAACGCGAATACCGTTTTTTTCACATTATCGAATTAAATAGATTTTTTTATGCATTTTATTATATTGGTCGTGATTTATGTAATTTCGCCGTAATTTTGTCTTGCTCGCAGACATATTATATCTCATACAGTAATTTATATGCAATACCTGCGATAAGATTCAATTTGTCGACAGTTTTTGTTAGTCTACTGTTTGAAACATTTTCCAAGGTAAACCAATAATAAATTGATTGAGAATTGAACTTACACGAAGATAATATACCGAAACAAAATTGTATTTAAAAAAAAAAAAAATAAAAATTAACAAGTACTTAAAACTATTAGTAATTGTACCGTTACCAAAATAATTTAATAATGAATTTTTCGCAATTCTGAACAAAGCAAACTGAATACAAGTTGTACAAATATTTCTGCAATAGCGTGAAATAAGTTTTATTGTATAATAACATTAAACAAATTTTGATATAAGCCATCGAGCTTTACTTTAACTCCAATAATTCGCGTGATTATTACAAGAAAAGTGGCAAAATGTAAATCGCACGGTCATTTTTGTGATAATCATAAAAATGTTCCTATCGAAGTGAAAGTGATTTTGCAAAAGAACAATTGTTTCAGAAACCTTTACCAATGAAAATATGGTAAATAATTATTTGCTTCTGGTGGCTCTCTTAATTGCTACGACTGCTGGTATCGAGAGATCCAGGCGCGATATAACTTATGGAGCTCGAGAAATCGGAGACCAGCAGGCCCATAATGTCCATGTGAAAGTCCCTAAGGAGCCTTTGAAGTCCGTATGGACGACAAAGACATTTAACACGGAGGGCCGCATCACGTACATTCGCATATACGACAATCATAAAGAAGGCAGCGGCGCTCGCGTCATCGTTAAAGATGGCGGCGTTGGCAAGAAATCCTTTACCATTAATTTCAAAAGCCAAGTGGGCCTCAGCATTGACTTTAGAATTGAAATTTATCACATGCTCGACAAGGCCAAGAATCCAATGACTTTCCTGACTCCGCCGCCGCCCGGCGAATCGCTTCCGCCTCCACCGGCTGGCGTACCACCGCCGCCGCCACCCCCCCAGGGTGGACCGCCGCCGCCCCCTCCTCCGCCCCCTCCGCCGCCGCCTCCTCCTCCTCCACCCCCGCACGGTGAACCACCGCCCCCTCCTCCTCCGCCACCACCGAAGGGTGGACCGCCCCCTCCTCCTCCTCCGCCACCGCCCCCTCCTCCTCCGCCACCACCGAAAGGTGGACCGCCCCCTCCTCCTCCTCCGCCACCGCCGCCGCCACCCCCACACCATGGCAGATGAAAACAATTTAAACATTTGAAATAAAGCTGTTTGAATAAACGATGTATTATGACGTATTAAATAAATTGTTACGCAGTTGTTCCTGATTCAATCATTTAAAAATAAATCCTACATTAACTGTATCGACTCGTTGGCTCATTAACTTTAAGTTGCTTCCAGTGGCGTCTTCAAAGCCACGTAAGATTCTCTGCCTATAATATTGTCCTACCGCGTATTTATATACCAGCTTAACAGTCGATGCGGCATCGATAGTTAACCTATAATAACGTAACTGTCCCCCTACTTAACTCAAACAGTGGATGGATCGCTTCCCGAATTAACTCTGCAACGGACGGAGCTCCTTCATCGGGAGCCTCGACTCTCGGATAAGAAGACAAGGGCCTTCACAAATCTATCGCGCGATTAATTGCTATTGTTAAAGGCTCGGGGCCATTGGGGGAAGGCCTCGCATCAACCTGCCATTATTCTCTCTCTCACGGTTGAGCGCGGCATCGGCGTCTCGGGACGAGAGCGAGAGCACGAAGAAACCGAGCCCCTTTCGGTTTCTTAGCCCTACTCCTTGCCGAACTTATTTGTAAAATAGTCCCTCTAACAATAACGTGTATAATATTGCCAGAAGGGGCTTGGCTCCCTTTAAAGCCCCCGGTCAAGGGGGAGCTCTGCTTTCGTCCTTGACCCGAGCCTCTGGCCAAGCTCAACTGCCGATCGGCGGTCTGTAGCCAACTGCTGCAGGAGGGGGCCTTTTCCACCCGGTGACAAGACTCGAGCGATCCTCGAGGGCCTTCGCCTAGATGTAATTTCCCATCGATCGGAGTAGCTTTTGGCCGCTGTCCGGCGACTTCCTTCTCCCCGAGCTGCGTCGATCTACGGCGTGGCCGAAGTTAACGAGTCACCGCTCACGACTATTCGAAGCCTTGCCACGCTACCCTCTCTCTCCGTCCTATTAACTTTGTTATAAGAGTTAAGCGAAAGCTGGAAAGTTACTTTGTAAGATACAGAGGCACTCCTGGCAAGGGACGATATTTTTATGCAAAATCGATGCAAGCGATCGTAATTTTTTTAACGTATTCACGAGCCTGGATGGCGAATAAATTAAAACTGCTTTTGAATATTTGAAAAGCCTTAAGAATTCGTGGTTTGATAGGGAACGCGTGTCATGCTCAAAATCGATATCAGTTTTAATATTGAAACCCAAAACGTCACTTTCATTTATTATAATGAATCTGCTTCTTTTCAAAAGAATTATCAGACTTGTTCCTCTGTTTAAAAATTTATCTTCATTCATTGTACTTACCTAAGTATTTATCAAGTATTGGGCATTAATTAATAACAATTGTGTTGTAAACTTCGTACAATTATTGGACATCATAAATTATTCTGTGTGTATGGGGACTCCATCGGCAGCTTGTGACCTAAATACTACGCTATACATACAGGAAATCATCGCCCGGTTCGCGTACATATGAGTATATGCACACACACATATGTATGTATGTGTGTATATATATCCATAAATGCCGTAATACTTTACCTTGAAAGAATTTTTTAGGATTTTTAGGATTCCCATTAATTCAATGAATGGCATAATAAAACACAAGTAAAACCAAAAATCATTCTACTCTAAAATATTTATTTGAAACCTCGATACATTAGATGCACTTGTTTATAATTCTATTACGAAACATGATACACTATATTTACAAGTAGTTTATAGAACAAGGGTATACTGATACGTTGTATCCCAAGTACATTATGCGAAATATATAGGATTCAATGAGAAATTGCTGCACGACCAGGAGGGGAAACTAATATTTTTCGTCATTTCATTTAAATCCTTTATACTTGTCTCTATAATTTCCATTGTGTTGCGGAATGCAATTATTTACTTGAGTAAGCTTTTTCTCATTGTTTGGAAAATTCATCGGATCAAATGCATCGTCTTTCTTTTTTTTTTTTAATGGAAATATTATTTAATCCTCGCTGGCCTTACATTAGAATTTATGACAAGTGTTAAATTAAAGGTTGAGTCGTTATAGGTATGATTAATTGATAATATATTTTATATCTAAAAAATCTATCCTACTTATTAAGATTTTTCGTGATTAATTCATTATTTGTTGCATATTCAGAGTGATGAGGAAAAAAAACATTGTAAAAATCTATCAGAATTCCATTACAATTATTAGATGCAATAATGTGCTTTTGCTTTCGCAGATATTTTCTTTTAAGTTCTTATTTTTCAATCTCAACGATTAATGAATACGATAAGTACAAATTCAAGCCAATTGTAAGATTTCGAAAAAAGTTGTTTCATTAACGACGCAAATCCAATGACAAATGTATCATTAACGCCGATACAAAGCCCAGAAAACTGGAACGCAAAAATGCTTTTTTAATATATTCTTCTTTTAATCCATTCTTCTCTTACGTCGTTTTGTTAGTCGCAAATTTTTAAGCCTTGAAGTTGCACTTGAAAATTATCCAAAAAACATCTACTATATACTACTTCTGAATATATCAAATAACGAATAATTACAGTAATATTGCTTACAATGTGTAATTTAAGTATTCGAGCGCATTGAGTTATAAAATATCATTTTTTTTTAATAATGTGACGATGATAAAAAAACTTCTGCACTGTGTTAAGTACAATGCAACGTTAAAAAGATCGTTTTATCACCTATAAGTATCGATCAATGCTTGTGTATATGCAAGTAAAATTATCGATATTTCAATCTAATAAGTATTTGATTATAAAAAATAATTTTTTTACTTCAATAATATTGATTTCTAAGTTTTTTTTTCGGTTTACTGGTTTAATAGTTTAACTCATTATCATATTATCGTTTTTATTTTGTATTTACGAAATTTTCGTTAGGACATGTACTTGGTAATTTTTTGCAGAAATTACGACATTAAATTCCCTACGTTTACTTGGCATAGAAATATATAGTTTATGTTGCATATATGCGAATGCAATATAATAAATTCACAGAATACTTCACGTAAGGCATATTACATTATATTATGTATATAATTAAAGAATGTTAGATCTCGATAAAAGTTATGCCGAATCTTATACGAGCGATTGAAATTGAGAAAAGTATCATTTTTCAAAATTGATAATGTAATCAATTAAACAATTTTCTACAGGAGATCTACACTCTTGTTGCGCTTATTTGATAATGTTTAATGTATAGAAATTATCGCTTATCATCAATAAACATATTAATTGAACGATAAATTAAATTTTTTTTCTACTCGTTGTCTCATTTTTTTTAAAAAAAAAAAAAAAAGAAGAAGAAATTATTACCAAATGCAATAGTATTATTTACGTTTTGAAGAATTTTGATTAAAAGTATTTTTGATTGATAAAAATTTAACGAATGTCGGAACTGATTTCACGTACCAAAAACATCGGCAAAAACTTGACATTATTTTCATTCGGCTTACTCGCATTTACGATGTTTGTATTAAAATTTTAAAGTTTGTCGATGTGCCGCCAAAATACTTATCGACCAGAAGTAAAATTAACGATTCGAAAGCATTGCAAATTCTACATCAAGTGGGCGTTTAAGTAATTTACGGTCGCGCGCCGCAATGCCGATGTAACACAAGTCGAGAGGCAATCGATCAATTAGGACAATTATTAAAGAAAAGTACGATAGCAAAAGTGTTGCGAGCAAGCTGTGCCAAAAAGGTCATTTAGAAATATCGTTGAAAATATTGCTCTAGTGCTTAACAATAATGCGAACAGGCCTCGCAATGCACAATACGAGTACTGAGCCAGTTTTTTTTAGCGTTGAACAAACGAATGCCGAATCGAGAGGGAGACGATCAGCGTCGTGGACAACGACGAGGACGAACAAAAGTAATTGAACAAAGGAAAGAAGAGAAAAAAAAAACGAAAAAAAAAAAATAATAATAAGAACGCGGGAACGCGGGTCGCCGGAGCAATGATGGAAATCCAGCTCGATCGATGATCGTTGGGGCTAATCTAGTTTATTCTTCCCTTGTGCGTCATGTAGCTGATGCTGTCCGAAAGGAGCTTTTCACGGGCGACCCTTCGCATTCTCGAGCACATTGCCAGCATCGTGCCTGCCATTATGCATAGGATGCCACAGCCGAGTCCGACAACCGTACTCACCAGGGTCGGTCGCAGGCAGACGCGATCTACGTTCAATTCGTTCGAGCCTGCACCCGAACGTGGTATCC
Source organism: Kradibia gibbosae (assembly GCA_018907135.1). Taxonomy (NCBI): domain Eukaryota; kingdom Metazoa; phylum Arthropoda; class Insecta; order Hymenoptera; family Agaonidae; genus Kradibia; species Kradibia gibbosae. Next base: position 4,925,210 of record JACCHX010000011.1, read on the forward strand.
ATTATTATCGTTATTATTATTATCATCATTGTTATTATCATCATTATTGCTATTGGATATCGGTGCTGTTGCCGCCGCTGCAGTTTTATCGTGGCCCCCGCCCAAGCGTCGGGTGGGACCGAATTATTTTTCATCCAAGCTTCGTTACCGGCAAGAGCTTTGCTCGTGCCGACGAGCAAGGCAAAATAAAAAAAATAAGCAAATAAATAAATGAATAAATAAATAATCGTGCATCGTGAAGCGAAAGAATAATGCGATAGTAGGGAATTGGCAATTTTTGCGTTTAAAGGGCTTAATAAAAGTATCATTGATTTACCGCTTCTCAGAGCCGTTGTTACGTTCTGGAAGAGTTCGGTGTCCGCTTCTCCCTCTTGCAATACTCTCAGCGATTGGAATAGATTAACGTTTTCGGACAAGCTAGTGGCCGGTGTCGAGGAGTCCTCGAGGGCGTCCATTACCGATCGCTTGGCCACGGACTTTGCGTTTCTCCAATGACAGGGTTGGCTCTGCAAAAGACAAGCCCCCCATTAGATTGGCCGATTGGTCCAATCCGGCTCCTCCAAAACCCAAAGCAACCGCCGGCACTCGGCTGGCCGGGGCGCTTAATCTGTCGGCCACCAGCGGCCGAGTCCTGGCTCTTGGGCAATCTTGTCCCGAGGAGCTTCCGCGCGAGCGGGCGATCGCTTCGAGTCGGGGGAAAAATCCAAGCATCGACCTACCGGACACCGTCCGTGGCACATTCGGACGTCGCACTCGATGTAAAGAGCCGGAGAGCCGGTGAACCTGAACGTCTTCATGTAGGCGAACACCTGCGTTTCGAATAGGCCGCTCTCAGACCAGGAGCCCCGGAATCGGCTTATCAGCTTATCGTCCACTGGGCAACCGTACTGATCGATCAATTGAATTCGCTTGTTACCGCCGTTATGCGCGTAGCAGTCGTTCACCACTATGTCAAAGCCATCTGCTAAATTAAAGGCACAAGTGTTTAAGCGCTCCGTTGATTCGAAAATTAATCTTGTTGATTTGAAATAATAATAATAATAATAATCACAGCCACGGAGGAACGGTAGGGATACGGGCTCTCAATCCCATTGGTTTGAATTCTTGGCTTTGCCGGGGATATTTCGAATCCTTGGCGATTCGGCGAGTGCGAATGCCGGGGCTTTTGCTAACGATTCATTGCAAAGTCACGCGACTAGCTTTATCGAGGGCTGATTGCAGCCTTTGCCCTACTTTCAAAAATTGGCAAATTGGCAAAATCTAATCCACCTCCGCGGTCCAAAAGAGAGCGACTCCCTCGTTTGAAATCTCCCCCGTTCTCCCCCGTTCTCTCCCGTTCTCTCCCGTTTAAGGCGAATCGAGCCAGGGCCTTACGAATTAGGACCTACCGTATTTGCTGCGCATATAGATTATCAATGTAAGAGGATCCCCAACGCGTACTGGTCCAGCAACCCTGGTGCCCGTTGTTCCGTACCCGTACCTGATTTCCATGTAGCATTCGGGCGGCTGCAGTGTGAAGACTACGGGATTACCGGTGGCGACTCTGAAAGCAATTTCGTTCGACGATTAGGCCGATGTGCGCCGGCCCAGGATCGATGGGGAAGTATCAGCGAGCCGAGCTGGGCCATGGGCGAGGAGGAGTCGCCGCGCTCGGCCGACAACCTTCGATCGATTCAATCGATCCTTTGATCGATCGATCGATTAATTATTATTGTTATTAATTTGCAAAGGTCGAAGGGGAGCTTACTCGACGTCGAGGAAGGGGAAGGTGACGGTCTTCCAAAAGTCGTAGCCGTACTCGCAGGTGACCTTGAAGTGCTCGTCGAACTCCTCCTCGATGAGCGGATTGTACTGGACGGTAACTGTATTCCACATGAGGTTTTTCTAAACGGTATTGGCAAAATATACAATCGCATTATTAACGAGTATAAACCTGTCGATGGCCGGCTCTGCAGAGCCGAGGCTAAATCATAGTTCCCGTATCGCAATGCGTTACATTGTATCGGCCCTTACCGTGGGATTCTTCCTGCTATCCTGATGATGGGTGTTTTCGCCGAGGGTACCGCATCGATTCAATTGAATAAAGAATTCATAGTAATCGCGGCCAGTTCCATTTACATACATACAGTCGGGATCGTAAGAATAGCCTGCGAGCAAAAAAGTTAATGTCTTTACAAACTTCCTATCGTCATCGATATCCTTGCATTATCACTATCCGCATCCCTGGCTTATGGCTCATACCTACCGGCATAATTTACAAGTATAATCGTTTGTATTCCAGTCGGAAATTGCATAATTAACGAACGCCGCCGGGGTAATTTTAAAAGCTAATGACTTTATTCGGGAGGTATAAAATTAGCTCTTTATCGGATAAAACAGAAGTTCATAAACGAGGATAAAGTAAAGCGCTCGTAAGGTAAAACTTTGAATCGGCCTTGAGTCTTGTACCCCTCAGGCGACCTTTTTTTCCATACAATTTTCAGATTTAATCTTATTAAATTAAGATTCATCTTCCGTGGTATGGAAATTTACGTTCTGCGGTAACATTATAAAATAGCGTAGAAAATATTTCCCTCGGATTTTCTTACCCGAGAACCTCGATTAAACATTAGCCGTTCCTTTTTTATAAATCGAGCGACAAATTGTTTTATCAATACCACAATAATATTTATAATCAAAATGTAATAAAGCAATATCTCCTCTCATAATTTGAATCGATCGAGCTTTAATAAAGAAGTCGCGGAACTTTTATCGGCTAGAAATCAAACGCATTTGATAGACAGCCGGTGAATGGGACAAAACACTCTGCTATTAATTAAGTTACGACAACTTACCTGCCGAGTACAATAAGCCGTTGAAGGATCCGTTAAAGCCAATTCGAATTTTCATGTAATCGTCCTGACACTCCGCCTCGATATCTATAAGCGAAGGGATGGTTTTACTATTATAACGAATGTCGCGAGTGGTATTAAGGTTAGGGGCCTTACCGGGATATTTCTTGAGTTCGCAAAGATAAGCGCTGGAAGCTAATCGGGAAATAGGAAAAACGGAATTCTTATAATACTGCGATCGCTTATTACTTATTTCATTGTGCTCAGTTGCTACTTTGGATAACCGTAGTATCGGAGTAATTATAAAAAGCTAAATCCCAAGGTTTGCCCCCGACATTCCGGGTCAGGAATTTTTGAATAAATTTTCACTCGATGAAAAATTGATTTTCGCATCCCTTGGATTCGAGAACTCAACGCAGCCCAAGTGCCTCCTAAGAATACAATGCGCAAGAAGTTGCAAGCACTCAATAATGCAACGAGCGCCAAAGAGAAATTAATAAGCCCCGAGTGTACAAGGACGATGCAATGTTTAGCGGGCAAGGCATTTCAGCTTAGCTGCTATGTAACGCAGGGCTGAACAAAAAAATGGCGGCAGCTCGGACGGCCGTTTAAAAGGTGGCTCAGTTAGGAGGATGAAAAATGTGCGTGTTTGAAAATGAGAGTAAAAGCTAACGGCAATATGAATGGCTATAAGTGAAAAGATCATGTTAGGCTCTAATAAGAGGGAATTTTGATTAAAATCGCTTGGCTTAGCGGTTGGAAACATCACGACTGTATAATCCTAAGGCACCGCGGCGTCCTTCGTTTCACCTTCTATATACCGAATAGCGAGATTAATTAATTATGCATTACGGGCTATTACTTATTTCGTTTAAAATGGAAAGCGGTGTACATTTTACAAGGCTTAAGATACACGACTTGTTACGTTACTACTGCGCGCGCGCGTGTGTATGCGTGTGTTTAAAGAAATCTTTTTTATAAATTTCACTGTAAAATTTATTCTAAATCGTAAGAATTTACTAATGAATTCATCCGACGTTCGAATGGCTAAGAGCATATGTAAATAACGATGAATTTTAGCTTTAACGTTACGAGTATTGCAATGCCCAATTAGCGAAGACTAAATTAGAAATATGCAATATTGATGTATTTAAAAAATTATCCTTATGAGTAATATGGATAAGGAAAAAACAAGTCTTAACCTCGTAACCCTTGGCTTTCCTCGATCGGATGAAAAACGAAATATGAAAAACTTTTGTACGCGTTGAGAATAAGATTAACAATTATTTTCATGAAATTGCTAAATAATTGTACTTTGGCGTTTTAGCGTGAAATAATCGAAGGAACGATCATAGCGATGGGATTAGCACAGGAGTCGAAAATAATAAGCGTTTCTAACAAAAAGTCGGTGAGGGATGACGAGTGAAAGTCTCGTCCTCACCTCTGCGGAATCCGTAGGCGTTCTTTGTAGTTCAGAAGACGATTTTCGAGAACGCAACACACCGGAGGTACGCATGCATAAACACGAATGCACGTGCACAAGAATACAAGCAAAACCGTACGATAGTGTGACGCGATGAAGTACCCGATAGTCACGGTTGGTTTTGTGTACGGGTGATATAACGTCGTATTTTGGTGGCTAGACTGTAAAGACCTTTTCTCTACACGCATATAGATTCTACATATTTATATATATAACTATACATAAATAAATATATATATATATACAATATGTGTGTATGTGTGTGTGGGTGCGCGCGAGCGTCTTGGCCTCTGTCTCGCCTCCCTAAGTAGGATACATAGTTGTTCTACAACAAAGCGTATTATCTTTCTTATCGAGTCTTGTATCAATCAGCTAAAAACGATTTCGTATGTATACATTGTAGAATTATGTAATATCTTCTTTTTTTTTTATACAAACAGGCATTGAAAGCCACTTGACGCCTCTTCAAGTCGATTTCTTCGATTCGAATAATGGCACTACTGCTACTAACTACTCTGTCTCTTTTTTCGAATGGCTATTTAATTATTTTTTTAATATTATTCTCCTGGTTATGAATATAACTAGGTTGATGCTTTAGGTTGATACGAGCCTGCGTAAATTACGTTGCTACGGAAATTTGCTAATACATTATGCGATTGCGATTTATTCTTAACTGTAAAATTCATATTTGTATTTAATACTGATTCGCTTGCACGAAAATGGCAGAAAACTCTAATGACAAGCAATCGCGCTATCATAGGCTTTCCGGTTTAAGCTTCTCTTTTAAGTTCTTAACCAAGTTTGACATAGATGCCAAATACGCTAATGATACGATAGGGCAAGAAAAAAAGAAGGCGAGTCCTTTGTAACAGTGATACGATAAATTAACCATTATTAACCTCGCGCTGTCTCATTAATTCATGCGTTATAAGATTGTGCATTATAATAGAGTTCGAGCCACGTTCTTCGGCTGTTATAAATAATAAATGTGCTCACGTGAGTCATACGAACTCTTAGACAAAGGATCATGTAGCAATGCAAGAATGCATGTCTAATGTAACGAGATACTTTGCGGAGGTTGTAAGAGAGGAAAATATACGCGCGCGCGCGCCCGCTCACGTAAATACAGTCATAAAGCCTGACAGCGGGGGAAGGGGACGTATTACGAGATAATGATTGTTCTTGTATTTTAATCGATGATTGCATGGGCGCACTGAAATTTGTTCGCACCGATAGAAGGTGAAGGTTCACGCTCGTTTTCATGATTGCACTTAAGTACAACGATGGTCGTATTAAAGTATTCTTATTATAAAGCCGATCATGCCTAAATCGTAAAGCTAATTTTGAATCGAATGCACTCTGGTTACGATTCTCGTGGCGGCCTGTTCGAGGTGGGGGGTGAAAAAGAAAAGAAAAGGAAAAAAAAAAAGAATGAAAAAAAAAACATTTATCCCCTCGTACGCTTCGCGTTCGGTGCGAGCGATCGCTTTTCCGAAATATCTGAAATTTTGCCGTCGACTCAAACGGCTTTTAATAAAATCCGGTATTTTAATAAATCGAACCCATCGATGGGTTCAGACGAGAATAATGAATAATCGCATTTGAGTATTTAACGACGCGGTACGTAAAAAATGTAATATATCAAACGAGCTCGTAGGCGTTGCTCGTCGCAAGGCCATTACGGGGAATTCGATCGAGGGTAGCCGGTAAAATAGCGAGCGCCCGTTGTGGGATATTATACGGTGGGCAAGGTATTATAAAACAAAAGAAAGAGAAAAAAATGAGCCGGGTATTTAATAAGCTCTAAACGAATGAAGGGGCTAAATAACAAAGAGCGCGACACTAATGGGTAGCGATGATGGGTAGCGGAGGAGGGAGTCGGAGAGCGAATGTGGATCGATGACCGAGGGCACGAGGCACCTCGGCCTTAGCCGAGTATTAAATATTAGAGGGCTTACGCTGGACCCTCGTGGTGTTGGGTCTGTATCTCCGGTGCTCGCGATCCCAGGACTCGGGGTGTCGTCGCCAGTCCTCCTCGGTGGCAATGCCCGTGCCGCCGCCGCCAAGGCCGGCCTGGCCGGCCGCGCTGCTCGCCGCTAGTCCTTGAAGGCCCTGGAGGGTCTGCATCGCCTGCACATTGGGACTGACCGGGCGGCTCTTCAGCGAGGGAACGGGCACGTAGGAGGCGCTCGATCCATCCCCCACGTAAACCACCTGCACTCGTTAAGGTAACTGGTTAATGCGTTTCCCCGGGGCCCCGAGCGCCAACGGCACCCATTGATATTACATTATCGGCAGCCACTTTTCCAACGATCGACCCTGCGCTTCGGCCGATTCGGCCACGGCTCGTGATCGCTCGCTCGCTCCTTGGGCCCCGATTTTAATTACCACCGATGGAATTGCCCCACGAACTTTATTGCGAGAATCCCTCGGCGTCCGAGTCCCACCCCTTTACAAAAACCTCTTCGCAAAATTGCGTTGCGCCTAAAACACTGCCGATCCTTTGGAACCGATTGGAGAGTCTTCTTCCTTGCGTGGATTATTGCCGTGGGATTTTAGCGCGAAGCTCGCGCTAAATTCTTTAACGATCGATCGAGAAGGGGAAGCTCCTAGGCGTCGTTGGTAATGCCGAGGTATGGGAGCAAGCCCTACCCAACTGACGCGAGCAATGATATACATTGCAATGTAAGGGGACTCGTAAGCTTCGGTGCACGACTCCTCGAAGACTGAAATTGAATAACGATATGATATGATCGCACGATTGAAAAAAAAAAAAAAAAAAAATAAGAAGACCGCGTTAGTAAATGTATATCAATTAAAGCTGGGCTCCGATTAGTCACGATTTTTAATAAGGGGATAATAGAAGTCTTCTGCCGGAGAGTAAGTACAGCCAATGCTATAACAGGCTTTTATGGGTTCATGTACATTGAGCGAGAGCTTCCATGCACAAGTCAAGAGGTCAAAGTACCTAAAAACGGAGATATAGAGGTAATTAAATAGAGACCGAGCGAGGGAGGCCGAGAGGGGGAGAGCAAGAAATAAGAATATCGAGAGGCGAAGAACGAAAGCCTGGAAGAGCAAAAGGAGATAAAGGGGAGCTCGTGGAACGATATAAAAATCTGCTAACAAAAGCGATATCTTCTTTTACTTCTGAAATGATAAATTACGTATCGGCAATTACGTGCATTCCAATATTTATAACGCTTTGCTTAAAAACGGCTTATATTTTTTCTCCTACCTCGAGCTAATACTCGAGCGGGCCGAAAAAAAGTTCATTCTCCTAATTTCTGTTACGGATATTAAATTTGAACGACGCATAAAAATACTACACTACACTTCAATAGCTTAGTACATCATCAGTTTACTTATTTATGCATTCGTTACATAATTGTTAAAAAAGAGTTATTAACATCAATTGGAGAAAATTAAATCAATAAGTATGAGAATTAATGTTAAAAGGATACAAGGCGCTTAAACGAGCTTATGAGATTTAAAATTACGTTTGATTGCCTTTATTGCCTCGTCCAATATCGGATGATGTTTATATATATATATATATACATATACACATATATGTGTATTTTAATCTCTTTTCTTTTCTCGTTATAATATTTATAAATATTTCGGGCATCAAATTATTATTATCACGAGGAAAAGATATATTAAATTGCAATATAAATTAACGCTACTTATCGCGGATCAAGTAAGTACGTAAGCCAAAAGAACATTTGATGCGTCTGCGCTTGAGTCCGGGTTAAAAGTGACCGCAAGTATTCAATTTAGAATAATTATTTTCGGCATGTACGTACCACGGAAAATAATGTTTTCCTTTAACCCATAAACTGTTTAATAATATTGAGATAAAGTTATACTCTTATTTATTACTTCCGACATTATTCGATGGCATTTTTTCAATCCGTAACGTTCGATTGCTAATTAATAATCGAGAGATAAAAGTTTCTAAGCTAATGCGGCAGTGGAGAGAATATGAGTGAGAGAAAGAGAGAGAGAGAGAAGAGAGGACAAGGATACGATACGACATTGTTGAAACTCTTAACTTTTAACGATGATCGAACGTCATTAGTCCGTTAGCAAACTCGCCGATCAGTACCGAACAAGGATTAAGAGCTCTTTTCGATCGGCTTGTCGCAATGTCAACCCTACGATTGCTAAGCTAAGCTACGCATTCTCCTCAACGAATAATCGGGAGGAGTGAGGATAAAGTAAGCAGGGGCTTCTTCTTCCATCGTTCCATCGGCATTCCGATTCTCAATTTACCAGCGTCTTCATTAGGGCGGCCCCGTAGCTCACCACCGGGGATTCCGCGGGAGAGAAAATATCGGCGGATCGCCATACGGGGGGAGGGCTTATCAGCCTCGGCGGCTGATAATTAAATCAATTGCAGTAATCATAGCGACTGTCTGGAAGGCTGGCTAAGCGGAAGTAATAACTCCGTTATAATGCACGCACGCGTGCACGTGTGACGTTGCGCAGGTGTCGTGTTTCACGGTAAGATTATGCGGATGGTGCCTTGGCCATTGACGGCAGTAGCAGGGATCTAGGCTGGAAAAAATAAATCTCCGCCTGCGATCGGCTCGAGGCGAGCCGCAGGTGGCTTTTTTCCCTTCCTCCGCAAAAAAAAAAGAAAAAAGAAAAAGCAAATCATTTGGATAAGCGCGACCTCTCGCAGCGGTTCGCGCTGCGACATTGGATTTTGCTCGGTCGCTTATTTTTTTTTTTTTTTTTTGCTTACGAGCTCCCTCGGTCTCTCTCTCTCTCGGGATGCGGACGAACGCGAGCCCCGATTGCCGGGGCTGTCGTAAATTGAATTCTGATAAATTTCTCGCGCCCAAGCGCAATGAACCCGCGTGCAAATAATCCCTTCCTCGGAGCAAAACCGCTGAAGGTTAATTGCCAGCCGTATGAAGTTTTCACTCGCGGGTACTACAATTGATCAATCATTTGCAGCATTGGGGTTTGAAGGCAATACAAACATCTCGACTGCTCGTGGCTCTCGTGCCACTGATGAAAATGGCATTTTTAAATGGAGAGACGCTCGATACGTATGCTAAAGCCGATGGTGTACGATCGTTCGAAATCGTACGATATAATGCCGTACGAGTTATCTACCAATAATAAACAAAGAGGGCAGATATAGAGAGAAAAGTTGAACTATTATCAACCAGAAGCTAATGAGCTTCACTGTAATGTATATTATTATTCATGCACACGCAGTACATATAAGCACGTATATACTTATATAAAAAGTAACGGAGAGTATCATTTTCGTAATATAAGTTTCATGCGCCTCTTGCTAATATCCTTACGCGCATCGCTTGTACAATTAATTTTGTCGATAATTACATTATTTTAATATGTTTGCCTAGCGTCGTCGCAACGACAGAAGAAACATATCGCAAGAAACAGACAGCATTTAACTAAAGCTACAAAATGGCGACGGGGAGAGGGGAGGGGCGGACGAAAGGGATAGAGAAGGAGCGAGAGAAACGTCGGACATGACGAGCGAGAGAGAAAGTGCGAACTCGGGGTAACGGCGTGCATTAAATCACAATGATTGAACATTAATATGCGTTCGGTCGAAGGAGCGACGAAATCGTGAACTCCCCGATTATCCAAGTATTTTTGTAATGCCTTCTCTATCTTTTGCTTAGAGCAAGTTTGCACGCGTCGTTAGCATTTTGCGGAACTCGCTTATTCCAATCGATCATTGGTTAGATTTAGTGATTAACCGATAATAACGTTATTAATAATCTTGTATGAAAATTAAAACGAATACAGGCCCGTATAATTGTAAGTAGCCTAGCGAGTATTAACCAATGGCTTTGAAATTAAACGGGGTCATAATCATCAATTGGATTCGTGCTCATTCATTAATGCAGGAGTTACGTACAATATCGCCACTAAATGTTAAGGCGAACGATTCTAAGGGTAATGAAACGATATTTCATCGGGAGGGAAAAATTTAGCTCCAAAGGGAATAAATCACTTTAACTCGAAATTGCGCAACCTTAATGAGGAGCATTTTAAAAGCTCGTACGCTACTTCTATTATTCATCGCGTGTACGAATCGAATTTTTGTCAACCGCTCGTCCGCCTCGTCCTCGTCTCATAACTTATAATCTGACGTTTATCTGTAGCATCGTAGCCACGGTAATATAGCCGTGCATAAACGGCAGGGAAAAATCGGACAACGACAATCCGGAGGACATTCGGTAGAGGGGAGAGAGAGAAAGAGAGAGAGAGAGAGAGAGAGGATAAATGAAGAAAGAAGAAGGTCGTATTTATAGTTTACTAGCCAAGCTCACCGTCTCGTGTTCGCTGGCTTCGTGAGTGAGCGCCTCCCTTGTCTCATTATAAGTACTCTCATCTTCGTCCGGACTCGAGCCGCTGCCAGTCCAATAGTCCTCGGTTGCGTCTTCTACCGACGATTCCTCGGCCGTCGATTCCAAATCGGCATTGCCAGCATTGACAATCTTAAATATTGCAAAGGTCGAAGTTTTAGCAGAGTCCCGGGCCTTAATTGAGCCCCGGGTTATTTTTTCCCTTGGATCCAAGCCAACGGAGACCGGTTGCCACCGAATCCCGTACACCTTGGGGAGAAGGAGGGGGGAGTGGGATTTAAAGCGCTCCTTTACCGCAATTGCATAAAGTTCGCGAATCGGCTTGGGAAATTTAGCGGCCAGTCGAGCGAGTTGTAAAGCTACGCGCAAAACTTACCTGCACTTTCATTGACAGTGCCACGAGCATCCAAACAATGATGAGTCTGCAACAAAAAAAGCAATGAAATTTGAGTAGAGGAAGAATCGCTATTTTATCGCATTGTCTTACGGTTACTGGTCGAATAAATTACGTTTAAAACTAAGCATTATTAAAGCCGCACGAGGAAATGAGGACGAATATTGCGCCTACGGATGTTTCAGTGCCCGCGGATCGTCGATCGGAGTGGCTCGATCTTTTTGTTTATTGATTCCTGCAGAAGCCATTTTACTCTTGAGGAATGAAGTACCGAACGGACTTGGGCGGAAAGAGTCCAGCCCGAGTCCTGCTTTAGCTGGCGTTTTTTTTTTTTTTTTGTTTTTCTTCACACAATCCACATGGCGAATCGTAAATCCATCGTTTTCTTTTTTTTTGTTTTTTGTTTTTTTTTTTTTATCACCGGCTGGATTACGTACCGAGAAGCGATCCGATTACTTTTCCCCCTGCCCTCGGCCGGCTTTTTTCCCTCCGCCCGCTCGATATCTCGCGGATGACGCAAAGGATGCCTCGAGCTAAAAATGCAATGGAGCCGGGCAGCGCGGCGGGTATCCCGCCGTTGAGTAATCGCTGGAGCCGGACACGAAGTCGGCGGGCAGGCCGGGGTTGCAACACGGTGGCGACCGAGCGCACGGCCACTTATCCTCCGCCCCAGGATGAGGGCAAATAAAAAGGATCCGCCGCGGAAGTCGAAGGGGCCGAGGATCTTTGCGCCGGTGGATCGGACCCCGCCCACGCGGCGGCCCTGCCCGTCCAGCCTCACGGGGGAGCGATCGCGAAATCAAATTCGAGCGCGCGGGAGGCTACCTCGCTAGCCCCCCACCCCCCCACAACGGAGACGTTAAAAATCACCCGGATCATCTCGGCGCACGGGCAATTTGAGGCTCGACGGTATTTCAGGTACGTGGAACTGCGCGCCGCCGCTACGGTAACGCGCAAATTATAGTGCGCCGGGTGTAATTCTTACCGGTGAGCCCCATCGATTCGTAAGGCTGCTCATTGATTCGACTATTATTAATAAGCGTATCAATCTATAATTGCCGTCGCATTATATTCCCCTGTGCGTTATTCCGATTTGCGGGATACTCCTCGGGGCAATTCAGTGAGCCTCGTGCCCCGCTTCTAAGTTGTGCTCATTTCCCGGGGTGGATACCAAAGCATGGATTCTCAACATTGTTCGAGCGCTTCGTTATCGCCCATTGTGAATTTTATTTGCGAATTCGAGATTGCGACGAAAAAAAGCACAAGAGGCCGCCGAATGTGCCCTCGCGCAAAGGATACTACCACGAGGAGAGCAATCTTCATAAATAACCACTCGTTATTTATAAGCCGTACAATTTACGAAGAGCCAAACCATTAAGAATTAGCCAGTTGTGCATTTTGTATTTTTATGCGCTTAGAGCCGGGCTAATTAAAGCTCCTCTTTTCATTTTCAACCTGATATTATAATATCGCGACTATCGTATTAATTAGTGGCGACGCTTCGCAAGGAAAACAATCGGTAGGGATCGATAGGAGGGCTGACCTTAAAGAAAGAAAAAGAAGCAACAAAGAAAAAAAAAAAAAAAAAAAAAAAAAGGGGAAAAGAGAAAGAGAGAAAAAAATTAGCAGCATTGCGAAGGAAACGGAAAATAATATTATTTTACCGTAGCAGATAAGAGAACGAAAAGAACAAATACTGTAGTATTCTTACGACATGTGCTACCGGACGGATTTAATGCCAGACATTATACAAAAGAGTTATCAAGCGAGTCGTCAAAACGGATAGCGATCTTTAATTGAGATCTACATAAATTAAGCTTAGGCGCAGCGGTGCGAGGAACAATACTGAAATTAGGATTTTCTTGCATAACAGACATATTAATAGCCCTCGTAATTAACGACAGGGCAGAGCGTTTTGTAATAGAGACATCCTAAAGAAATATAAACCGAGGAATACGGCTGAGTAATGCAAAAAGCGACGCCTGCGTAATACGCACCGAAAATTCATTTGCAATTAATGAGCGAGCTGATTTTTGATAATAAGACATAATGGCAATCGTCGAGGACGATGAAGCTTTTGTTAAAGTTGATAGTCCTTCGACCTTGAAAGGGAGTTCGTAACGTGTTTGCAAATCATTCAAGGATTCTTTAAATTCGTTTAAAGGAGGAAGCCAACAATCGTTATATTTATAAGCACAAAATAAGGACGATTAGAAGTTGGTCGAATTTACAGTTACAATGATCGGAAATATTGATTTTTGTTCGTACGAAGGAAGCGCAATAAGATTTATAACAAGTCGGTGCAGTGCATATTTATCACTGATGACGCGCGGCAAATGTAGGACAAGCCCTTATCGAAATAAGTTTCAAGATAAATATACAATCGGTCGTTTATCTGAAACAAAAAAAAAAAAAAAAAAAAAAAAAGGTACCGTAAAAATTATGACGGTATATAAGAATGCTCGCGAGTGGCTCGATATATATATATATATATATATATTCGTAATTTCAAGGCGGAATCCGTCGGTCAAACTTAATCTGCATACGTGCCAAACAAAGCGACGTGTTCTATTGGGGAGAGCGGAGGAGGGGCAAAAACTCCTAACGGGACAGCAAACGCAGTGCAGATATAAAAAGTAGCATCGAAGATAATGGAGAATAGAGGGCATTCGAAATTGTTGAGCCAGAAGCCGACTACTCCTTGGGCTCACAATTAGCTCGTAGAGATTTTTGCCGGCTTCGTCCGCGGGATGCGTGCGATTGTGCCGCAAGGATGATAGAAGGATCTTTATGATAGAAAAAAAAAAAGAAAAAAAAAAATCGGACGCGAGCGAAGGACGCGGTAACGAAATCGCGAGTCGGACTGTGTACTCGGTCGATGATCCGAAAAGCTTTAAGGGCCACCACTCGCCAGCGGATGCGCTTCATTCTTAGTCTTCCACAATGGGAAGAGACGTTGGCGAAAGGGGGGGGCGGGGGAGGGGGAGGGGAAAAAAGAAGCGAGCGCCAAGCGAGGATAGGGAACGGCAGGGGTTATCAAAGCGACGCGAACATTATAGAATATCGGTAGTAGGGTTGTACATTAGTCGGATGTTATGTGGAAACGATTAGCGATTAGTGGGTAAGGCGCGCTTGCGTATGCGACCGACGGTATGGAGGAGCAGTGGCCGGGGGGGGGGGCTGGCTGGTGGCGGCGGGAGAGAGAAGCAAGAGGAGGACCGTCCGCACCTTCTAATCGTGAAGATGCATATCTCCGGCTTAGATCAACAACGGCAGGGCCGATACTGTTTACTGCTGCCATGAAGCATCGAACGTTAGTTGGCTCGCCGGTGGCGGCGGAGGCGGGGGGTGGCGGAGGCATCGAAGGAAAAAAAGAAGAATACTGCCGGGCTACACACGGAAAGAAGAGAGACGTTGTTGCTGTTGTTACTGCTACTTGCATCAGGTCGTGAGTCACGTTGTAGCGAGATTACTTCTTATTATTTTTTTCTATTCTCACGTTATACATACACGAGTCGGGCCCTACACGTATTAACTTTTAGCTTCGTACTGGCTCGAGCCTTCCGAATTGCTTATACGGCCTTTTCTCTCTCTCTCTCTCTCTCTCTCTCTCTCTCTCTTTCCCTCTTTCTTTCTTTCTCCCCTCTGCCTCCTCGTCCAACTTTTCCCCCTGGCTCCTCTTTTTTCCTCCTATACCCTCATTTTTACGACGAGCAAAAGTATGTTTGGCCAACGTTCGCGTGTTTACAGCGCGGACGACGGAAGTCGCCTAGACCTTAGATGACACGTTGATCGCTTGATAACCCTTTACTTCTCTTATATATACTCCGGATTAAATTTAATAAGGATCGGCCTTTTTAATTCGTTTCTCTCGGCCCTTTGTTTATTTGTTCTCCCTACTGATGAGTAATACACACACACACACACACACATATATATATATATATATGTACATGTGTGCGCGTGCGCGTGTGCACATGCATACACATATCTTGCTTATTTTATTATCCAATTGTTTAATAACATCTGCAAACAAGTACGGGCAATGACATTCGCGAGGATGATTGCAAAGTTGCGTTTTTAACCGATTTCTTCCACCGGGCCACTCGATTCTCGGCCACGCTCAATTATATAGAAGTTACACGGGCCCTCGATTGCCCCTACGATTGCGCTGCCTGTTTTTTTTGTAAAACAAAGCGATCAAACTCCCGACGGTCACGCTTGTAAATTGGGATTCTCGGGCAAAGCGAAGGAATGCTCGAGCAGCGAAGGCCGGGACAAAATAGCGCTTTAGTTAAATACTGCGGCTATTCGGTCGTACGTTCGTATCGGCCATTAGCAATAAAGGGAAACTCTACACCTTCGCCGAGTCTTTGGGCTAATATAATGTCGAGCCTGCTCATGCAAATTAACGCGCACAGCCCGGAGTCTTATTAATAATAATGCCTCTCGTATTACAATTGTAATACCTTGTTTTTTTGTGTTTCTCTCTCTCTCTCTCTCTCTCCCATCGAGCAAGTAAGTCGGTACGTAAGTACGCGCGCATTATGACGGCAATAATAATACGCTTTTCAATAGATGTATAAACAGCTCGTTTTTATGTACAGTAACGGAGCATTGGCTCTGCTACCAGTTGACCGGTTTTCGCGAAGCCCCGTTGCGCCGTGCGGTATGACTGACCCGACTCCATGGCCGTTTTATCGAGAGGATGATCCCCTCGGCTGGGAGCCTCCTGGCCTTGGCTGCATGCGACGCCGATGGCACGGATCGATAAGGGCCGCGCTTAAAAATTTAGCGGATCCGGAGCCGCGACTCGATAATAATTATACAATTTGTTTTTTTTTTCTTTTTTTTTTTTTTAAATCGGGCCCATTGTTGCGCCACGGTCATGCCCGACGCTTTTGGCTAAGGCCACCGGCAGCAGCGCTCGCATTAATAAAGTTATTTATTCCGGGCCTGCTATTGCGATTAGATGCTGCAATCGACTTTCGAGAGTCTTCGGCCTCTTCTCTACCAGCTCTTCAGTACTACCTGTACACTGAGTGCAAGCGCTTACCCTCGTCGTGTATACGCATACGTGGCTCGTGTTTGTTCTCTCTCTCTCTCTCTCTCTCTCTCTCTCTTTATCTCTTTAATACTACTTACACTTTCCATTCGTTGCAGCTTGTGACATTGCTCAACGCCAAGCGCCGATGTCTATTGCGCCTCTTATATTTAGCATGGATACTTCGCACGTGCGCTCGCGGCATTTTCCCTACCGATCAAACGTCCTAATCAGCTTATTATTAATTTGCCTTCGCGCGGCTCGTTTTTGGCCAATAGACAAGCTGCTCTAAATTGCGCCTTGTTTTCGCTAATGCCACTCTTTTAATATCAATAGCATTTGTGAATAATACTTCGAAAGCATCCGGGAATATCAAAATTGAATTTATTGCGATTAGATGCGTGTTTATGTATCCGAGTGTAGTTTTTACTTTGGTACAAAGGGAAATGCGATGTAAAGAGGAATTTCAAAATTTCAAAATTTAAGTTACAATCGCCTCCTGATACCTTTTAAAAATAAGTTGCACAACAAATATTCAAACGAGTACATCTCTTAATTTTTACATTCGTTTTATGGTTTTGCACGAAGACTCTACGATGTTTATACATACGTAATATTATTAGATGATTTGATACATTAAAAAAAAAGAGTCAATTATTCTTCATTTGTACTATTCACTCAGGTTTATTAACTTGTATACGTACAGTATTAAAATTTGCATCTGTCTAATATGCAGTGAAAGTAATTGAGATGTACATTGAAAATTTCACTTTATATACATGCATGTATACATCTTGTAATTATTTATTTAATTTGTTACTCCAATTAACTGAAATTGCCTTGGCTAAAATAAAGATAAAAGCAAAATAAAATATAATAAATACAGCTTACACGAGAAAGTTGATTGAATTACATTAGTATCGTTATCAGATCATACGTTTATAATCAAACAAAATGAGATGTAAAAAAGTTTTTCACTTTGAATCTTCGAGGTTCTTTGTAAATCACACGAGAAGTAAATCAGTGCGTATAATAATCGTGAATTATTGTTCTTAATTATTTACTTATTACAGATTTAAATCTAAATTGAAAAGAAAAATCTAACCTTACGTGTTCAATATAAGTCTGGGTTAAATTGTCCGAAATGAATAATAATTTCAGTAATATATATTATTATGATATTCTATCAATTTTTTATAAATGTGTCAGTTTTGAAATAATTATTGACATTTTTAAATGGCTTTTAATAGCTTTATAAATAAATAATGTAAAGCAAAGCAAAAAACCGTAAACCAAAGATAATGAAAGTACAAACATCGCAAAAACGATGCTGAACTAAAAGTAGTTCGTTGGAAGGAAAATATTTCAAAACATCTTAAATATCGAAGGTCTTAATATAAAATTTACACAAAAGATTATTCCGTTAACGGACATTCTATTTTTAAAAAACATGTATTCGTAAAGAAGAATTAAAACCAATGAGATGCAGCACTATTTTAAAAATAATAGTAATATTGGTAAGATCGATTGCGGTTAAATTTAAAAACAAATATTTATCGTAAAATGTACAGTTCTATATATATTTATCAGTGAGTTTATTTGCGAATAAACGAGACAAGCACTCGATGGTCTATTAAAAGATCTTCTTCAAGTAGCTCGCTCCATTATTCGAACGATTACGTTTAAAATCGATTGTTAATAGTATTAAAATGCGCGAGTCATCGCTCAACAATTACTTATCCGTTTAATTTTAATAAAATGTATATCCCATAGTCAATAGGAGCGGACCAATAAGGTTTTTTATAGCCGAGCCGCGGATCGAAGGGAAGACCGGTTGCTCGGCACCGATGAAGTGGGATTAATTATTTATCCTAATTCAATTCCATCTGGATGAATGGGCCAGTGGGCAAAATAAGCACTCCAATAAAGCAGACAAAGAATAATCGCGAGGGTCCACTCGCTCCTCTGCTCGTGGCGCATCTTACGGAACGACGAGATTCAGGATAAAACTTGGCGCGTCGCTAATCCGGGGATATAAAATTGGCTTTGCAACACATCAAAAGCTGGCTGCTTTTTCAGTCCTACCGTCAAAAAATTAATTATACATCCATCCGTCCATGCGTCCCGTTAACCAACGCTCCGCAGGAAGTTTTTTTCCGGGCTGTGCGTTCCCGACTGTTACCACAGTCAAGCAAGGGGAAAGGATACGAGTTTGAGGCGCTAATTCGAAGGATGCGCAAATCGTCTCTTAACAATCGAATTGTTTATTGCGGCAGGGCTTCGGTAACTGCCGATAAAGCTTCGAATCGATGGGACAGAAGTATTCGGTCGTCGAGCCAATGGCGACTGCAAATGAATTTAAGCAGCGAAGGCTGTATTGCAATTTTTTTTTTCTTTTTTTTTTCGATAATTAGATAATTAAAAGGATCGCCACTAATAATTGTAATTTCTAAATTACTTAATTTTTGGCTAATTGTTAACAATTTCACTCGCTAATTCCATCGCAAGTACTATTATTTTGCAACATGTTCTCCTTAGTACTTGAACCGTAATACAAACACAGTCCTAAGTTATCTTCTGTCGTGTACTGGATTTTATAATATAATAGACTCTAATAATTTTAGTACTGGAAGAAACATATTATACAAATGGTACGCAAGTTGTAATAAGCTAATAAAAATTGATGGCTCGAATTAGGATTTTAATTTACCTGACAACAATTGCTGCGGATAATACCGAATCAAAAGCAGCTTCTTTTTATTTATTTATATTAACGTTGCAATAAATCCGCTCTCGGTTCAATTTACACATAACAAAGACGCTTGATTTTATCCACGTCTTATGCAAAGCTCATTAAACTCTTCGATATGCAATTCGCCACGATCTCCATTATTATAACAACAACGATAGCACATTTTAAATAATGAATTATGTAAGAAACTTCACCATTGAATATAATCCCATTAATATTTCACTTGCGATTTCATTTCAAGCGCCGCGGTAGAATAACATTTTCCTCTTTACAACTAAAGCTGTTTGTTTTAATTACCACATCAAGTGGCTTTAATAACACGAAACAACGCGACATTTTCATTTTTGCGTCCTTATTTTATAATTGGCGAGATATTTTCGTTAGGGAATCTTATAAAATCCCGGTCCTACTTCTTATAATTCTCGAGCAACTAATTGGCTAATTTGCTTACGGCCGATTGTACGCGCTTAAAATAAACAATGTCATTGCAGTCTCGATGCTTTATCGTAAAGATAAATCAACAACATTTTGATGGCCAAAGCACGTGAGAGACTGGAGATAAGAATTCAGGCTTTCAAAGTGCGAACAAGCCACGAACTCGTCCCTCTAATACATTCAGCGGATTTAAATAAATACAAAATTGAATGAAATATACAATAAGGATTTTAATTTTCTCGTAAAAGCTGCTCTATATATGTATACGTTTGCATTAAAATTGTTGCACAGTATGCAGCCTTAGGGGGATCGTAAGAAAGATGCATGGATAATTTATTATAATCGCATCCTATGAAACACGTGTATTTCTGACGAGTATTCGTTTATAATATATTCAAACAATTACCTATTCCAATTACGCCAATACTTTCTATTATAAATAGTGGATCGAACTTTTTAAATTTATAAATAGCAGTGCGCGATAATATTTAATATATATATAGTTATTTTTACAAATATACCTATATATACATATATGTGTGTGTGTGTGTGTACCATTATTTATTATTTCCTTTTTCTTTTATAAAAAAAAATTGCAATATTGGTGAGTAAATGCAATTTAGCGGACTTTCGTAAGGTGAAATTAAGTTTCGAGAAGCGAGCGAAAAAAATAGATATTTGCAAAGTCAATTCTCCGAGGTTTTTAGGTAAGGTATTTACCTTTATTTAAAAGTTCTTAGTTTATATAAGGATTTTAGGAGCGTTATTAAATATAAAGTGCAAAGTGTGTTATTATTTTAGCCTAGAAGTTTCTTACAATGGTTAACGGTCCTAATTTAATATTTGCCTTTAAATCTGCAGTAGATCCGGCACGAAAATTATTTGGACTCGCACAAATTTTCAGAATCAATTTGACGTCGCGCATAAGTAACGCGACGTATAAATCAGCATACTTTTACACGTACGCACATACATATATATATATATATGTTACAGTTAAATATTGCAGCTGTGAGCAATTTTCGTTTTATTATTTTATTTCCATTGGTTTGTTCCGGTTTGAAGAAGAAGCAGAAGAAGAGGAAAGAGACGGAGAGAGAGAGAGAGAGAGAGAGAGAGACAGACAGAAAAGAAAGAGAGAAAAGAAAGGTGGGAGAAAAAAAAGCCGTTGCTCTTACAGCATTTATGCATTTTTTATGCTCCGCATGCAAGTAAAAATTACACATTCGCCTCTTGAAATTTGTGTAAGCGTAGCTGTCCACCGGCGAGAAAAGTAAGAGCAAAGCAGGGAGGAAGGAGAAAATCGCGGGCGCGAGTTACCGTTGCGGGTAAGTGAACTTGATGTAACGATGAGATCGGGGTAACACACTGCTCATAATAATTATTGCCGCGTGGCGCGGAGCGGCGAGCTGCGCCTCTTTAAGAAAAGAAAGAACCGGTGCACGCTTGCTCCTGTGCCTTCGACCAGGGGCGGGGACGGTCGGGGCAGGGCTGGGCTGGGCTGGGGCAGGGGGGGCAAAAAGAAGGGGAAAGCGCGGAATATCGCGAGTTCCTCGGCAAACTGCGGTAGCTGCGCTCTCAAGAATGCGGCGTCAGCGGTGAATCGATTTTTTCCCTCCTCCGTGTCCTTCATTTTCTCCGTTTTTTTTTTTTGTTTTTTTTTCTTCTTCTGCTTTTCCCTTCCTCCCTCCCTCCCTCCCTACTACTACCTACCTACCTACCTACCCCTTCCCCGCGGGCCCCTCAAGACGACGTCGTCGTCGTTCCCCCCCCCCCTCCGCCTCCACCTACTCCTCGCGACTCCGTTCGCGAAAAAGGAAATTCGCTCCCCGCTCGCGCCGGAGGCCTAATTAGGGCCCGTATTTATTCGTCGAGCCATATTTATTTACCCGGCTCGCGATATTTATTTTTCCTGACTGGCGGAGTAGGGGCGGGGGAGGGGGGGCTGCCTGGCTGGCTGGCGACACGGGATCGACACCGTTTATCGATCGCGTTTATTGTCCGAGGCTTTTGAGGGCCCCTCCAGTCCGAGATTGCTCAATTCATCGGTCCATTGTTTAATTGTGCCTAGCGACTGGAGCCCAGCCTCGTCGATGTTCGCGCGTATAAAAACAAAGTCACCCATTAATGATAAACAGCAACGGGCTGCGGGAATCGCGCTAAAATTAGCCGAGTTCGATGCTGTTATTATTAATAACCCTCGGCTTGCGCCTCCTTCCATCTATATTCTTGTCAATGGGAGCAACGAACCGTGCTGCTGTTATAGACCCGGGCAAGCGAGCACCTGGTCGATCCTCGATCGCCAAATAGGATAACGTTAAATATAACGGAAATCTCTTGCACCGCAATAGATTTCCACTGATGCGCCAAGGCAAAAAACTATTGCAAAAAGAAAGGAGCGAGGGAGAGAGGAGGTGGGTAGGCTGGCCGGCTGAGAGGGGGAGGCAGGGGTTGGGGGGGGGGAGTGGAGTGGAGTGGAGTCGGGGGGGGGGAGAGAGCGAGAAAGCGGAAGATGGAGAGAGATAGTGAGAAAGCGTAACGATGGGATGAGTCCGGACAAATCGAGATTCACGATGCCGAGGAGGAAGGTATTCGGTAAATGGGCGCCCCTTCTCCTATATAAAAGCGGGTGTAAAAATTGCAAGGGAGTAAACCGAGTAACGGGTGGCTACATTTGGCTTATCTGGAAATTCGAAAAACACGCCTCCGACCGGATTGACTCGGTTGTCCGTGAACATAATCGTAAATTTAACAATCTTGCCCACACGCTGGCATACATTTCGCATTGTTCGGCTACGGCGTCAAGAAAGATACATCGCGGAACGAATTGTGCTGGGACAGGGAAAATCCGTCTTTGCGCCTGGCTTTTCATCCCCTCCCCCCCCCCGAAAAATCGATCGATAATAAATTACGACGAGTAAAGGTTCTTACAGCCGGCGGCAGCGGCAGCGGCAGCAGCAGCAGGAGGTATACCTCAGTTATATCAGAGCACTTTCGAGCAGCGAATATTAGGCGACCCTAAGAGGGTGGAGCGAGGTTCGAGGGGAGGCGGGGTGAATCTCGTTATTCGGGAGGAAGGCCTCGGAGCGGCTGGAGTCCGATTGAAAATCAAGCGGCTCGGCCATCGCAATTAAAAGCCCATCATCGATCGGGCCGTCGAGGTGTGCGCGAACGATGCGCGAGCTCGCTCATTATAACGAAGGAGATCGCTGTATACACACGAGTAATGCGCGGCTGGGTAAAACAACATCTCATTATTGGCCTCAGTGGTGTGCTCTGCGCAGGCTGCAAGAAGAAGAAGAAGAAGAAAAAAAAAAAGAAAAAAATCCCCACTACAAAATACAAAGCGCGCTAAATTATAGTGGCGTCGGTCGTAAAGCGTCAATTAGCCGGTGGTAACCTACTATTCACTTAGGCATCTCGTTGGGCGATGCTTAATTAACATAACAGGTAAGCGGCGATACGGGCGCATATCGGGCTAAATATTAATAAGAAGGAAAATAGGCTAAATGGGATCGCGCGAGGAAGGAAAATATTCAGTTATGCTCGCGTAGGGACGCGGACGGCCGGCCGTTGCTGCTACGGTATGACCCCGAGCTATGCTGGGGCTTATCCACCCAGAGGGAGGAGGAGTCCCCCGGGCGAGGATCCTCATCGGCCTCGGCCTTCGCCGTGGACGATATCTTAGCTCTCCCCACCCCCCTTTCGGAGGGGCCTGCCGAATTGGACCCCCTTCGGCCCCGGTCGCCCGATAAATTAAGCACCGAGCGATCCCTCGTCGAGCTTCCGTCCTCCGAATCGGCGCTACCCCCTGCCCAAAAGTCCGAGTCCTTCGGGGGTGGACGCGAGATCGCGAGATCGCGCGCAACCACGCGTAAGCTCGGCGCAGCTCGGCACTTGGATATCCAACGGCTATAGGTAAGCAATGGTCGCGTAATTCCGTTAACTGCGAGCGTCATCGAACTCGTCATGGATTTGTTTTCTTTCTCTAATAACTCGTTGCCTGCGGCTCACCGCAGCATACGCGAACCTTCAATTTCAATGATCGCAACGATGTTGAAAATCAACTCGCGACAATTTGTATTCCATCGTTAGACGATACTTGAAAGAATGCTCATCTCTCACCGCGCGATATTCTTGCACGCGTCTCTCGCTCTGCAAGATTTTTCAACCTATTTCTCAAGCCACGAGGCTCTCCTTCGCCTTTCCCGAATTTTCGTCATTGCGACAAGGCCATTGCGATTTGACGCGATTTCGTCGAGGGCGATCCGATCACCGGGGCGAAAGATTATTCGCCCTTCGAGGTTTTTTACGTATGCGCGCGGCTCGCTACGTCGACTGATAAAGCCGGCAGAGCAACATGAAATCGTACGAATGGAAATGATTTTTGCAAAATAAAAAATTACGCTTAGCAATATTACCTATCGTCGTTGTAGCTCTTTACGACGTGGTTTCCTGTTTTTGACTTGTAATAATAATAATCATCCGATAGGGAATAACAATAAATTCCATTGGCGTTAAAAATGCCTTGATCGTCATCATCATGGTCATCGTCATCATTTTATTATAATATATTTGGCATTATAATTTCGGAAAGATATAACTATAAATTTAAAGGAAGGCAAAGTTTTGCCTTAATTTACGATCCATAAATAAATGCCCGCTCGGATCGATTCATAGACAATTGTACCTATTTTATCGTGCCTCGATCGTTGGGTACATTGTCTGCGAATAAACGGTAAAATCGGTAATATCAGTCCTAATATTTTATGTAATTGTTTTGCGTTTTACAAAATATATCGATGCGCATACATACATACATACATATATATATATATATTTATATTTATATTTATATTTATACATTAATATATATATATATATAGATTTTTTTTTCAAAAATGATTTTTATTCGAAAAATAAAAAAAATTGATCCCTCGATCATCGAATTACTCACGAATCAGCAAACATTCAATTACCATTGGGTAAATGAAATATCCTAATAATCCAATGTTCAAATTGTTCTGTTCAGTTGAGTTATTGAAATCAATTTATGATAATTCGTAAATGGTAAAATAACGAATGAGTTAATTTCATTTTATCGTAGTACTGGATAAAGATCGTATTATGATATTTGAGGAAGCGACTGAATTACACGATTGTAAGTAAAAATGTAGTTGTTGGTGTTGAAAAAAAAAAAAAAATAATAAATAATATTGAGAATTTAATTTTACGTTGAAAAGTGCTCGCTTGTATTTTCAAGCATTCGTCCAAGTCGTTGTAAGATTGCTGTTAACTGCAGCGAGTACAGGTAGGATAACGAGAACAAATATCTGGATTTTTTCCGAATGCCTTGGCGTCGCTGGAAGCAGAGGCGTCCGGTGCCAGTGGCAATGCAATTATTCACTTAATGTACGCTAAAACTTAATCCACTTACTCGGCAGGTCGCTACTGATAAATTACGTATTTGGTATTCCGCTCGCGTTAACGCGCACCAGTTAAAAATTGGACGGTTATTCTCAATGTCGGCGAAGACAATGCCAACACGTAGAGATCGCGGACTGGATTAAGATATAATTAGACGAGGAGGAAGATTATCGATCAAATCAGCTTTAACTGTTAATTTAAAACTCATCTCACACCAACGATTTGCTAAGAAACTCGCGAGGCCTCGCGCCCAGAGTTCGCTAAAACTCGCGGCTCTTTTTTTTTATCTTCCACTTTGTCGCGCGTACGGGCCGATCCATTTTTTACCGAGCAACAGGACAATCGTAGCTACGCATTCAGAGGATAATTGTTCCCTTATAATCTAGACGTCGCTTTTATTTATTATTTCTCAATGGATAAATCCTCCAAGTGAGAAATTATGAATGCTTTTATTGGGACAGAGTAAGAGCTAAATAAGTGATATTTAAACACAGAGTAGCGTTATTTCGCGATTTATTCAGGATTCATTCAAGTGGCGATTAGTAGATGAAATCGCGTGGAATAGATTGAACTCAAGCTCCACTTTTTCTCACGTACTAATTTTCTCTCATAGCTCAAATAATAGACAGATCATAAAAGTACGACCTTTTCGATAGTTCTTTGTTCCAGCGCTCAAAAGGCGCAATCATTACATGTATTTTCGTGTGAAATTTCACAAGACTTATATCAGAACTGTAAGACACTGTTTGCAGTTAACACTTTGGGAAAGGCAAAGAAAGACGGGCGAAAAAAAGCAGGAGCCTAACAGCTTTTGCACTTGATGAAAAAAGGAAGAAAAAAAAAAAGAAGGAAAAAAAATTTACATCTGGTAATTCTTTATTAATTCAGCATTAACATTTCTTATTAAACCGCATTGCGGTGCGTGCTTAATTTGTAAAAATATATTTTTAATCAAATGCAATATCAACGTCTTTTTTTGTATTTTTTGGTTCTTCTTCTTCTTCTTCTTCTTATTTACTATTTCTATGTAAAAACAAACAAGGCGCCTGACCTGTCTCAGCGCTCATTTGTTGCAAGGCCCACAATATACAGTAAGCAATATTAGCCGAGGCTCTGGCTTCAATAAAATGGCGATTTTTTCCGAAAAAAAAATAAATACATAAATAAATTAATCGTCCCGTTCGAGCGTCCCGTTCAATGCCGGCGTTTGGGAAAGAAGCCTTCGGTAGGCTTTTATTTAGAATTTGGACAGTATTGTGACTTTCGGTTGTTTTAATGGAATTTTTATAGACCGCCTTGAGGCTCGGGCTTTAGGATCAAGCGCATTTTTTGGAAATCCATTACCGACGCCCGTCGCACTCTTGCGAGTTCGTGATAATTTCTTTTGCACGATTATTTCGTTTCCCATATGGCTTCGTACCACCATTATCAACGAAATTTATAGCGCATTGAGGAAATTGCCGTTTCGGTGACTCCGCTGAAGCGAGGCTAGCGTGAGAATGAACTATATCTATATCCGTTATATTCTAGATAAAGCAAATTAGAAGTTGAGAGGAAACAAATGGGAAATTTGTATACATCCTTTTATACATATAAATATACACGCGCGCACGCGCACGCACGCACGCACACACACACATATATATATAAATGCGCAAGCGTACGAGGCTGATGTCGATCTTACAACTGTGCATGTAAATCGAATGTTTTTGATAAAGCGATTTCGCCCTCGGATTATGCTAGGAGGGGTTTAAAGGAAGCGTTTAAGACTAACCATTGCGAATCATTGGCTCGAATATTAATATCTGTATAGTATTATTGAAATCGGTTACTTATGTAGCAGTGGGGAAAAAAATCTACAGACGGAGAATTAATCTGATTCGGAACTTTAATATTTATGCATTTAGCTTATTGAAATTACTCGCGTGTATCGGTTTTCTGAAATCCAAAAGAGTATTTATGTTGATCCTTTTTACTAAGATTTTATGTAAAGTAGTGCTGAAATGCTGTATTATATAAATTTTGCTCGCAGGATTATGCAGGTTCTCTTTTAAAATGATTAGAACGGCAATAGCCACAATAGTAGGCTTAAAAATTAAAATACAAAAATTAAAATTAATCGCGTCAAATGGAAAAATCAGGCAAAGCGTGTTTATGCATTGATTTTCTTATTGCATTGATGGCTGAGTATTTTTTATTGGCCTTAAAAAGTATTGCACAAAGTTAAAGGAACGACTAAAAAATAATACCCGAAATAGGATTCTTAGCCTAATATTGATGTTAACGGTTTAGTTAAAACTACCGAGTAGTGGGACTAGTAAGAATTTGTTTTTGCTTAATTTTTCCCCCCCTTTTATTGTTACTCGAAAAAAAGAATTAAAGCAAAAAGTTTTTTTCTACAATAATATCGAATTGGCATGATACCAACAATGGCCAATAATAAAGATCGATCACCGCAAAAAAAAAGAAGCCATACACCATGTTGAAATACATAAGAAAAAAAGACGATAACAAAAGAAATTGCACAGGGTAGGATTTCTAATTGCATTTGCCGTAATTAAATAATTATCTCGCTAATTCGCCACTGTCGACCACAAAGTATTTATATTGATTTAGGTTGGCATTATTATCATCATCTGAAACGGCTCGATGTCATATATTACGCGGCCCGCTCTTGAAAAAGCCATAGCCTTGAGATAAGAATGCATTCCATGGGTGCTGCCATTATACAATCACGGAACTGCTGGAGTATCCGAGCAGCCAAGTGAAATAGAATAGAATCGATATGCGTAAATTGTAGGGCAGCGTTTTCTTTCGAAATATAAGCAAATATTTTCCTTCCTCTTTTTATTTTCCATCGGCAAATATGCAATAATAGTGTTGGGAGAAAAATGGTGAGTAGGGGGTAGTAGGGGGGGAGGGGGAAAGAGAGCGGGAGGTGGAGAGAGCGAGAGGGAAATCCGAAGGAAGGGAGAAAAAAGGCGGAGCAGGAGAGGACTTGCTGCTTTTATCTATTTTACCGTAGTAATCTGTTTTGATATGAAGGCAAGGCAGCCTCTTCGGCTGTTGGTTTTTGTGCGCGATATCGCGACGCGGCTTTTCGAGACCGCGTAGCCTGATCGGGTTCTACGGCATCGGAAATTAGATCATTCTCGATGAATAAATTATACAACGTAAACATCGCCGGGCGAAATTCGATACGACGTGAAATTGCAATTAACTAATGGCTTTGACGTTCCCTAAGTCAACAATTTCTCTCTTCCACTCTGTTTTTGCACAGGATCTTGGGCACCTCGCCTTGTATTCCGCACGATATTGTAGATCGCTGCTTGTCAAGCTTGTATTTGAGAAATTGTAAGCGTAAATACGCGAAAAAGCGAACATTGTAACGGCAGGATAAAAATCATCGACCCCGAGTCGAATTGAATTTTTTTTTTTTTTTTTTTATCGTACGCAGAGATTATAATCGATATTCAAGTGACATTCCAATGCCGATGGAAGCTATCGCTATTTTAAAATCCCGCAGGCTCTTTTCACTAGAACGTTCCACCAAATTGAAAATCATCTTGTCCCACGGCTTTAGCGCCTCTTGTTGCCGAATTTTCAACTAGCCGCGCTTAAATAACCGAGAACAATGTTTTTCAATAATGGCTGGCCCACAAAGCCAATGGTCTAATATTTTTTTGAAACGCTCGCGCTCTTGCTGTCTTCCTTTTTTACAATTATTCCAGAGATGATCTAATAAAACTTTAATGCTACTGCATACCGGGATTCCCCTTTAATCGTACTGTTATTATTGTACACGAAAGCTAATAAGGACGATAATTCGTTGATTAGTAGTACTACAGATGTTATTTATAATCATAACTTATATTTCTGTATAACATCGTTAAACTAATATTGAATTAAATTACTGTAAGTATACTTGTACAGCGCAGCGCTCCTATTTAAGTGTCATATGTATATTCCTTTTATGCACGAGTGTCTTACGGTACATTATAAATGTGTGACACCATATGTTATGTTTTAGTCGTGTTTGCTCTTGACGAGCTCGTCCGACCAGATTTTTACGGCTTCGCGACGAGCTAATAATAATATTTATAAGATATTCGAATAAAATTTTATATTCATTATTATTAATTATTAATTATTTATTATTATTATTATTATTATTATTATTACGGTGTGGAAAAAATTTTCGAGCTCCGCTATATTTATTTAGAGGATCGATAGGTCGTAAAAAGTGGCCGCGCTCGCCAACTCCGAGAGCATCTGCCAGCCGTAAAATACTATTTGTAAATTTAAATTGCTCCTCGCAAAATAAAGCAAATCCCTCGGCTTGCCGATTCAGAGCGGTGAAAATTAAAGCGAGGCCTCTTCGGGGGGGAAAATCGCTCGCAGTGGCTCCAGCCTCGGTTGGAAGCTACGCTGCGCGACGCGGGCACGCGCTTAAAAAGCCCCGCGTACGCATCGGAGGGGCGCGCCGCGTCGGTGCTCGAGTAGGAAGCATCGGGCTGATAATAAAAGCTCGAGGGACATCGGCAGCGATCTCGGCCGGGATCAAGGTCGGCGGCTCTGCCGCGAGAGCCTAGGTTGTACTGACGTATTTCGGAGGCGGTTCTCCGGGCATTGAAATCGGGCCGGGGCTCGAGCTTTCGCGCGTAAGAATCCCCGGCGTCGCGCGCGCGTCCCTCGTTCCCTCTGCTACGTCAAGGAGGTTACGCTCGCCGATCTGAAATTTGAGCCAGAGGCCGCTTCTGGGTAGCCTTGATCCATAAGCTGTCGGCCGATGAATCCGCTTATCTCGGTTAGCGGGGAGAGCACGGCCGATGCATTCTTCCTCGATCGTCGAGGCCTCGTCGGCTCCCTCGGGCAGCCTTAGCTCAGTTGCTTACATCGATAATCGAGTGCCGCCGATTTTGACGTTGCACTCCTGGCGGGGCCAACCTTCTTCCCGCTCCACTGCATCGCTATGGATTGCATCAGCCGACGCTGCCAACTGGTTACAATCGATCGGCCCGCACTGATCGCAATGCCATTCGCTCGAAATCATAGCTTTTGTTGGACCGTTGGACGCGAGACGAGGCTCTCTCTCTCTCTCTCTCTCTCTCTCGCGCCTTACCCGGGGGATCCCTACATAAATGTTGCCCCTTGCGAGTGTGCCATTATCGAGGCGCTCGCCTCCTCGACCAACGGTCTCGCCTGCGATTTTACGGCTCCTCCTGGAGGGACACGTACTCGTTGTCCGGGGCTTTTTACCGAAACTGCTCTACTTGACTGCTTGCGTTTAGAAGCTGGCCCGCTTACCCCCCCCCCTGCTTTTCCTTCCGAGCCCTGTCTTATTTACTCTTTCCTTTTTTTTCTTTTTTTTTCCTATCCGCCGTGAGATTTTCTCTCCTTGCTCCCCTTCGGGGAAACGTCTCGCGCCCTCGCGACATCGATATCGAATTTTATTGCACGTCGATAAAAATTAAGTGTATTATAAAGTAAATGGCATTATTTTTATACGATCTCGTAGAGTGTCCGTAACGTCGCCGTATTATACCCCGTGGTATATTATTCGTGCAAGTGGATTTCCATTATACCCATTAGGATCGGCATATTAGGGTCTGTTGGTTATTTCTTAAACACGTGTTGTATTATTATCTGAACCGCTGAAATTCGAGTAGTATTGTTAAAATTTACGCAGCATCGAATGACGCTTTATTGGTTAATATTTAGTTATAGTTAATGCTCGACAAAACCAGTTTCATTATCGAACGTATGGAACGTAGTGGTATATTTTATTAAAGCTCCTCTAATTTTACCTCGTATCTAGAGGACGATCTTTTTTAATTGGAAAGTAATCTTTTCGTAATGGTGACATATGGTACCTTATTAATAATTAAAACATAATTTATTTTTTTAAATATTATAAATATGATTATGGGTAAATTTAAAAGAATTCATGTCTTTAAATAGGTTCTTATTAGTAGTTCTTACATTGTTCCAATAGGAGAATAAACTTTTAAAAGCATCTTATTTATAAAGCGATACATTTTCTAAACAACAGCAATGAAAAAATACATACAATTCATTACTATTATTTATTAACGATAGTTAATAATAAACATCAACAGCTAATCAAATATCGGAATTGTACTTGGCGAAAAAACTGTAATCGTATTTGAAATTTTGGGGAGAAAGACTTCTAAATTTATTTGATTTCATCATATGTAAGCTTTCCATATTCCTTGGCTACTGTTACAAAATATTCTCTCTAACACCACCACTTTTCCAAGGACGAACATATAATTGAATATCAAGCATATTAATTAGAATTATATTAAATCATCTGTTTTTAAATGTAACCGTTGGACTCCGTTCTAATATCGCTTGCAAATAACTATACGGTTAAATAAAAGAAAAGCGAGTATAATTTATCATAATCAGTACACGAATACGTAATAATAATAATTACAGGTGTAAGTAAAAAATATGCACGCACGATTAATTTGATGTAAAAAAATTCAAGACTCAAAAGTAATTTCTCGATGACCCTAATTTCCTACATTTTCATACAATGTATAAACATAGATTGTATTTAAGCGCAAGCAAGCCGACAAATATAATAAATATACATTATTTACTTATAAAAAATCTCCTCTCTCTCCCCCCCCCTCCCTCTCCCACCGCCCATATTCAACGGCATCCATAATTTGAGCATTTCGTGCACTTGATTCTTAAAGCGCCACTTCTTTCGCAGTATTTATAAATCATACTCGCTGTATATCAACGTCATGGACAGCTCGTAAACGGCACTTTAAGCGTCACCGCAATAACTTATAAAAGAAGAAGCGGACGTAACAACATTTTTATTCGTTCCATTACTGTGAATTATTTCTTCGCATTAAATATTATACCTCTTAACATTTTAATGATCTTTAAGTTAATTGTTTTACACCAAGATTTATAAAATGTGCAATAATAGATGTAATACTCGACTCTGTCCTTTATTATAATAATATTTGTTAATTTCATGCGATTAATGGAGGATTGCGCAACGGAGAGCTTCTTCCAATCGTGATATTTATTCGAAACTTTTCCTTCGATAATCACGTCGATGCTTCATACCGTTTTGAATATACAAATTACTTATTTTCCTTGATTTCCAATTAAAAATTGCTTTTCATATTGTAATAGGTCGCGTTCAGTTTTGACGTTTATAGTCGAAACGGCATATTGGCATTTTTATTTCCTTGAAACAATAAGAAATGTGTCACTGCAGACGCGCGCGTCGAAACTCGTAACAGCTGTAAAGTTATATTTTTAAAGGCTTAATAGCCATTAAATCCGAGTAAATCTCGCAATATTATCAGGAGGTACAACAGCGCTAATCAATATATCCATCTAATGCATGTGAGATGCTTTTAATATCCGAAATACCGAGGCTGGCATTGTTGTTGGCTAATTTCTTGTTTGGTAATAATCTCAGATAATAATTCAGCTATCGCTGCTTTCATTTCTAGTTCAAACATCTAAAATTTCGAATACACAGTTGCAAATTCATAAAGGAACGTACCGTATCAATCGGATTTTTTTTATGATTTTCACAAATAAAACTGGCAATTGTCTTGAGGGGCTCTTACACTCTTAAACCTACATTTAAGCATTTTTTAACGCAGCAAAGATGTTGCGCAACTAATATGCATACAATAAATATGCCTTTTATTAACGATATAAAAAATGGTTTACGGTAACTTTTTTCTCGAATCGAACGTTGCCGAGTAAATATTAAACGTAAGAAAGAAAGAAGAAGAAGAAGAAGAAGAAAAAACAACAACAACAACAACAAATAATACGCCTCATTCAGTCCAGGCGTATAAAATTCTTACGTAAAATAATAATGAGCCATAGGAGGAGAATAAAGTCTCATTGCGAGGCCTAGTATTTGCTCGGCAGGATAGTCGGATTTCATCCCCGAACAATGAATTATTCGCATGCAAATGCCGAAGGAAAAGTCTCGCGCGATGCCGTTAATTTTTTTATACGAGCACAGAGCGGATACGCGCTGGCAAGAATAAAGGCGCAGGGACTCTTTAATTATTATTCAGATCCGTTAGCAGTAACAAATTGAGCATCAGCAGAACAACTGTACCGACAATGCAGGAGGATAATCCAGCAGGTGCTGAAAGAGAATTGTGCGTCGCGGCTCAACCGCAATCCAATCGCTTTCAAATTTACGAGCGGCCGTTGCCTTATATTTTAAAACGTGGCGCGTACGCGTGACGACAAAGTGAGTCGGCCGCGCCGCTCTCGCATCGGGAGCGACGAAAAGAGCGGGGCGACTGCGTGCCGCGGGGGGGGGGCCAGGACGGAGGCTGCGCGCGCGCGCCACACCCGCTCACGCACTCGCGCGCACGCACGCGCGCGCGCAGGCACGACGCGGGCTTTACGAGGATATCCGCGTCCCGAGCCGGATAAGTGAAATAAAGGAATATTTTAGACGTGTCGACGTCGATAGTGGCCGCGCCATTTATGACTCTGTAGTCAATTTTCGAGCGCTCTACATGGAATAACTGGATAAAGTTGTTTTATTACTTATGAATTTGCTTTTATTATACAGATTAGGATTGCTTGCGGGTAATAAATGTCAATACCTGGAAAGGATTATAAGGAAATCTAGTTTTGTAGTTTAAGTACTATTCAGGGAAAACTATTATTCGGATAACGGATTCGAGAAATTCCAAATATATTTATGCCTTGGATTTGCGAGGCTGCGATAATTCAAAAAATGCATAATATCGTTTAATTTCAATATTAATATTTACCCCCTTGCGTTACAAATTTATTCCGCGGTATAATTATTCGCGCGTAACGCCTGCGCTCCTTAATGCCAATTGCAGCAATCATTTTTTCTTCATTAAAGCCAAATAATTAATTTTTCACGCCGACCTTTTATTGCGCCCAACGAAATCGCCCGCCCGATGATGCTAATGATACTGCTATTATTGGAATGACGAGTTAACATTTTTTATTTTTCGTTTGGTATAATTTTGACGACTGGCATCAAACGGTTCTTCTGTAATTAATATAATTCCATATTAGATTAACCATTGGGCATCGTTGTATGGTATCGCTTGCTTTGTCAATTATTAAAAAAAAAAAAATAAAAAAAATAGTATTGTATCGAATAAGAGGCATTGTCGCGAAAGATATTAAAAATTATGAATGTTATAATATTATTTTTTTCATTTTTCCCTGACGGACGTGACTTTGAATTTTTAATCGATATGCAACTTTTAACGAGTAATATTATAAATTAATATTGTATTCCAAATTAAGGATAAAAATTGAAACCTTTGCCAAGAATATTTGTTTTATATACATATAAATTAATATAAATTTATAAAATAATATGGAATTTCCTTGATTTATCTTCGCGTAACCTTCAATTATGTTTAAAATTTACGAGCGATAATATAACTTTTTAGAGGTGCATTATAATTTTTAATGGTTTTAAAAGATTATTTTTTTCTAATTACCATGGACAATGCGATAAACGGCGAATTAGCTAAACTTACACTTGTTTAATTTTTGTATACACACGCACACGCATGTACATAAAAAAAAATATATATATATGTGTGTGTGTGTGTGTGTGTGTGTGTGTGTGTAATCTTAATACAACGAAGGAGCCTTGCGCATTTAAACTACGTAACAATTTATTTTTATGAAAGCCTCTTACGCCGCAGGGAGCTCGATTCAATTTTCTCAAATTTGCCAACATCATAGGCCAAATGATATCCAGAGCCATTGGCTGTATAATAAACTGCTAATTCTTAATAAGCTAATTGCTCCAGCATATATCCTGTATATATATATATATATATATATATATATATATATATTTATATAAACATATATATATATATATGTATGTATGTATACATTATATACGTAATCCATCTAATCGGTGCGTTTTGCATTCTTAGCACATTTTCCTAAAAGATCGCCAGCTGTTGATGCAAACTTGGCAGCCAGTAAATTATGTCTCTACTGTGCGGCTAAGGAAGAAGAAGAAGAAAAAAAAAGCAACAACAACAAAACGAGAAGGAAGCAAGTTGGAGAGAAAGGCGATGTGGAACGAGTCAGTCAGCTAAGTGAGAAATAGAGTTAGGAGAATTCAGGGGAAAAATTGAGATGCACCGAAGGATGACTCCGTAAGTGAAAAGTTACAAGCATCACTTTTGTATACATGTAAATGGAATATCGAGGCTGTCTCTTATTATCCTGCACAAAGTCGTTAGTTATATAGTAGAGGCGTCGTTCTTCATTACACCGCAATAAAAAAAATAGGGTCAGGAAGGCAGCGTTCATAATTTCGTATAAATTAATTTCTACTTATCCCCGGTCGATTTTATGGCTCAGAATGAAATTCCGTATCGAATTATGTATCGATTATGTCGCATTAATATTGCAGCATGAACTTCTTAAGCGGGAAATAATAAAAATTATCGACCTTTTATAGGAGTACGCATTAATTTGACACTGCATTGGAAGATAAGAAAGGAAGATTAAACTTTTTTTGGTCAACCTAAATACGCAATATTTATGGGCGTGCTGATGGTTTAATGGGACAGTACGAGTTATCGTAAGGAATAATAGGAAACGTTGGGATAAGGCTTCGTTCTGTTTCTTCGTAAAATAATTCAACCGATCTTTTTCACGTAGCTCGATCGGGATATTTATCTATATTTATGTAATATATATATATATATATAATATAGACATAAGACGAGTTTCGATTAAAATAAATCGTTCTAGCCATGAATCGGACAAAATTAGGAATCGAAGGTAGAAGAATATATAGCTTACTTAGTATTTCGTATTGCGTATAAGCAAGAAAACAATAATACTGTTTTTGTTCAGATCCCAATCGATGATAAAACTGATGCAATTTTTATTCTCAGGCGTAATAAATTAAGCGGCTCGTGCGTCTCATTCGAATAAATCGATCGCAATGGACGGGACATTCGTAACGCGAGCCACATAAGTTTGGTAAATATGTAAGCAATTACGCGTATT
Organism: Kradibia gibbosae; assembly: GCA_018907135.1. Classification (NCBI taxonomy): domain Eukaryota; kingdom Metazoa; phylum Arthropoda; class Insecta; order Hymenoptera; family Agaonidae; genus Kradibia; species Kradibia gibbosae. The sequence goes on from JACCHX010000011.1 coordinate 4,961,005, forward strand.
ATACGGGAGATAATCGTTACAACTGTGCGGATGATAATAGTATCTAAATAAGGACCCGGGGAAAAATACAGTGACGCGGCGTACTTTAATTTCAGCATTTCAGCAGCTCGAGATGTGTATGTTTGCACATAAGAATGTAGGCTAATAACAGTACATGCAAGTACAGTCGTACGCCATGGTGTGTCGTGAAAATGCTGTTAGAGTGCAGTCATGCATGTTATACTATACTTTCGCCGTACTACTAATCTTCCTTCTCTTCTTACCGATTCTATCTGCTACATTTATAATAACAGAGGCCCGACTAATTAACGAGCTCGTACCAATATTAAGGGCTAATTGAATTTCGAGATTTATTCGAGACAATCGCGGCTCACAGTCGTGCGAATTTTACGCGGCGAGCGGCATTTCAAAAAAAAAAAAAAAAAAAAAAAAAGAGAAGCCAAAACCCACCACGGCCAAAACTGAAAATGCGCGTCCCTTGTCGTTACTTTAGAAGCTCGAAAATTACTCCGCGCTCTTGGATCAATGCCCGTCGAGTCGCAGCGACGACGCGCATCCCTCGTAAAATCGCGACTACGCCATTCCCGACGTCTCGCATTGCATTCCCGTAGTTTGTTAATTTTTAAAAGGAAGATGGCTATCGCGATCCACGAGAGCGTTTTACTTTCGCGCAGAGTATCCTAGCGCGCGTATACGCGATACGGCGAGGAGCAAGCAACAAGGAGGATTTAATTCCGCGAGGGATAAGTTGAAATTCGGCCGTTGGTCGGCAATGGCTGAGAGCCATTGTTTAAGCTGAATCCTTAAATTCATATCCACGACCCGATACGCGATATGATTTATAAGTTAAAGGCTTATTGCCTCGAATGGCCTCGGTATGTAAAGCGAGCACCGACTGCAGAGTACGCCACGGGCGCCAACGCGGAAGTACAAGCGTTCGGTCGGTCGTTGTTATTTTTGCAGAAATGACAAAGAGGAGGATGGCCATCGCCAAGGCCTTGAATTCGTCCCAAGGGTTCGCCGGATACAATTTGCTTTCGCGACCATTCGATTCAATCGATACAGGTGTCGATTGATCATTGTTCGCGGGTATCGAGAAAGGCATCGAGATCACTGGCGGGCACTGGACGCTCGGCTTTAAAATGGGAGTCGGCCATCGAAATCGGCCTCGAGAGGTGTCCTGCAAATGTTAATAAAAACAACATGGACATTGGTATGGAGAGAAGCTGAATTGCCGAGCAAGGTAAATTTAACGCGTTGTTTTGTATCGGCCTTGCTTCATCTGGTGGCTCTAAAGGAAAAGAAGAAGTACTAGAAGTAGAAGTAGAAGTAGGAGAAAGATATAAAAAATAAAGAAGAAGAAGAAGTAGAAGAAGAAGTAGAAGAAGAAGAGGAGAAGAAAACGAAGCGGCTTGAGAAAGCACACGCGCAGGGTTATTTGAACAGTGAGAGATCGCAGAGCAAGAAAGAGGAGGCAAAAACTTAAAATGCTGAAAGAAGTAAAATGAATGTCCGAGGGCCAGCGAGGGAGTGAAATAAAAGGTACGGGGCAGCGGCGTCGGCGTCGGCGGCGTCGGTGTTAAGACGGAAGGAAATAAATAACGATTTGACACGAGAGCGTGGAATATGCGCGAAAGTGAGAGGGGCCATTAGCATGCAAGGGGAGCGAGAGAGAGAGAGAGAGAGAGTGCGCCCCGGCCGCAAGGAGCGAGCCAGACCAGTGACGCATGGGTGACGTTAAGGTTTACCTAAGGTCAATGTACAGAAACCGCGATGATTCGCTCGTTCTTCCATGCTACTCGGCACCTATAACCGTTCGGTAACGGCCTGTGAAGCGAGACGAGCGGCGGCGGCGGCGGCGGCGGCGGCGGCTGAGTTAGGGCGCGGGGGAGCAAAAGAGACGCTGCCCAAGACCGCATCATTTTTGGCCGGAGGACGATGAATAAATGGATAAATCAGTGGGACTCTTCGGCTCTCAAATGGAAGCCGCCATTTATTGTCGATGCTGACAGCTTTATCGCCTGATTACCGGAGCTCGCTTGACCTTTGATCGTCTTACTTTTTAGCGGGCTTTTTGCTCGGCCTCGCCTCCGCCCTCCTCCGGCCCCCTCCGCCGCCGCCCCACCCGCTCGCCCGTTGTGTATTTAGAATGGAAAGGACATTTAATTCCTCCGGCCGAGCGCAAAAAAGACCGACTCTATGAAATCGCCCTAACGGCTTTTTATTAGTGTTAATGCCATTGCCAACAATAATTAAATATCAAAGCGATGCTCTCGCACTATCCTTATCAATTCTGGTTGCTCTCCTTCTTCCTTCCTCCACCTCTTCCTCTTCTTTCCAATTTTATTATTAACCTTTCCACTCCCCCCTGCCCAACTCTCTCTCTCTCTCTCTCTCCGTGATTTGTTTTTTTTTTTTTTTTTTTTTTTTTTTTTTTTTTTTACAGTCTTTTACTCTTGAATTCTCACGGTGTGCTCTGTTTTTCTCGTTAAAAAAAAAAAAACATAAAAGTTTCACACAGTACATTAGATCCTGTGTACCTCCTGTGCAACGCGACCACTGGCAGATTTTTTCTGCCATATCTCAAGCCATTGTGGAGCTGTGTACCGAGGCTACAGTGGATCGCATTGCATCGAGCAAATTTTAAATAAAACAAGCCCGTATAACTATGTGTCACGGAGCCGCTTACTTTTTTCCCCCCTTCGGATCACTTCGTTCAAGCGGGTGCTATGATCAATAGACGGTTTAATTAATCCACCGGATGGGAGGCGGCGGCATTGGGCCTTGGTTCGATGCAAGGGATAAAGAGCATCGGTGAGCATTCGAGTGAGTCTTCTCGATCTCAGCGAGGCGATCCTATGATTTTTGGCAGTTTAATTTTAAATGCACGGCAAAAATGATGGACTTGCAAATGCTTGGGATTCAGTATCAACGAATGAGAATTTCGTTGGAGGGATACGTAAGATTTACTCCCGGTGCATTATATATATATATAGCAGCCTACGGAAGGTAATTATAAATTAAAAATAAAATATATCCACTACCTCCGTGGCTGCAGTCAGTCAAGAATTCAAATTAAACTTAGATTAGCGACGAGGCGTATGATGTATCATTCCTGTTTCTTTCAAAGCCATCGTCGAAATATAAATTGTGCGTTATTCTAAATGTCCATAAACTATAAAATAAAGTAATAACAATCGTAAAGCGAAGGCTTAAGTTATTTAACGGTCTTAATTAAGACCAGTGCTCAACGCAATTCCAGTAGTTCATCAGTCGGATAATCGCATCCGTTGGCGATGTTCATCTCCGAACGAAGGCGTATGAGCATTTAATGATAATGCAAAATGCAACGTGTGGACTTTTTTTTTTTTTTTTTTTTATTTCAAAAATTGCAAAAATCGATTCAAATAAATATAGGCTAATTAATTGAGTTTGACGTATCGCGTATCGTGAAATAAATCGATTTATTGATTCTTACGAATCACTGGTATGGATAAATGTAAGGTACGAATCTTGCATCGGAATCTCCGACTCACCTCGTTAATAACTGCTTACCCGCGTAATAACAGTTATTAAGTTGAACTGTATCGCACCAAATTAAAGTGCACTTTCATTTCTATTTTCCATTGAAAGAAAAAGAAAGTTTTCATCTTGTAGTATCGTAATACCGCACGCGGTACAATTTTGCCGATTCCTCGAGTCCAAAGATTGATAAATAATTGTACAATTCTATAATTTGGAAAATCGAAGGGTAAGAAGTCAATGCCTATGTGCGATCGGAGTACGATCTTACCTCGTGGAGAGGCGACGAGTAAACTTTTCGGCCAGGGGGCTCTCGAGCTGAAAAATTTGCCATTCGATGTAGGGCGAAGCAATTTTCAATCGAAGCGAGTGCCGCTCGGTTATCGCCGCCATCGCGCGCCGCTGTCCTTTCTTTTGTACGCAATGCAAAATGTTGCAAAGGATGAAATTTACAAAAACACGCGCGAATTGGCTGAGAAGTAGCTTTGGAACATGGCGGTGGAAGCGGAGAGTCCTATTTGAGAAAAGGAGGGGCAGGAAGGGGTGGGGAGGGGGGGAAGAAGAAGAAGAAGAATAAGAAGAAGAAAAAGTAAAAAATATGGAAAAAAGAAGAGGCAGCTCAAGGGCAAGGGGAAAGAGGGCAATGCAATTCTTTAAAATAATATAGTTGCAAAATATTTAGCAGCATAAATCAAGCTGCGGAAATAATTGAAAGAATAAGAGGAGAGTATAAACAGGAAGGGAGCCAGTTTCTCGAGAAGCGAGGGCTCTCAAGCCTCAGACGAGCAAAGTTAGCGATGGGTAATAATGAAAGAGGAATCTCTAGATGTTACGGGGAAATAATATTTCTCCTGAAGCGGAGCGCGGAAAAGCCTAGTGGAATTAAGGATATTCCAGGAAAGCCTACCACCGTACCGCCACCAGATGAGAGCAGAGCCAAAGAAAGAGAATGCCATTGTGCATTCAAAGTTTCCGAAAGCGCGCGGCGCTCGGGCTCGCAGGAGAAATAACGCCGAGCGCGAGACAAAGCTGGCCACGGTGACGGGGCTTCAACCACCCCCCGCCCCCCGCCCCCGTACCGACCCGGGGCCCCGATAGAGGCTTTTACAATCCAATTACAATGTATTTCCGTCCACCCGCGCGAAATGGGAAGGGCCCGCCGTTGCGTGATAAAAAAAAAAAAAAAAAAAACCCAGGCCCAGCCATCGTAAAGGCGGCATATCGGCAAGGGCTCGGCTTGGGAAGTGCGAGCGACGCTTGTGCGGCCCGCCCGCAAAATGCCTCCGCGCTCGAATGTCACTCTCTGCGTCCTTTGCCAATCTCTCCCCTTGTCTCCTTCCCAATATTGGCAGCCGGAGCTTTGATACGCGCTAAAGCGAAGGGGGGGAGGCGATCCCCCGCCCCCCGGAGTCGCTGAACCCCGGGTAATCGCTCGCGTGTGTGCTTGCCCTCACCCCACCCCTCCCCCCCGTCCTGACCCTCGCGCCTGTGTTTTAATACGCGCGCACGTATACACGTACACACACACACACACACACATATATATATATCATTGGCTAATACGCGGTAGTTCTAATCCACTATAAAAATTAACAAAAAGCCGTACCGAATAATTGGTTAGTACGTAATACGCTAATGCATACAAAATAACTACTATGCAAATTTCTATCTGCCCATTTTATATAATTTACCTACGTGTACTTATGCTACATTTGCCTCTTTCTGCCGTAATCTTCGAATTAATTCAAATCTTTAGCTTAAATTTTAATTTACAATAATGCCGCACATACGTACGGATAATTAACTTAATTAATAATAATAATAATAATAATAATAATAATAATAATAATAATAATAATAATAATGAGCTCACTCGACACTCGAATAAAAATTAATTTCTTTTCGCCATAATTTATTCTTCAAACTCCCTTACCCGATAATCCCTAATATTACTAACTAAGCACGCGTTAGCGCGAAGCTCGACTGCTTTAATATTTAAAAATTGAAAATAGCGCGTAAAAATTTTCTCTTCGTTTTGCTCTTTCCTTCTCAAGCGAAATCTTCTCAAAACAAAACGCGCGTGGTTGTGTGTGCTTTAGCGTTTGTGCTTGTGCTTGTGTGCGCGCGCTCGAGAGAGAGAGAGAGAGAGAGAGAGAGAGAGAGAGGGAGAACGTCCATCTGCATAAGATTATGCTAATGCCGAGCGAAGAAAGAACGTAAGTAGGATGGTAATTACAGAATCCACAGAAGGTAGTAACAGTCATTAGGCGATCAATTATCGAAATACGTAACTGCAATATACAATACGTAATGGCCAATGATAATTATAAATCATAATTTATTTTAACCATATTACGAGAGGTGAATAGGATTCTTTCTTCATTGTTAGGAATATAATATCATGCGCTTGGATGTTAATTTTACGAATCAAATACCTTTCGTCACCTCATTGATCAATGGTCCTTCCAAGCATCGGCAATTGTTTGCCATAAATTAAAAGTGAATTCAGAGACAAGACGTTTGAAACAAATGGTCAGCAATTGATTCGTTAAAATACAAATGAGTTTTAGGTAATTTTTTCTTTCTCAATTAAAGCTTACAAATTATCAATAATAGGCTCAACGAGACAAGAAAAAAAACCACATTGAACCAACGTTTCGTAACTCGACACAAATATATATATATATATATATATAATCGTAAGATAAGTAATCAAAAATTCGCCATTGAATCTTATTTCACGATTGGCATTCCATAATAATACGATCGGCCTTTACGGAGGTATTCCGTACATTTTTAAATTTTACCATTAACAATTGTCGGGAACCGGTTTCACACGAACATCATTTCACGATGATCGACAGTCGAATTCATCGAATCTCTGGCCAATGAGAGAAAAATAATATTTCAGGCTGTGCTCACTGCGCCCTGCCGATTTTCGCAAATAAAACAAATCGTTAGGATACAAAGCGAGAGCCTTATACGCCAACGGATAGCACCGCCATGGGAGTACGATTATTTATTCCTCCTCTTTATTCATTCTTCTTTATTTATTCAAATGCGAATATTTCATTCGCGCCAACGACGATTGCGTTATCGGCGTCCTAAGCATTAAGGCCGCAAGAGCGCCACAGGGCGAAAAGGGTCTCGCGAAATTGCGAACAATAAGCCTCGCGGATCAATTAAATTGCCGTTAATTAAGCCATCAGCGGGATAAGAGGAGGAGGAGGAGGAGGAGGAGGAGCGATGCTGCTCCCCTCGTAAGGCCGCTGATAAATGCCGATTATTCCCTCGGTTAAAAATGCAATTCTTCCAGGTCGAGCATTGACACTCGGCACTTTCAATGCTTGTATTACAATGCGGGGCCGAGCATTATAATGCGCCATTGGGCCTTGCGAGGAAACGGTAATTAAGAGCGTTTTCTGGTATCGGGAGGAAAGGGCCGGGGGGCTGGGGGGGTCAGAGGAGTAAGAAAAAAAGACCGAACAAAAGGAGAAGAGGAGAAAGATATAAGGAAGCGAAAGCGACCAGAATCGACACGCAATCTTCCTCGAGCCTCTCTCATTGTACCCTTTCTTACGAAGCACCAGTTAGCTCGCTTGCTCTCCGGTGATCCCGGTTGTTAATCATGCCTAGGCAACGCAGCCTCTGCCTCTGCCTCGGCCCCGCGCCGCCCCCTCCCGCGCCGCCGCCGCCGGCGCTGCATCCGAGAGCAGGACCAAGGACTAAAGACACCGCGAGGCGCACTCGGCGCATCTCGGGGAAAAACTCCCGTGTCACGGACGACAGAGCGCGAGGATCTTTGCAAGATTGGCCCCAGCGAGAGAGGGATTCGCACGCCAAGGCTCAAGGCGGGCGAATCACTTGATGTCGCAGGTTGGGATCCTTGGCCCGCGATCACCTCGACGGGCCACGCGCTCAGCCGCGCCAACGCTCGGCGCCCGCCTTTGATTCCCGGTGGCCGAGGGAATTGTCGCTCGATTGACCACCGGCGGCCGGCCCCTTGTCAACATTTGCTTTGCAGCTGGGAGGATGCCTGTGGGAGGGCGAGCGGGGGGGCGGGGCGGGGGGGGCGGAGGAACACACCAGCAGGAGCACGAGGAAAGGCCGTGGAAATTGAATTGAAGCTCCAGCCGCGGTGCCCTCCTGCTTATAATTATAAGTGCGAGGGGGCTAGGGGTGGGGGGGAGGAGCGGGGGGAGTTGACCAGCCTTATTATTATTTACTAAGCTTGTAATTTATTAAACAATCATTTACAGGAATATTTTTATGATTTTAAATACATATCAGCGCTTTGGGCTTAATAGCATTATTCGACGTGCCTCCGCGTCTTTTCAACCGCTTTTGGGCCAAAGTTCAGCAAACGGGCGCAATTCCCGGATAATTAAATCCTAAATTTTATGAAGAAAAATCTCTCCTTTTCAAAAGGTGCAATAGCTGTTTGTTAATTTTTTTTCCGTTCTTAACGTTAATTTCGCGTACTCGTGCGCGATTCCCGATCGAATTACTGGCTTGGATTTTTTTTTAATTGACGACCACAAAATATTGTACCGCTTTCATCGGATAATATTGTTAAGTTGGACTCGTCCCTAATTGAATAAAGACAATATTTTTGCAAGGTTTGCGCGAGTTGTTAAATATGAACCTGGCGTATATCATAATCAATTTTTAAATATTGTGCGCACATTGATTTATCTTCGATTGAGTGTACAAATATTATTTACGATGTTTGCAAACTATTAAATAATACAATAATAAAATCATAAAATTCGCATCTCTTGAATGAGAAATGCGGAGGAAAAATTTATAGCTAGCTAATTATAATCGTAATGGCTGCTATTATAATTAGTTCAGTACCCTGATGAGGGATAACGTGAGATTTTTGTATTATACGCAGAATGTGTACACTTTGATGGCGTTATTCGCGATGACTTAACTATAAACGTCGTACTTATATATAATTACCCGAGCGCCATTTTTTTTTCTCATCGTATACCGAATAGTGCGCGCAATTGAAAATTATTATATCACCCTCTTGGATTCCTTAAATAAATAGCTAAACCATAAATAATTGTTATTTTAATGCTGGAGGAAGAAAAAAAGATTGAGGGGGGAGGGGTGGAAAAAAATGTCGAAACTCAAATTGAAGAAAATTACATTTATAAGAATGCAGAACAATACTTTTGAAGTGTTTCGGAAATTTAAATGCATACGGAAGTAGTTTTAGATCGTAAAAATGAGGTTTTATAGTAATTTATGAATATTTACGATATAATAATAATATAATATCATGTCAAAATATTTTTTGAAACACTAGGTAAGATAAAATTATATGCATGACTTGTCCAAGTGCACGCGGCCTTACAGCATAATCACAATCATTAAGCTATAACTATTTCAATAATAACATGGAATTCATTAATAATTGCACATTGTAATAATATACTGTATAATATATAAGGAATACATATAAATGCACAACTCGTAAAAAGGCACGAGCTCGTAATGAAGAAAAAAAAAAGAAAAGAAAAGAAAAAGAAAAAGAAGTAGTAGTAGTAGTAGTAGTAGTAGTAGTAGTAGTAGTAGTAGTAGAAGAAGAAGTGTAGGCAGCAGCCCAATAAAGTATTTTCGCATGAAAATGAATTTATTTAAAGAAAATCGAAAATTTGTTCTAAGAATATAATGCGTAGCCATAATTTAGGTATTAAAGAACATATGCTAATCAAATATTAAAAGGCTGATCCTGCCGAGCATAAGCATTTAAATTGCGCCATAAACGTCCGGGGCGTGATGATAAAATTGCAAAATGTTCCCAAGTGTTCGCCTTTAAACCGAAAAGCTTAAGATGCAGCTCATGAACTACAGAAAAAGCCGACTAGCAATGGGGCTGAAATATATCACGACCTGTAAAAGAATCGGCAAAATGAGAAAGTGAAGAAGCCGGGAATTTCGCAGGAATGCCCCGTTGAAAGAGAAAGGGTTGGGCGGTATTTGCCGCGGAATGCCAGGGAAACGGGAGGGGGAGGGAGAAGAATAGAAATAGGCGGAGGGCGAGAAAGAGCGCCGCCCGGCAGGGGGACGAGGACGGCGTTCGGGCGGGGGAGGGGGAGGGAGGGAAGCGGAGCGAGAGAGAGAGAGAGAGAGAGAGAGAGCGGCTGCAAAAAATGACGCAGCCTATGGCCGAGGTAAAAGGGTTTCAGCTGAGAGCAGGCTACACCGGAAACGGAAGCGACTTCTCTCCATGGTTACAGCATTTTAGCTACCGAATGGACGCGATATACGGACTGCGCTACTCTAGCCCTGCTTTTTTGCATCCTCCGATCGGCACTTTTCATTATTGTCTTGCGTATATTCAACATTGTAATTTTCCTCTACGTATCGTGCCTCGATTTCGCATCGGGAGAAAAAGGAGGGGGGGGGAGGGAGGGAGGGAGGGAGAATAAGGAGAAAAAATAAAAATGAGAGGAGAAAAATGAATAAGGCGCCCATTCTCGCGCTTATTTTCATGCCAGCTTAGCATCTTGTTTACAATTACATTATTCTAAAAATGAAAATACAGAGCTACCCAACGATCCTAAAGTGACGCCTGTAAATGCCTGGAAGTTACGTGATTCCAATGAAGGATTAATACGAGAGATCCAATAAATTCAATGAAGCCAACGTATACTTTACTTTTATACGGGCTTCACCCCGGCCGAATACAAAATACCAGCTTATAAGTTCTTTTATAGTTCATAATTCCCGATGTGCGTACAATCGGCATGCCAGGATTTTATAGTCACAAATACTTTTTCAATAATTTTCCCTGGGTCCCCCTCCTGCCCCCCTTCCGGCCCCTCCGCCCCTCCGGCTCGCTCCCTCAGCCAGTCGGTCAGTCTCTCGTTCTCTTTCATTTTATTTCTATCTGCATTTCCATCCGTCTCCCTCGCGCCTCTCCATCCTCCTATCCTCCTCTTGCTTCTATTCGTCCTTCTCTGTATTTTGCAGATACGATGGCAAAGGCACAGGAGGTTTATACCCTGCATTTTACGCATCCTGAAAGGCGATTGCTCTTGGTCGCGCGGCAATCAAGCGTGCGCGCGCTTAGTCTATTACAAGTTTCCGAGTGCGTTGAGCCAAGTAACTCTTCTCCTTCGTTTGCCCTCTCTCTCTACCTCCCTCCCTCCCTCCCTCCCCTCTCCCTCTCTCTCTCTCCGCATATCCTATTTATGCCTTGAAATATCTCGCTTCTGACTAGAAATTGCAGCAAGAGTCGATGGTCCGAGTGCCGGAGCGGCGGCGGCGGCGGCGGCGGCGGCGTCAGCAACAGCAACAGCAACGGCAACAGCAACAGCAGGGGCAGTGGAGATGAGAGAAAAAGGGTCCTTTACTCTTGGTCGAGTAAGGCAATTTTGAAATTACCGTGCATGCTAGCGAATATTGAAGCGCTCTAGCCTAGGTATATAAACGAAGTCTTCCGGTAAAGGGCCTGTTAGAGAATCAAGAAAACTATGCAGGAAGAAAGTTCCCCCAGTGAGAGTGAAGGCTTAAACAGGGACGAAAATGATCGATGCGAAATTTCTTTATCGTAATTACCCGAGCATTGGTAAGAGATCTGCAAGGCTTTGCACGTGTCTTTTGTGTAAAAATTAATTTCCCTTGTACTTCTCCTCTATTTATCCTTCTTGTTTTTTCTTTGGCTTTCGCATACTTCGCGGGAAGGATTTTCGCGCCGATTTTCAATACAATCGTCGGGACGCGGAATCGTCAAAATTCAACGAGGCAACGAGATCGATACCAAAATAAGCCACAAGCGTATGAAATTTCAAATTCCAATAAAAAGGCAAGTGCTTTGCCTAGTAAGTAAAAATCGCCCCGAAGGTGTCAGACTCGCGACAGCAAGGCCAAGTCAGTGTTCACTTGGCCGGGTCGATGATTTTTAATTATTGAAGCGCAGTGGCGCGACCGGGGAATTTTAAATGCAAGCTAATTATTGTAAAGCTCGAACTTTAATAATTCGCAGCAGGGAGCAATTCCGTTGTTTATTTCCATTAGGCGAGAGACGATTGTAATACGAGGGGAAGAGGAGCAAGAAGGGAGAAAGAAGAAGACGAAGAAGAAGAAGAAGGAGGAGAAGAAGAGGAAGAAGGAGAGAAAAAAAAGTGCTTAAAAATGAGCCTCGAAGTAAGAAATAGCCTTTCCTAGATATATATCAGGAAGAGAATGTTGTTGTAGCGCATAGCTATAAGGAAAGGGGATAAGGTCGAAAGAATAAGGCGAGGAGGAGTAAAAAAAGCCCGGCTGGAAAAAAGGGTAATGGAGAGAGTGTAATAAAAGGACCGAAGGAGGAAGAGGAAGAGGAGACGAGGATGAAGGCACGCAGTGGGTATTGAAGAAAGTGGTGGCGAAAACGGAACGATGAAAGTGGTGTATCCTGTGCTCGGCCGCGACTGGCGCGCATAACTCACGGGACAAGACAAAAGACTCCTTACAAATTGCATCGGATTAACAAGCGGCAGTCCTCCCGATCGGCCTCTCGATTCGCGTTTGCATTTTCCGCGAGTGCGCGCGTGCTCCTGCTCCTGCCGCTGCCGCTCCTTCTTTCTTCCTCTCTTCCTTTTCGGGGCAAAAAGCAACGAGACGCACGCGCGTAATGCACTCGATAACCGAGCTATTAATGCGGCAAGGTCTCGAGTTGATGAACTTGTAAATTATCGGCACTCCGAATAATGCCTTGGCGCTCGTATCGATTTCCAAGGCTCCGTATTTAAAATTGCATTATTATTATTATTGTTGTTGTGGTTTTTGTTGTTGTTGTTATTATTATTATCATCATCATCATTATTATTATTCGGTATTAGTACAGATAAATTTTGCCCTCGTAAAGGTAATGCACGGACTATTAGCCCTCCTTACATCCTATTATACCTCGCGTACTTATTATTCATCACATGTCCCTATCGCTAAATTTTATCGCCGTTATACATGCGGCGTATTATAAATATATATATATATATATATATATATATATATATATCGTCTTGTTCCCTATAAAATATTGAAAATCTTGAGCACCGAGCCGCCGAGACTCGCGGGGAAGCGGATTTTAAACGAAAGGCAAAAATTGCTGATGCTTAATTATAGTGAGAGTGTAATTCTATGTTATTAAAAAATTCTTAAAATTACTTAATTACGTACAATTCAAGGTGATTGGTACAAATTACTAATCTGCATAGCCATACGTAACAGCTCGAATAATCGAGTAAAACAAATTCGCAAATATGAGTATTCCAATGTTTGTTAATATTGTAAAGCCGCTTCTAAACTTCTTACTTATATGTGTAAATGACCCCATGCGCACTACAACATGGCTATCAAATTTTTAACACTTCTGGCATTTATTTGCTTTTAGCTAAAAAATAAAGAAAAGGGAAAAAACAAAAATTATTCGACTTCGAGATCCAAAGCAGAATTACAATCATTAATAGCCATCGATATTTTATTTACATTACTGTAACTTTTGTCGGTTGAAAAATTACGTTTAGCCGTTAGAATAATTTAATTGCTTCAAATGCTTTTACTATGATCTCCTGGTTAAATTAAAAAATATATCACTGGCGCGTTTATAATTAATTATTATACGGTTAAAAGCACCAATTAGTTCTCTCGAATTCTCATCGAATTGAAATGAAAGCTTGTATTTTTATGTTTATATTTTTATGACTAATTTTTTTTTTTTAACGCAAATAATAAATTTTGCCTTAAAGGTAAATGATGCCTATGATTTACATCAAGCTAATTAATAGCGTTCGCAAAAATATTTTGATAAAAGAATTAACTTTGAAAAACTAACTGAATAATGAAAATAAATCATTTTAAAAGCATCTTCTTGTAATTGTTACAATAATTATTATTAGATGATTATTGTTTTATACGGGAAAAAATGATTTTTCATTACCTTTATCGACAATATACAAATCTTATACAAAAAATATTGTTTTTATTTTAAATTATGAACTGAGACCAATTGTTTGGCCAATTATAAAAACGTGAATCGTTTTATATTATAACGATAGTGAATCTATTTCTCATAATTAATATTATTAAAATCGCCAAGTTTGATAATTATATTAATAAAATTATTTAATATAGATAATATTAATAATACCGAATTATAGCTATTTTATGTGTTATTAAATTGTCGACATTAAAGTGTCGATTGAATTTTGTAATTTACATAAAATATAATATAAGTAATAACGAATAAACGTAATTGACTTATGGAAAAAAGAGTTATATAGAAATAAAAAGTATATGTATTAATTTAAAGTAAGTAAATTATTCTTATATTACCGAACGGCCGATGGATTAATTTGTTAATTAAGATGCCGAAATTGAACGAGAGGAGGTCTTTAATTTTCGCATTTGTCCTACATAATTATAAGTAATAATAGTTAAAAATCAATTTAGTGGCATTTTTAGCGTAATTTAATTTAATTTAATTTGTCTAATGCTTTGGGTAAGAGGCCATAAAATAGAATATAAATGCAGGCCGTAATTTTAATGCGATTAAAGCGACATTTATTTAATGGATATTAATGGCAGTTGCGAAGAAATTTTTATTTAAAAAAACCTTTATATTTTAATACACGAAATAATACAAATGCCTTGGGATGCGTTTATTTTTCAGAGAGTGATTTTTATACTTAAGAACAATGACAGACCAAAATTACTGTAGCATAACAACGTAATTGCATCGTTGTAAAGCAAAGAATCTAATTATTTAAGCTGGGCTAGAGTTGTATGCAGCCAAGGAACTGTATTCAGATGTATTAAAAGATTTTTCTTCTGAATTTTTATTTTATTATATATTATTTTATTTTTTTTTTTTTTTTTTGTAAAGAAATATATATATATGTGTGTGTGTAAGTATATAGTTATTAAATTTAATAAAGCAACAATGGCAAAAGAAATTTATAACGACTTTAGCTAATCGGCTTTCTATATGAAAATGAAATTCGCGAATCTAGTAAGAAATAAAATTACATGTACGTATGTGTATATGTGTATATATATATATATATATATATAAACATGTATACATATAAATACATGTAGGTGTGCGAATACGTGTGTATGTGCGTATATTAAGTATAATATATAGATAAAGTAATAGATCTATTAAGAGAAATAATGGATGCGAGTAATCTTGAGATTAAATACGAAGTCGGATGGGATCTTATGAAATGAGCGAACGCATGACAGTAGTACGTGTAAATGGTGAGGAGATGAGATGAGAGAGAGGACGAGGGCAGGCAGGAGGCAGGAGGCGGAGGAAGGAGGGACGGCGGGGGAGGGGAGGCGAGCTGGAGAGCGCGACCTTGACCGTGGCCAATAGCAACAGCAATTGCTCGTCTATTTCTTTCCCTCTTTCTCTCTCTCTCTCTCTCTCTCTCTCTCTCCTCGCGCGCGGAGCTCGCCGAGAGTTTCACCGTCGTACCGCATCGCATTATGTGTGTGACCTCCCGTGAGTCGCACCATACTGGGTTTGTATCTACTGCGAGAGCGCCTATATGCAAGGGGGACCACTTTTACTTGCGCACACGCGCGAGAGTTTTCTTCGCGGCTACCTATAAATATATACACCGCTATAACGGAGCGAAACATGTACGCACGCGCAGCGCCGAGGAGGGGAAACAACGCGTTGTACTCGTTAATACCAGGCTGCATCCCGAGTCAGGATTATAGCACTTCCTTATGTAAGCTCTTGAAGGCCATTCTTGTTCCCCCCCCCCTGCCCACCCGGCCCCACGCCGGCGCTCTGATCCCAGAGTCTCCCAGCGCCGCCGCCGCCGCCGCCGCCACCCCTCCACTACGGCCTAAGAGCCATGCGCGCGTACGATTTTGTTTCCCTTTATTTCTATGTCCTATCGAATGAGAGGCCGAGTAAAATTACGCTAAGTCGTTGAAGCTTTTTCACGGATTTGCATAACTTTTTTTTTTACATTTCTTTAACCCCTTTTTCCTCCTCTTTTCATTCCAGCGCTTCAAACTCCGAGTTAATAATTCAATCAACAAAACGCACGCGCGCGCGCGCACAATCCATATACACGTATACATACACATAAATTTATATATATACACACACACACGCACACACACATAACTATATATACACATATATATTTGCGTATATGCATAAACATACATACACACTGCACATGGACGATCAGTGATTACGATGATGGACCCTTATAATGCAAATATCGTGTAAGATACTTCGATACTTCAGCCGAGTAAATTTATAACACAAGATGTTTGATCTATTAAAATTATGACGTGCCTTCCACGTTTCGGTAAAAGGATAAAAGAAAAAAAGATCCCTTATCGCAAATTTATTGTCTAGAACTTTAATCTCACGACGCTCTCTCGTGAATTTTCATGACTTTTAATTATTATAATGATTTTCATATATAATCGCTTAATTCGCTCGCTCGAGTTATTAATGCTTTAATTAAAACTTAGCGCTACAAATCACAGCTGAAAATCAAATGCTTTTATACTTATTGCCAAAATGTAGGCTCGCGCAACAAATGGCACTTTTTTGGCAGCCGTTCGATCAAAGCCCCGGCATTGTTCGATTCGCGCGCATTATAAATGTTTACACACTGTATATATCGATGTGTAATGAAACTCGTCCGACGGATCTTACAAATTTTCTCACGTCACGATGAGGAATAAAAATAATGTTAAAACCACATATAGATGAAACATGCTTATTAGTTCTTGAAAAGGATTAGTATACTTGTAACTTAGCTGTAAAGTGACCGCGCTCGCTTTATATATATATATATATATATATACACATATATATATATATATATATATATATAATATGTATGCACACATGCATGCATTTGTGTACACCAAGACGGAGTTTTGTATTTAAAACAGATGGGCTTTGGCTAATGCTTTTTACTTTAAATCAAATTAACTTCTTGTTTTTTTTTTATTTTTTTTTTTGCTTACGATTGAACGTAGATGTATTATTATTATTACACTGATAAATTAATATAAAATCCCCTCCCCACCATGACAAAAGACTCGTGCAAGTTCCGTGATTTTTTCCCCTTCCTCTTTTGTTTACTATTTTGTTTTTGGTTTTTTGTTTTATTGTACAAATGCAGTTTATCATTCGATTCTGTTCGATTCGCTTTCGAGCGCATGTTCGTCTACCTTTGTATTTTGTCCTACCTTTGAACTTATCGAGTTCATCTGATCGTAGAGAAGGAACTAGAATTAAAGATGTATATATATATATACACGCGCGCGCGCTCGCGCGCACACACATACACACACACACATATAAATGTATATAAATATATAAAGGCGCGCGGGTGAGCGTACGAGGGGCTTGGGAGGAACGCAGAGTGAGAATAAATATTCAGTTAAAATGAAGGAAGGCAGGATGAAGAATTACGTGCTTCTTGTAATCGCGAACGAAGGGACGGTACATCTGCAATGACAGAGTCAAAAATGGACCGTGGTTTCTATCTGCACAAGACACCCAGCCAAGAACATAATATACGTGACTCGGCTTATGCTCTAGCACGACACGAGTCCTCAATGCAGGAACAATATACACACACAGGCACACGCCCACGCCCACGCGCGCGCTCGCGCAAACACAAACACACACTCTCGTACATACACATTCATATATATATATATATATATATATATATATATTTTATCCATAAGATTTGAATTTGAAATTAGTAATAAACTGACATCTTGTAGGCTCGACCCGTTCCTGAATTATTCCCCGGAATACATATTTTATAATAAGTATTTGAATATAAAATAAATCAATTTTATTCAAAAATAGCCTCCTGTTAAAGGGCATCCTTCCGTGTTTTTCTTTTGTCTTTTCTTTTCGTTTTTTATTTTATTTATTTATTTTTAAAAATTTTTTTTATTATTATTAATCTCCATACAAACGCGGAAATGTTCATGAAACAATGTTAAATGGTCACCTTGGCTTGGCACGAGAGCGAACAATACTATGAGCACGAGGCACAATAAAGTTGAGTTATTAACGGATCGATCGAATAGTTATTATTGACGCTTGTTGTAAAATTAAAATTTAAAAAATATTTATTCGTTTCATAAATTATATATGATTTGGACGTATTTCGTATTCGACGAATTTCTTTTTTAACCGTTAAAACTGATATTTTTTACGTTAATGAGTGTTTTTGAAAATAATACAGTCAAAAAAATCTTTATATATATATATATATGTCTTTATATACATCTTATATATATATATATATATATATATATGCTTATTTTTCAGTGAAATAAATATTTTAAATATCTCCTATGGATTGTATTTTAAAGAATTTATAGTATTTTTATATTATCAATGTAGCATCGAAAACTATTAATATAGAATAATAAAATTTACATAGTTTATTTTGTCTGTTTTATATTTGATTTTTTGATTTCCCCAACGAGATAATTTGATTTTGAATTTTTATTACTTAATATTATTGTATTTCATTAATTATAAAACAATCAATTCCATTCATTTTTCATAAAATTTTTTTTACATTTTTTAAAATTAATACCTCTAAATAAGTAAACTTGTTATGCATGGACTTTGGGGGGGGGGGTTTAAGGGTATATTTTAAATATTTGCCAAAGAGTTTCCATTGTTTTCTGGTATTGCTTTCAAATAATTTGAATCTTTTGGGTATTACTTGACAATTGCTTATGATTTGTAATTAATTATCTACTACTATAACTGACTTCTAATATAAATTGTAAGTATTCCGTTAGGAAAATGTTGTTGATTCATTTAAATATCAATCTTATAAATTTTATAATTTTACTAAAGTTTCTAAATTTGATTGTTTCGCATTCGTTCTTATGTTCAATATTTTTGTAAACAGTTTACAGAGTATATGCGTGCATATTCCTTCCAATGATTCATAATTTTTACTTATATTCCTTAAAACATAAAAGTACGCATAAGATAAAACCTTATCTCATAATATTTCAATTTATCTATAAAATCAAGGGATATAACGTATTATAATATTTTTATTTATTTGACATTTTTGATAAAATAAAAATGAACTGAAAATAAAAAAAAATTAGATAACACTAATTTTTTATGCGTTTAAAAGGTATATACAATATATAAAATATGTTACTTTTTTAAATATTAGATATTTTTGAGCTATACGATATTTCATATTATACATTGCACATACGCTTTTACATCTTTGTAACTTGTAATTAATAAGCTACACAGGAAAATGATAAAATCTGATTTCCTTCCTAAAATAAGTCATTGAAAATGTTTGGTAATTGGTTTTTTTTTCGAAACAGTGGAAAAGCAATGTACATTCATAGGTGGTTAAAATAGAAATTTTTATTTATTTCATAAGTCTTATGTAGTAATTTTAAATCATTCTTAATTTATATATATGAAAGTGTTGTAAGTACCGATGGATCTAATTACATTGTCTCTAATTAAGTTGATTATGATTTAATATTTGATGATTTGTAACGTACTCAGTTGTGCTAAATTTGGAAATATTTTGCTATTATAACAATTTATATATGTATATATTTGTATATGTATACAATTACTTCACTTACATAATTAATTAAGCATTTAAAAAAGGGCAGGCTTAATTATGACGGATTACAAAAATTATTTTTAAATATAAAAGAAAATATGCATCTTGTGTGTTTTTTTTAAATAGTTATTTAATAGTAATATTTTATATTAAAATAGGCTTCTTAAGTATTTAAAAAATAGTATACTTAGTACTTAATAAGTAATTAGGCTACTGTATATTGCAATAAACACACACATGTACATATATATATATATATATATATATATATAGATTTATAGATATAAATCTATGAGTGCGATATCTATTATCAAATATTCATGTGTTCTTAATTCTTAATCTTTTTGCTGATCAGCACGAATTTAATGGGGGACTTAAGTTTAATTAAAATTGATGTGCTTTTCTCTTCGGCATCCAAATTTGTAAAAATAGTAATTAAAAGAAAAAATAACAGAGTACAAAAGAACCGGTAAGAAAGAAAAAAAGAGCATAAACTAACTCACGAATTAAAGATTTGATTTTTCCTCATGAACTCCATGACAGATTGATCGTAGCTTATTTTCACAGTTCGTTGAACAATGGATGATATACCACTAATGATAGTTTTATTTTCTCTCTGTCACATTAACACAGTACTCATTCGGTATTAAAAAAAAAAATTCAGATATTCTATCCTCACTTATGTAGCATGGGTCATGCCACAATTTTGCAGAAGCCGAAATTCCATTCGAAGTCCGTCATTCGTTTGTCCTCGATAAATTATAAACGCGTATAAGATGCTGTTGTTGTTGTTTTATTGTTTCTTATAACATTCCCAGTCACTGTCGGATCAAATCGATTTGGGCGAGTTTTCCGAATTTCCTCTGACCGAAATCAATCCTACGATGCTTAAGGCGCGCTCGCAGTCAACGTCGATCTCAAATGCGAGTTACGTTTGGTTCCATTCACGGATAGAGTATAAGATACGAGACCGAACGACCGCGCGACGTTCCTCGCGGTATTCGTATTTTAATTGCGGGATTAGCTATTGTGAGAGCGGTTTATAGAGAGAGAGAGAGAGAGAGAGAGAGGTGTTGATTTTTAGGCATGCAAGTACATATGTATTTGTTTATGGCTCGATAGATTGATCGAAATGAAAATAACGAGAGGGACATGCAGATAGATGGACAGCGAGAGAGAGAGAGAGAGAGAGAGAGGTAGAGAGGTAGAGTAAGGTAGAGATAGATAGAGAGAGAGAGAGAGAGAGAGAGAGCGCGCTAGTGGGAAGGACGGGAGGGATTGGGAAGTAGGCTTAGATGGACGGCGATAGACAGGTAAAGAAAAGAGAGAAGAAAAGGGGAGGAGGAGGAGGAACAGACTGGTACAACGTCAGCGTCAAGATGATGCTCGCAGAATGGAGCACTGCGCCGTAATGACATGGTCTAAGAGATTCCAGTCAGTTTTGTAATAAGCATCGGTAAAAAGTGAATTTTCCTAAGGTGGGGAAATACGCCTAGGGCCAATCGGGACCGTTGAGAGCAAGGATGCCACCGCGCGACCAATCACTAAGACCAGCGCCCTTCTCTCTCTTTCTCCCCTGCTCACTCTCTCTCACTCTCACTCCGTCTATCTCTAACTCTAACCCTATCTCCGTCTTCTCCTATTCCTCGCGCTCTCTCTCTCTCTCCCCTCCCCGCCCCTCCTCCTCTGCTCCCTCTCTCTCTCTCTCTCTCGCTTTCTCTTTCTTTCTCCCTGTCTATCTGTCTTCCTCTCGTCTTCCCCTCTCTGCCTCTCGCCAGCTCTCCTACTCTCTCTCTCTCTCTCTCTCATTGTATCTATCTATCTGCAACACGGCTAGTTGCGGAGATGATCCTGTGAACGATGCCTCGCCGCACCGAAGGAGAACATCCTTATCAAGGGACCGTAGCACTCGAAGCAAGTGTAAGCATTATGTGCACGACGAGAATCTCATTGCACTATCAACGACCAATGGCTCGGCTGCAATTTATTGGAATTACATCGAAGGCCGAGCTTTCGCGCCAAACGAGTTCTCGATGCGTGGATTTTGCGCGGCGAGAGAGTGGAGAAAGAAAAAAAAAAGAAGAAGAAGAAAAATAACACCACTTCCGGAATGTCATTGGCACACGCTATGGCCTCCACGCTATGATTTTCCAAAGGCGCATCGATCGTTATGGAAGAGGAATTTTAATACCGTGGATTCTCCTCTATCCCCGACTATTTGGCGAAGTCGAATCGGAGGCCGCTAAGTCGTTAAGCTTATCTTTGACTCGTTGGAAAATACAGCGTGCCTTGTATTTGTTGTTGTTGTTGCTTTTTTTTTTTTTTTTTTTTTTTTTATAACGCGCACACGCATTGGGGGGGGGGAAAAAAAATGTATCACTCGCGTCGCACAATAAATTGAGTCCAACGCTCGCGCGCGCTTTTTAATATAAATTTGCATGCGCCCATTGGCGAACGATAAAACGGCTCCAACGGGTCTCGGGGCTTAGGCCAGTCGCTAATCGATAGGAATGGCCTTTCTCGAGGAACCTCCCCTCTGGTCTTGAGATAATGAAAGTTCCGACGCTTCGATCATTGAAATCGCGGTCGTTGTCCCAGGCGTACCGAGTGGCGTCCTGGCCGGGTAATTGCACGCGTGGCTCATGATTGATTTCATCCACGGGTGCCCGGCTTGAAGAGCGACGCGATCTGTCGCGCGAATTCCATTGGTTGACGCAGGGGTGCCTCCGCCCGTTTCGCTCGCTCGCAGCCACATGGGGATAATTATACCGATGCGCGAAGTCCCGGGACTGGACGTGCGATCATTTTACGGATACCATAATGCGCTCGTGTCACTCGGTACTAATCACTCCTCGAATACATTGTGTAATTAATACTTCGTGCTCGCTGTTTCCTTTTCCGATCTCCTTCCTTTTTAGCCGGGGTAGGCAAAAAATCCAGCACCGTTTCGTATAATTGCCCGCGAGGCAAGGCTCGGCCGTGCCGAGCTTTTGCTCGAGCGGAGCCCACACGTTTATCGAAAATCCACCGTGAAGTGACATTAAGAAATTGTGGACTCTCTTTTCGCCACATTCCCACACTCTGCACTCGGAGCGGAATTTTTAAATTATTTTCAATTTTGCAGCGCTCGTGCTCGTGCGTTAGATGCTTTTATTTGGCATTCTTAGTTAAAGGCAATCTGTTTTAATTTAATTATTCTCCTCTTACTACTGCTGCTACTGCTACTTATTATTATTATTATTATTATTATTGCTACTAATAACAAATAAAGTACAAGTCTTGGCTTTGTATTCGAGCGTATCTAGATTTTTTTTTAATTGTAATGGATTACTAATTAACAAAAAGAACCGAGAAAAACTAGTTGCTTTTTTTTATCCTGGAATAAAAATATTAGCACGAGATAAAAGTAGGAAAGATGTGAAAAAATTGAAATTTTAAATATTTACCTTAAGTGCAGCAGCTGCGTTGTAATTTGCTCTATTTCTAAGCCGATGAGTTGCAAGAGTCCGACAACAAAAAGTCGATCTATTTAGGTCGGATAATTTAACGAAATAATAAACTATATATTATTTCTTTGTCGTTTTCGACGCTGCAGCAGGAGATTTTGTAAATTAATTTCATTTAATAGTTTATTAAAAGCGTAATCATTTAACATCGAAAGGTTACCATACAAAGATCACATTAACGATTTGTAAAGAACAAAAAATAGTAGGCTACACCGCGAAGGTTGTTCGGTGTAATTTAATTAAATTTTAAAATTAATCCTAGGTAAACACTGTTTTAAGCGATTGCGCCTAGGCAATTAAATTATCGCGCGGGCACAAGTACGCATTGAGTACGCGTACCACGCGAATAAGCGCATAAAAAATCTTGCGCTACTCTTGGCATTAGCATAAGTATTGAGTTTCGGTCTTAGTTTTGGTGGGGCGCAACGTCTGGCGGGGTAAAGTAATAGGCCGAGGCCAGGGGCTTTTAAAAGGCAGGAGGCAGTATTTCATTTTAGAATTGATCTATTCGAAAAGTAGAGATATTGCCCTGGTTATGAATGGGTATTTGATTGTCAGATATCCGCGGAGCCCCGAGAATGACTTATTTATTCGAAATTAGTTTCGAGCGCTGAAAGATAGGCCGTTATTTATAGGATTTTTGCAATGGAGGCGGTGTAGGCGGAGAGGTAGAGATAGGAATAGAGATAGGGACGGAGAGAGAGAGAGAGAGAGAGAGAAGCCCACAGAAGCCCATAGAAATAGAGACAAGCGGCGTCCGGGAGCGAGAGGATGACATTGGTAGGCGCGCCGCGCAAGCTTGGGATAAAAGCCGGTCAGGAGCGTAGAAATCCGGTAGCTTACGACGGCCGAAGGGTGGGATTAATTCCATTGTGGAGTAGCGCGGAGCGGAGCGCGGCCCTGCGGCCGGGCAAAGAGGCCGGGCGCGTAAGTAGTTTACGACGAGGACGGACGGACGGACGCCGGGGCGAGTAACGGAAGCGCGGCGCCGGCCTCGATCGCCCGGCAAGCGGAAGCAGACCCTCGGGGCTAAGGGCGTAGGAGGGCTGCCGAAGGGCGTGGTCGGGGGCCGTCGGTAATTTGGCCTAATTCGCCGGGCGCGATCGAGGGGGAGGAGCCCGCCCGAGCTCCCGGCCACTTTTTTGACCCGGGGAGAGGGTCGCCGCCCGAAACCGGGGGCTATCGCTCGAATGCCACCCCCACGGCCGGCTAATCGAAAACTCCTTATTCGGCCGTTGAGGCCGAGATCGCTCTTATCCCGGGGCCGCGTCGTCGTTACGCGTGGGGCCGGCTAGCGGTGCACGGCCGCTCCCGGCTGAATTACAATTTAAACACTTAATCGGCTCGGCTTCCTCGGACGAGTTGGCTTTTAATCGGCCCAAGCTTGTGGGCCCATCGCGAAAACCCCTCCTATCCTCGTTCGCGGCTCCCCTGGCTCGAGTCGCTTTGGCTCTGCTCGACTACCGGGGAGGCCGTTGAAAGAGCCCCGGCTTGTCCCCTCGGCTTCGCGCGGCTTCGCTTTGCCACCCGCTCGGCAATTGTCACCCGCTCGCCGATGCCGTTATCCATCTGTACGCCTCTTCATCCGATGGATAGGGAAGAGGCGAGCTCGTGCGAATTGTCCCCTGGATCGAGTAGGACGAGTGCCCCCCGTTGCGCGGATCATCGTAGCGTCGATCGATATCGGCAGGGCTCCTAGCTGAGAGGTCCTTAGCCAGGATAAGCTCTTCGGTGAGTATGACATTGGAGCGATCAGTCGCGACGAAAATGTCGAATAGCTTCGGGGGCCTGCCGAGAGCTCGCCGAAAAGCTTCGGGGGCGGGGGTGGTGGTGGTGCAATTTTTTACTCGTCCTCCGTGCCCGGGTGACAGTCGAGAATGCGCGCTATTGCGACCCTAGGTAAGTAAGTTTCTTCTAGCCTTGATGCGGGATTTAATACGAGCCGAAGTAAAATGTGCTTATTACATTATGCTTTCCAATTTTAATGGATGTAATGGCTGCTCAAAGTACGCTATATGCATTGCAATTATATTAATGAAATATTTCCCTTATTTTTTGAGCTACCAAAGTTTAAAATAATAATCGCCGTGCTCTCTCGCTCATTACGCAAATTGTAATCTCAGTGTTTAGAATTTTACCGTATTTAAATATGCAGGGCATGCGCTCCTTAATGGTACTTCATTTATTAAAGCTACCGATTAACGACATTGAGGCATTCGAGTGGTATAAACATTGTTTATACAATAATAATTCTAAGTTGTGTGCTGCGAGTGGTAACCGGTAATAATGGCTCGTGAATACATTTCTGAAATCTCGATACGAAATGAGGAAAGCCAAAAAGATGATGATTACGATGATGATGAAGAAGAAGAAGAAGAAGAAGAAGAAGAAGAAGAAGAAGAAGAAGTACACGTTTATCCAGTGGACTACGGTGGATAATGAAAATGGACGCTCGGGGGTCGGGGCGGTGGTGGGGGTGGCGTGGGGGAATTATTAATAACAATGGCCGGTGAAAAACAATCGAGGTGTAAGAATCGGCTGAACGCTTATCGGTGGCGCGGCCGAGGCATCGATCGCGACCGGCCTGTTGGGCGCAGGGGCCCTTATCCTCCCTCCGTGCAAAGGCCAAATAAAAACAAAAAAACCGACGGTTACACCGCGCCGATATAATTTCGTTTGGCTGGGTGATTTTTTTCCTCCTCCTCCTCTTCTTCCTCCTCTTCTTTCTTTCTTCCCTTCCATCGTTTGTTTGTTGAAAATGCATCGAATGCAATGCGCCCGGATATAAACGTTGGCGCTCCAATGGGGCCGATACTTTATGCAGGATGCAGTGAGAACAGATACGGTGACTTTGGGGCCCGGCGATACCCGATACAAGATTGCTCCTCACATATTGATCGGAACAATAATAATTTATTGCCCTACACATAAAGAGCTATGGACCCATGGGTAGATATCGTTAGTATAAGATAATAATTGCATCGGTAGTGCATGCGCTGCAGTTCAGTGCTTCTTCACCTCATATCTAGATCTTTGGGAGGTGGAAGCAACTCCGTTTCTGCAAACCGCCTGGGAATCGAACCCGGAACCTGCTAACGCCACGGTTTTTCGCTTCTCGCTCTCTCTCTCTCTCTCTCTCTCTCTCTCTCTCCTTCTCCAACCTCCATCCCTCCCACCCCATCTAGCCATCTGTATGTGTGCTCGCGAGCGCGCGCGCGCGCTTATATTCATCTGTATGTATGTATGTATGTATGCGTCTGTCTCTCACTCAGTTTGCCCCATTCCTCGACGCCTGTCTCTTTCCTCCTTTCTTTCTCTATTATGTCTTTCTCTTCGTTTGTTATCTGTCTCTATTTTTGATCCATCTTTTCACATTTTTCTCCAACTCTCTCTCTCTCTCTCTCTCTCTCTCTCTCTTCCTTCTTTTATTGCTTCATTTCGCTTTGCCAGTTCTATTCATTCGTTTTATTGCCTTTTTCTACTCATTCGAAACTATTTAGATTTATAGACCGTGTTCTTATGGCCAAACAATGTGATTAATTACGATAAATCAGAATTACCTCGAGCAATTGGGCAATAAAGCTGATTTGAATTAAATGAAGAAGAAAAGGAGGGGGGGGGCGGAAAAAAAAGGATGAAAAAGAATCGCCAACCGTTGGCAAATCCGAATGACGCTGTTACTGTTTATCCCGTGGGATTTTTCACTGACCGAGCTGTCAATTTCACTTTTGAAGCCGCGCGACTCGCTCTTGAACAATCCGAAAACGCTCGACTGGCATTGCGAGACGAGGGGAAAAAAAAAAAAATTGCGACGCGCTCTGGGACCCTTGGACGAAGCTGCCAGTCCCAAGACGTCGTCGTCGGGGCCATTTGATTCGCGCTCGGGAGGTCGTTCGCCCCCAACAGTCAAAATAAAATCAGCTCTATAACGCGATAGATCGGAGCTAGTTCCTCTTGATTTTATGTTTTTTTTTTTTTTGTCTCCATTTTTCTATTTCTATTCTCTCTCTCTCTCTCTCTCTCTCTCTCTCTGCTCCTCGGCCAATCCCCGGCAACGACGCGAATATTTTCGAAACGAGGAGCGCACATTCGATATTACACATCAAGCTGTAAGTATATGTGAGCGGTTACGTTTATGTGCATGAGCGCAAAGGTAAAAGTCGAATTTTACGGAGCTCGTTTCTTCGGGATGTTTCTTGTTGTCGAAAATAATCTTCCGGTGTGTATATATATATTCCAGTGGTATAATAGGCACGGGAAAGCAAGCCAGCCAGCGAGCAACGGGATACACAATCGGCCTCCTTTAACTCCGCGCGCTCAAGGTATAGCCAAGGCTGCTCTGCTACGCTTTTTCTCGCGCTCTCCGTCATTACCCTTCCTCTCCCACCCCCCCCACCCCCCATTTCCAGCCCCCCTCCCGACCCCCTGTCCCTCCGCCGCCGCCGCCGCCGCCGCCGCGGCCCTCAATCTCCCTCCCTCGCCGCCCCTGTCCTGTCACGAACTTCTCTCTTACTCTTTTCCCTCCAGTCCAACCCCACCACCCCCCTCTGACTCTCAACTCTCTCTCGCTCTCTCGTAATCTCTCCTTTCCTCCTTCTATTTCTATATCACATACCCTTTCCTACCATCCTGTCTTTATCTCTCTCCTTTTATTTATTTTTCCCTTCTTATTTGCTTACATTCGATGCACGCCATGCGTTAAAACTCGACTCGAATCAATCGACTTGGCAAATATTCCAGTTGAGTTTGGCCTCTCTAGCCCATTGACAAATACGTGGAATCACATTATTATCACATTAACAATGCATAGGGATAACACTTTTCTATAAATTATATTATTCAGGAAAGCCTTATTTATTGGGCTTATGCATCCTACTACGTGTTATCATGTACGCACACCTTCTTATGACTATAAGTGTACGAATTTTTACAATATCGTTGCTTATTGTTTTCGTTGCACAAGTGAAAATAATAAACAGTATTTATATATGTGTGTGTGTGTATGTGTGTGTGTGTGTGTCTGTGTGTACGTGTGTGTGCGTGCATAAATATACTTGTATTTTATATCAGTAAATTCTTAGTCATCATGACTTTAAATACCTTATCGATCTTGGTAATTACTGCTAATATTTACATTTTACAATTTAATTAAGCTTTAATAATACCAAAAAACCGTAAGCACTCAATTTATTAAAAAATATTATTTTTATCTAAATATTAGCGGTGAATCTTAATAAATGACACCGTTAAACTATCTGAAGGTTACATCTACAAAGTTGGACTATATAAAAGAAGCTGAAACATAATATTCCGTACGAAAAAGCTAGAGCAAGATAAATAAAGCAGATCCGCGTGTGTTTGCACTAATTACATCTTATAATCTGTTGTTCTGTTGTTGAGAATTTACATAATTACCTAGTATTATTA
Organism: Kradibia gibbosae; assembly: GCA_018907135.1. Classification (NCBI taxonomy): domain Eukaryota; kingdom Metazoa; phylum Arthropoda; class Insecta; order Hymenoptera; family Agaonidae; genus Kradibia; species Kradibia gibbosae. The sequence goes on from JACCHX010000011.1 coordinate 4,989,092, forward strand.
CAAGACACTCGCTGCTTATTGCATTGCGCGCATTATTATGTTTGACGCGGTTCAATTTACCAGTGGTTTTATTTCGGAAGATTTATTGTATTTTTAAAAGCTGACGCACCGAAGCGCCCATCGATGCGAATTGCCGCTTAATAAAAGTCTCGATGCGCAGTGGTTGAAGCAGGAGGGCAAAGACTTTGTCGAAATACTTTGTCGATATAATAATTGTCTCGGCGAGTGTTCCCCGGCGTTCATCAAGCCTTGGTTCCGCGATGTGATTACCTCCATTTCTCTGTCTCTCTCTCTCTCTCTCGCTCTCTGCCTCGCTCGGCTCGTGATCATTTGCATTCCCTGGAAAAGGTCCTCGCTCGACCAGGTCCTACAACGAGGCCGGCATTGGCCTTCGAAGGACCGTCATTTGCGGGAAGATGTTTGCCGGGTCATGGCAATAAACCAAGCGCGACGTTTGACTCCGCTGCCATTTTCCACGGACGAGCCGCGGACGCTTTCATTTTTGACGAATGAGCGTCAAATAATTTAATGCCCGATAAGCATAATTGGAAATTGTATTTTTCAATTATTATACGCGCTTGCGCCTGCCCGTTAAAGGCCGTAGTTTCCGAACAATTTTACCCCTTTCGACGTGTTTTTTTTTTCTTTTTTTTTTCTTTTTCCAACTGCCTTCGCGATGCTTTATTGAAAAATCTTACTTGCAAATGTCGATATGCGCCAACCGATGATAAAACATTTAACATTTAAATTATCCTGAAATTCTTTAGTCTTTCAGTTGTTTCTTTTTTCGTTTTTACATTAATTTTAACGCATTGTACCTTTTCTCTTTTCCTTTTTCTTTTCCTTTCTTTTTTCTCTCTCTCTCCTTTAATTTATGAATGCTTTTCGTGCTTTTTTCTGGTTATTTCATGAATATTTAAACATTTCAATGCAATTAATTTTTATGTACACTATTCTATTAAAGTCTTCTTCTAAGCATATAATTTTTTACGTTTATCTCTTCAACCTTGTAATAATAATTATTCACACAATACATAGATTTTGTCACCGTTGTTCATCGTATTCTTCTTATTACCTTTCCACGTACCATTTTTTAACCTCCATGAAGCCTAGATTATTATGATTATTATTCTAAAATCGAATTTTCCAAACAATATTGAAAAATCGATGTAGCTCTTTAATTATTTTTAATGTTTAGAATGTGATAAAAATTAATGATTATTTGTATCCATTATTTTCAATATTTAATACAAAAACATTGTATTATTATATTAGTATTAATATTTTTGCTCGTTGACTTTTGTTTCAGTGTTGTGAAAGCAGCTGTAATTCTTAATTTAGTAAATGCTTATAAAGCACTTTTTAAATAATATGCGCAAGTGTGTGTTAATTTTTTCAATTTCCGTTATATATAAATGCATATTAGATTTATTTAATTCTCCCAACATTATTATAATATAAAAATTTAAAACACCATTCCAAAAGGAAACCAAAGCTCTAGTTTTCCGTTTGACTTGTCACCCTTCATTTCGATCGTAAATACCAAATGGTTAATATTAGTGGAGCAGAGGAAGAAGTTCGTATTTATCCGCCGGATTTATTCTCATTATATAAGCAATTATAAAACAACTATTTCAATAAGCTTGAGGCGAGGTATATGAACATTTTCACGCTAATAAAATCGAAATGGTTTTCGATAGCAAGATTTTTCTCCAAGAGTACATTAAAATCGCCTATTTACGAATATAAATATTATTAAAAATAAAAATAAAAAGCAGCATTCATTCTGATTTATAATATTAACATACCACCGTTATTTTACGATGCTTTACCGCTTCTTTTCAATTTTCCGTTAAGTTCGTTACATTTGTTGTACTGTCAACGTTTTTCTCTTTATCCATTTGTGCGCCAGCGCTGATGTTGTGAAATATTGCTAATGCTAATAAATCCCGATGCGCATTCCTAGTCGCAAATAATAAATAACGAATATTTGATATTAGGCGAAAAGTCGTTAACAACGTCCTCGCGAGAATCGCATTATCGAGCCATTGTCGGCATTGAGAGTAAGGATAAAATGGGATGGCGAGTGTATTTGTGTGTGTGTGTGTGTGTGTGTGTGGCTTTGTTCGTGTGCGGGTAGAGAGGGAGATAGAGAGAGAGAGAGAGAGAGAGAGTTGGGGGAAGCGTTTATCGAGCACGACATCGAGTGATAGCCGAGGAGAAAACACTTATTTTCCAGAGTAGAAGTTTAGTTTTTAAAAGTGAGCGAATGAAGGAAGGAGCCACAGCAAGAGAACGAGAGTTGGGCTTGATAAATCCCAAGGATTCTCGCCGTGCATGATCATCCACTTAAGGAGGAGGCTTAACAGTAGCCGGGTAAACGATAGCTCCGAGCTCGGAGTACACGAGCTCTATCCTGGAAACTGTAAATAATTTTTCCCGTCCGGCCTCGGGGCCGGCCCCGGCACGTAGATCAATTAGCCGAAGCTCCGAGTCGCGTTGATAACTCGGCCGGCGCGCGCTCGACGCAAACCCGAGGCCCCGCCCAGCCGCCGGCTAATAAAACCACCCCGCGTCCGCTGCCATTAGCATATCTCGGCATTCTTGGCTATCTGTCACCGGGGAGCTCCCTCCCTCTCTCTCTCTCTCTCTCTCTCCAAACCCATCAGCCACTTTTTGCATCTCCTCCGCGGTCCGTTACCGCGAAGCTTTCCTCGGACCGGCCGATAAGGCCCCCCCCTTAGGCCAGGATAATCAAGACGCAGGTGGAGCTGCCCCGGGATCGATCCCTACCACCGAGACGACAATCCGGTACCCGAGCTTCCCTAATTAATTCTCACCTAAATAGATAATTTCGAGCTAACAGTTCCGATCCCGAGCCAGCTGCGGAGCCTTCGCGAGAATGGAAAGGAGCCGAGAGGAGGCCCTGACGTTCTGGCCCATTGTTACCTCTCTAGGCCTCGTCCTGCTTAGCATACGCTTCCGGACAAAAAAGTTACGAGCTTCTATTTCAGGGCTCTCTGTCTCTCTCTCTCTCTCTCTCTCTCTCTCCCTCCCTCTCTCGCCCCGAATGAATGTTTGCCGGAGAGTTATTATTCGGTACAAAAGATATATATACATATATATATATATATATATATAATATCGACTCGGTTAAAATTATCATTCAATTCGCTCGTTATGAATTGCGATTAAATTTTCTAGCCACTTTGTATTAATCTATTTGTAGAAGCCGAAATTTCATCACGCGCATTCATCGGGCATCGAATTAGCGATTCTAAAGAAGTGCGATATAATTATTTTTAAGTGCGATTAATAATTACCCGTCTAGTTATTTATTTTAATGCGGCTGTGGGATGCGATGCCGTCTTTTAAATTACTCTCGCCTTTAAGCAGGCACTAACACTGCCAATACGTGTGTATGCACGTTGTGCAAATAATGTTGTTTCCCTTGATTCTTCCTCGTTTTTATATTTAAAAAGTCATTCGTTTTAATCCAAGACTGAAAGCTAAATGCAAAAGTTCTTCAGCGCAGGTGTTTTAAAATTGTAAAACGATCATCGGGCACATGAATTGCGACGGTGGATTACAGTAACTTCCTTCAATTTTTTTTTTTTTTTTTTTTTTTTTTAAATAAAAAATTACAACATAACTCACATACATTGAAAAGTTGATTAGACTAGAGTAACATATTAATCGAGTACAATAGATGTAAGTTCATTTAAGCGATGCCAAAAAAAACCGTTAGAACGCTGTTCAAGCTTATTATAAGTCATTCGTAATTTTCCGTGTCTTCTTATCTTGAAAGCAGTTTTTTTTCAATTTACAAATTTTGTATCTTCAAAATAATAATAAAAATTCTTTTTAACGTTTATTTTAGTAATAAATATATACAGTAATATAAATCTCCTTGTATTTTATTAATTATTAATCATCATTCAATTTTTTCATTATCAGGGATGAAATTTCCTCTTTCATCTCTTTTTCATAACCTTATAGTTTCGCCGTATACTTAAGTTTGCGTTTGTGCCGAAATTCTTGTTGCATTTGCTATAGATTTCGCTACTGATATTGTAAAATACTGTGCAAATATAGTTTTCGAGTCTTCTCGTGGTTAGCTCTTTGCTAAATTTTGAATAATAAAACATGAAAGTATAGAAGCCAGCCGATCAATAGTATTTTAATTTTAACGTATTTTTTCGTCAATTTACATAAGTTTTTGCTTAAGCAATGAATCATATTTATCAGCCTTAACCCTATGACAAATTAATCTATTCTGATTAGTTTAGCAATATATTACCGGTTCAGCTATTTCTTGGTTATTTATCGGCATCAGCTTAACCCAACGATGTATTAATTAAAACCTTCTCTTTGTTTCTAGTATCTTACTCGATATTTGTAATTGTACGTATTGTTTAAAATTGCACAGACTTTCTTACGCGCGTAAAATAAAACTGAAGAATATTGAATAGAATAATTAGTCAGAGCTCGGATCTCATTAAATTTTCATCATTTTATTATTTGCTTAGAACGCTTATTTCTATTTTATTTGCACGGTGGCAATCGCAAATGCACTGTTACAAACAATTTCATAGTCTATTTTTTGCTTCGAAGCTAAATTCTAATTCCGTTGTAATTAATTTTTTAGCTCGATAGAGTTTAACTCGACTCGTTCAATTCATTCGATTTCAAGATGATTGATCAAAATATCAGGGATCGGCTGCGCTTCGATATCCGCTGCTGCAAGTTTGCAAGGAACTGCTTCCAGTCTCTAAATAATTCGACCCATATTTATTCCCAATTAACGATGATCTACTTTTATACAATATTAGCTTTGTTATTTTGTTTTTTTTTTTTTTTTTTTTAAAAAAGAGCTTATCTACATTTGAGATGTCAAGGCTGGAATTATTTTCATCGAATTTGCAATGTTTTAATAAAGCTATCGCCACCCCTCGAAGTATTTTACACTTTCACTTTCATGTAAACGGTTCTTACATTCAATACTATAGGAGGTAATTAAACTACTTATATGCTTTTTAAACGGCATAAATTTACAGTAAATTAGTCACCCAAACAATTGAAACATAATCTGTACACTTTTACCCATTGTGTTGCTTCGTATAGAAAAAGCGAATAAAGCTTCTCGCGCTTATAGTTTGCATGTAATACAATAGCGATGCTCTCGTAATAATACTTATTCCTTATTATAATAAGATGTAAGCGATGATAGCGATACCGCTTACGTATGATAAACGAATGGGGGGGGGCCGGAATATGAATCCGAAATCAGATTAGAGGCCGAAATTTTTATACGCTTCTAAACGAAGCCGAGAAGCATAAAGCAATTAGCAAGAGTCGACGAGAAATAATAACAGTTAATATCAACGAGAATGGAGATTTCCGATTAAAATACGACATAAGCGTGGATCTTTCGTTGAGTACTCGAAGTCCTCGCAAGGTTACCTTTCATTAATGGACAAGTGAATATCCGCAAGCGGTGTACAATAATGACGACGCGCAATTTACAATTTTTACAACGTTAGCGTAGCGAGTGCAGGTGACGCCAACCGCTTATTAATTGCTCCGCTCGTAAATAAGAGAAGGATAATGCAAAATACGTGGACAGCTTAGAGTTGACTCGCCGAGGATTCGGCCCGCATCGACACGCGCGCTCCCGAGAGCTGAAAGATTGCCCCCCAAAAAAAAAAAAAAAAAAAAAAATCCAAAATCGCAGGAACCATCCGATTTTTGCTATCATTTGGCCGATGCGCTTTAGCCGTTGCCGGTGCGAGAGCATCGGAGAGTCGCTGGCCGAGGATGAGAGGAAAGCCGAGGAGATGAAAGTAAGGCGAATCAACGGATGACCTTCGAAACGACCAAACGGATAAATCAACGCGTTTTAATAATCGCGTGAGCAACAACAAACGAGTACCGGGCATAAACGTGGCATTACAAAAGCATCGGCAATTACCGCGCCGACGCAGTGAAAGCCCGTAAATTACGAAAGCATTCGTTCGCGATTTAAATTACATTCGGTGCGGGACGTGTATTTTTGCTACTTGCACTATCGAGTCCGGGGACTTTCACCCTCGCTCATAGTCAAAAGCAGAATTACTACAATTATCATGCTATTATCAATACTGCGGTAATTGCAGACAGGCGTTATTAGTTATTAACACTCGGTAATCATATCTGTTTATGATACCTTATACAATTTCAGCGAAGCTGTTAACGGGCAAACAAGTTTTATCACGATACAATGATTAATTTCGTTAAATAAATATCACTTGAGTTGTTGTATTAAAGCCAGTATACGGCTACAAAGTATTTCCTCGAATCGATGATAGATTATCTCTCCGATCGTTTCGGCTATTATTATTTTTAACTGACATTTTTGTTCTAAAATTAGAGAATTTACCATATCCCAGCATCGTAATAAATATTATAACTAATTGCTTTTTTTTTTTTTTTTTTTTTTTTTTTTCACTTATTCGTAAATACTTACAAGCGCTGAAATTTTACCTCCAATGTACCGAGTAAGCCATAGTTTTCCGAGTAAGAGTAATAATACTTATTTATCGGATACGTCAAAGTCAAAATTATTAAAAATTATTATTCAATATAAATTTCAAGTTATCCTCGTAAAAATTGAGCTTTACGTATTAATTGTATATATTTTATAAATTGAACTTTACATCGAGACAAATATTATACTTATTTACAATTTATAATCGGTAATTTATAATCGGCAATTATTCAAATAGTCATTGCAAGTTCATTTAACTTAAAAATAAAAACTATATTTTTCAATGTATGTATGATATTTAAAAATAAATTGATATTAAAAAAATTAACTGGAAAACACAATTTTCTCTTCAAATGAGGTTGGCCAAGACTGAGGCTTATATCGAAATTTATTAACAATTATTGTTATAATTTGCAAATATACCATAGGATAGATAACTTTATAAATTTGTTCCAGCTTTGTGACTATTGACAAATAAAACAAAAATTTGGTTAAAAGCAAAAAATTGTCATAATTTATTATTCATCGTTTTCTAAAGCCATTATCTTACATAACCCCTCGAATAATTTTTCATCTATGAAGAAGCAAACTTGAATAATGTGTATAGCAAGAATCAATAAGTAATAAATAAAAACTCTATTTGTCGCACTTAATTTTTTTAGCGTGGTATCGTCTGTTCGAAAAGAAAAATAATTTATAAACTTTTAGTAATACGTTCACTCTAATTTTATATTATTGATTTAGTAACCTGTGGACTTCCACACATATTTAACATCGTATATGGCATCTTCCATTTCATAGCTCACATTGCTATACCAATCTTTTAAAAGTTGCACAACAATAGGTATAGTAAGCGCTGGAAATGTTCGTTATTAATGCATTAATAAATACCGATAAAGTGAAAAAAAGTTTTGTTTTAGAAATTAATGAGTACAACTGCTTACGTATTTTTATGCTTCTTGGTGTTTTCGAATAATTACTTGCAGAACATTTGTACCTATTTAAAAACATACATACATTATAGTAAAATAAAAAGATTTAATCAATTGGTATTGAGAAATTATTAAAACTATCTTGATATTTAACTGTTAAATAAATGATATCGAATGCCCGAAGTTCAAATAAAATGTCAACGTAGGCAAAATAAGATACAAGCATTAGTTTACTTTTAAAAACATAATTGGCTTAATAAAAACGTAAATCATTACTTCGTTGGTGAGCTTTTCGCACAATTCTTATTTTCCAAAGGTGTTTTGGTTTTTGCGCATTGATGCATCCTGTCATCCATGAGCTATGGAAAATAGATCACTTAGGTTAGAGTCTCTTAGATAAAGAAATTTTAATATAAGAGTCGTCCATTATATTTAAGCACGCCAAATTTCTAATAGTTGTACAATAGTTACATTGAATCCGGCACGTATTTCGAAAAGTATGGCAAGATGATATTTTTAGCGGCATTGCAGTGACACTTCAAACGATGATTTATTGGCCCTCATGTGTAGTGATTGGAGGGTTGCAGAAATATCGATCATATTAATAATGTCATATTAATATTGTTTTTATTTGCAGATCGGTTAGTTACGTTAAAAATTATCTCTTGTGGTTAGGTATTTACTTGTCACATGGTACAAACATAACTGAGAAGTTGCTGAGTGTCAATAATATCGGCAACAAGTGAAAATAAGATTCAAAAATTGATTTGAGATAATGAAATTTTTTTTTTATCTGAAAAAACTTATGTATTTTTTATAATTATTTAAACTTCGCGTACATGCATTTATCGCATAATATTTTTATCTATATAATACGTGTATTAAAATAAATACGATTCTTTTATATCAATTAAAGTTTTTATCTATAATTGTAAAACTCGTTGATTGAAATTTCGAACGAACGAAAGCTAAATAATTCGATGTCGTTGAAATAATATTCAGATGCTGGTATGGCGATGCCACAGATTTTTTTGTTTAAATAGACGAAAAATCTTGAAATAATAGCAAAAACAAACATAATAATAGCAGTAATAATAATAATCTTAAAAACACTAATTACCGTGGTAATATTATGAACAAGGCAGAAAAATAAAAACACCTACAAGCTTTCACAATACTATAGAAGCAAAAATTTTAAAATTTTCTTTAAAAACTTCAAATATTAAAATACTTTAAAATATAGATATATATATATATATATATATAAACTTACTTTTATACCACCAACATTATTTAACTGCTTATTCTTATTTCACAAAGCACAGTTAAATAAAGAGTTTTTGCAAAGTTTATTCAAATAAAATTAACATTTTGATTCATTGCATGATAAATATTCGTAAAAGCAGAAAACACTTCTGTTTAGTTTAAGCACAATTTCCGAAGAAATCCGACATTAAAAACGAGAAACCTCCTTTTCTAAAGCCATAAATATAAAATTTGTAGAATAATTTCACGAATTAAAGTACACGAAATTCTCTTATTTTTTATTTATCACACTATAAAAATTGAAAAACTACTTCAAATAACAACTTTATGAAAACACATCTACATTCTCGCTCGTTATCTGGGTTGTTATATGGAAAAAAAACAAATAAATTAAAATACATAATGTTTGAAAAATCTTAAATTTAACCGTTACGCATAATTGAATTAAATTTTTCATATCGCGTATGAATATTTTATATCTGGAATATTATAACCGGCTACTTTTTTAATTAAAAGAATTTTTTGTAACACTCTGTTTCACTTAGGGATACTTCAAATTGCTATTTTATTACAAAATATAAGGCCTCGGAATCCGTATAATGTTAATAAATGTATAAACGTATTCTTGTTTTGTATTCTTATCGTTGGTTTTCTAAATTGATTTACCGATCAGCTGATTTCTACTTGGAATAAGAATAATAAAAGGTTGCTTTAACAAAGAATCATTGTTAATGATAAAAGTATGTTTAGAAACATTACAATTAATGTCAATTTTATCTATCTATTATTATATGATTGTTTCATGAGAGTCGCTTTATTATCTGGTCTTATAAAATAAGTTACATAATTTATTTGTATAAAATTTTTGTCCAATTAAAAGGTTAAAATTATTCCAATTGATGGTCTGATTATCGCGATTTTAATATTTAACTCTAAGAATTGCAGGGAAAATATATAATCAGTTGTGAGAAAGAATATTTTCTTATATAATAATACTCATAATATCACGTGTTTGCTGAAGAAATTATACGGAACTGAAAGGGATATAATTTACAATTAAAATACTCTTGTTCTCAAATATTTAAATTTATATTTATAAATTTCTTTATACAACTACGATTAAGAAAAGTAAATTCACAATTTACTCGGTAAGTCGTTAATTAAGAGGTTGATTTAATTGAGTTAATAATATGCATTTCAATTATCTCGTAAAAATTACAATTAAATTATACAATTATCTAAAGTTTTTTTTTTTAATATTGAGATTAAAATATTTTTCACTTCATAGTCTAATATTAAAAAGCATCTTATAAGAATAAATCATTTGACTTAATATCGTTTATCTCATGTTTCTCCATAATATTTAGATGACTCGGCAGCAATTGGTTATTGATTTTTAAGCTTTATATTATTAAGAAGCATCCATTGAGTTCGAGATAACACAAGACTAAACTATATTTTTACTATTTTCGATCTTGCATTTGATAACAAAAAAAAAGCTTGGCATTCCCAAATTCAGAGCTCAAGACTCGGAATTCATTGAAAATAAATCAATTTTTTGCATTAAAAAAAAGGATGTAGAATAGCAAAAAAAAATTAAAATAGGGCACCTTCCATTAAAGCACTTTTTAAGTATTCAAGAAAGCTCCGTAAATTATTGTAGACAGAATAAGAAAAACGTAGCCCTTGGTTAAAGGCGACCAAGCCATCCTGTGAATGGTAAAGCCTATCGTAACTCTATCCGAGCTTCAGAGTGTTAGCTTTGATCTTCGGCTTATCATAAGTCTCTCATCCTTAATACAATCCGACTGTTTCTAACTGACCGTCTTCCGATCCGATCCCAACTTAGCGCTACGTCGGATTATCGCGCGTTCCTAGACATCTCAACCATTGCTATAACTATATATCAATAATGTAACGGTCGAGGTCGGTATCAATTACTTTTACGGAACTTTCTATCAAATTCAGCCTGGAGCTAATCTGAATTCGCCTCGTTTGACAATTACACTCGCCAACTTGGATGGCGTCATTAAAAACCGATTTGACATGTCGACTCGCAGTATCGGAATGATGCCATCGCTTAATATACGTATACAATGATTCTAATACAATGTAAGAGGCGATATAAGCCACGGTGATAATAAAATGAAAGAGCAGCTGGGCATCAATGCACGGCATTCGAAACAAAGAAGTGGCAGAGGCGAAAAATTAAGTCTTACGTACGCGTTACGCGATGCGCCTCTCAGATCGGTTATTTACGCCTAATGCATTTTTGCGCATTACCAAAAAAGAAGGAGGATCGCGAAATAATTTTACCGGGATAAGTAATTTAATCCGTGCTCGATAATGGGATACTTCAATGAAATTGATAAGATCCCTATCGCCGTCAAAGCAACAACGTATTTCTCAAATTATCCCTAGGCATCTGAATTATCGATGCGGCTATCGATAACAATTTTAATTAATACCACGTAAGCAAGCATCGCGCAAAGGCATCTGGTTACCAAAAAAAAAGTCAACGCACTCTTTTACGACAAGAGTACAAATAAAGACGGGAATCTTATGGTACTGCGATCTGAATTCTTAAAACGATAGCCATCGCTTCAATGGTTATTTTTTAATTCTAATACGCGTATTTTTTTTTTTTATCGCATGGATGAAGTGAAAAATGACCGTAAGGCCATTACGACGTCGTTGTAAAGAGCAGCGTTTATTTGAGATTTTTCACACTATCGATGTGTAGCCAAGGAAGTAATATTAGACGTCTGCGCTTCTCGGATTTAAATACTATTGAGTTTCCTAAGGCTCGTCTTGTAAGTTGGAATAGTTTGTCTTGCAAATTTAAAGGCGTAATACTATTATTATAGGCTGCGATTTATTCAATCTTCAGCTTCCATAATGCGAACATTCGTATTATTCGAATTTATCGCGTAAAAAATAACACTTCTCCAACGTTTCTCGTTTTATTTATCGTTCTGCCTCGTTTTTACCAGCCAGGATTTTTCCCCCTCGCCCGCCCGCCCGCCCCCCCCCCGACCCTCCCCAAACCCCCTTCCAGACGATCCGGAAAAACGAAATATCTCGCGAAAAGGCGATGGCAAGAAAGGGAGCAGAGGAAACTTAGCCGTGCGCCGCGATTCCTTGGCATTCCTATTAATTTTTATGAATTAGAAAATTGATCGTATATTTAGGTATTTTCGAGCCATTACCAAGCGCGTAACTGCTGAAGCTTTTATCCCATTCTCTCTCTCTCTCTCTCTCTCTCTCTGTCTCTATCTATCCCGTTCACTCTACATATTAACCAAAGTTCAAAGGCTACGCAACATCAAATGCAAATAAGAAACAAGGATCTACCGCTAAGTCCGCTATGTGAAAGTTTATATAGTATGAGAACCGTGTGAATCTCCTCGCCATCTCGGAAGCTATTCTTCGTGCATTCGTCGACCGTTTCTTATCCATCCTCCAATTTACCACTTTTTACAATATTTGTTGATATCTTGTTCGCTTTTATTTCTTTACCCGAGAGCCTGCCCCTACGGTTGCTCGCGCAAAGCCAGCCAAATACAATTGCCTGGCCGCTACTTCATGAGCCCGTTGTTGCATCTGCTTCTTAATTTAATGGATCCTGATTTAACAAAGAGGCAAACGCGTATTGTTATCCACCTGGGAAAGCTACGTGGCCCCGTTCAATTGCAGCCGGACAGAGTCCAATGCGACATTCGAACGAGCATATTTTGAGGATAATTCACAGGTTTTGTAGGAGTACGACAAATAATGCACGCTGTTAATCCTGGTTTTTTTCTTCTTCGAACCTCCAATCCTTGTATGCTTATTATTGTATTTGACCATCATTGCAAACGTATGTAATCTGAATTTTTTACGATATTTCATCTTGACGATAAGGCGAATCGCGAATAAATCATAAATAATTGAAGCAGAAATTCTTCTTTAAAAAAGTAAATAATACAATGGTACTTGATAATTGAAGTTAAAATGTTCTGGATTTATAATTTATTCAAAACCTTCTCTACCTTTGTAACTCCAGCTTTAAAATTTTTTTGCCGTTGTGGGCTGGAAGCTAAACCATTTATTCGCGTTTGATGTAGAATACGATATTTTAATGAAAATTTTGTTAAAAAATCAATTTTTCAAAAGGTTTCCTAATTTATTATTAAGAAAAAGGAGTTCATATCCAATTTTTTTTATAAAAATTAAGCAATACCAACGAATGTACTTAGGGTAAAATGTTTGTTTTTCTAGAATATCAATACGAATATGAATTTGTTAATGATAACAGAATAAAATGACAGAAAAGTAGTGTATATACTTATATATGAGTATCGCATATCATAAAATAATTCGTTTAACCTTGGCACAATTTTTAACTTAAATTCTGATAAAGTAATTGCCGTGAAAATCGAATACTACAGGCGTACCTGTAAAATCATCGAAAGCAGATAAAGATCCTCGATTATTCCGATTGTGTTTCATCCTTTACATCCAATCGTTTTTTAATTTATCAACTTTCTGAATCCCTCCGGGATAATTTTATGGAACGATTTTTTCAATAATATTTTCATAAAATCTTTACAAGAAGGCGCTTGCGAGTAGGCGAAGGCAAGGCGCGAAGTGCACAAAAGTGTAGCAATGATAAATCTTTTTGTATTAGGCGATAATTTGAAAATTGTTGACGAGCGCCGAGAAGCGAAAGGTTCGGGCTACGATCGCCATAGAGCGAGTGAGAAAAATTCCAACGTAAAGGCTGAAGCATAGATTGGAATTGGCGCGCCAAATATAATAATTAAGGCATCGAGAAAAAAGTCACGAGCTTCTAATATATATATATATATATATATATATATTATTATTCCCTCGAATTAATTGTACGTACATTTTGCATTGAAATTAATGCGAATGGGTTTTTACGGGCAAAAAAAAAAAACGTCAACGCGTCTATTATATAATTGAGCAGATAATAGCTAAGCGTCGTAGCGAATGCAGGGAAACATTCCAAGCTCTCTTCGCCCGTTTCAAATTCTCATCCTAGAGCGAATGCGCTTTTTCGATGACGCTTAAAAGGGCATATTACGAAGGAATCTCTCTGCGCATAAGGAAACACTTATTACGCAAGAGCCTGGAGGTAGGACCGGTAGGTAGGTCTCCTATGCGCGCGAACTGGTTAAGATGCTCGAGCTGGTAAACTAGTCAACGGTTGCTCCACTATTGACAATCGAATGGCGGAGCCTTTAGGGAGTTTCGCTCTCGTTATTATCCCCGCAGTTTGGGCGGAGAGAGCAAAAGCCGTCTTTGGTCGCTCGGCCAGGATCCGGTAGGGCTTGGCGCGGCCTCGAGCCCCGGCTCGCGAGTCCCCCCCTCGGGAGAGGAACGCGCGTGCCTCTAAAAAGTCGCGCCCGGGCTTCGGTGCTCCTCCTTCGGCCACCGAGTCCGGGCACCTCCGACGCGTTGGGCTCCCCTTGGGCCGAGGAGGCCCTCCCCCGCAAAGCCGAGGCTGCCGCTTACCCCCCGGTGGTGCTTCTCCTTCCGCTCGTTGGGCCTCCGAGCCCGATCACCGGCAGGGGCTCGAGCGGCATCGGCCGAAGGCCCAACTTGACCCGGGGACACCTCGGGCTCCCGTGATCGGCGCTCCGGGAACGCGCCCTCGTCGCTCGTCGGGCGGACCTACGGACGATCGCCGATGGCGACGTTGCGCCCAAGACGAAGGAGAGCTCGACTCGCGCGGGCCTGCGGGAAAAAAAAAAACCCTCCAAGATCTCGGCTACTCGGGCGCCAGGCTCAACAAGGCCACGCGCGAGTGCGCCTCCCTCTCCGCCGAAGTGGTGGTGTCTCTCTTTCATCGGACCGCGCGCGTCGGCCTTCGCTCACCGCCTCCCCCCCCCCGGTGAGCAGCCAGGGCTTTCCTATCCGGGGGTGGGACTTCCGAGTTTGGGGGGGGGGGAACAGGGAGGAGGCCGCTACTCTGGCCTGGTTGCGAAGCCCTAAGATCCGAGGAAGTCGGGAGGAAGGGCCCGAAGGCAGCACCGCCCTCGTCGCCCGGGTGCTTGCGCGTGTGCGGGGCGCCGGGGGGAGGGGGTGGCGGCCAAGGCGGAGAGACGCAGGCCACGACGACGGACTCCTTGCGAACACGAGCGGGCCCCAGGATCCTGTGCGCCCAGGCACCGACTGGCGCCAACTTCTTTCGACTTCTTTCGCCGGTTGACAGACCGGTGCGGTCCACGCCGATCGCGGCCCAGCCTGCCTGGGCATACATTTCGGATAATATCGCGGGGGCATCTGCCCACGCTCGCTCCTTCCCGTTGACCCCTACGATACGCATATATTTACGCGTTTGGGTGTGTACGCGCTTACGTGCAAAACGACGACCCCCGTCGAAGGGCGTAGTGGTTTTCATCGATTCGAGGCATCGATCGCGAGTCGGGAGAAACGCCCTTTAAAACACGATGAAATAAAAACCATGTATGCGCAAGCTGATTGGGGTTTGGATGATATAGCCGAGTACGGGCACACGAGAGGGTTAACATTACGAAGATGCGAAGTTGCTCTCTTTGAGCTCGATGACAATGACAAAAGTAACAATAAAAATAACGATATTAAAGTAACAAAGTTGCCCAAGTTGGAGAAAGATCGTAGGAGCGCCTCGAAAGCAAGCGGTGCCCTCCGCCATCGCCGAGAATAATAGGTAAAAATGAAATTCGCCCCCCTACTAGGGGCACAATCGCCGAGCAATAAACTCGCGCTATTTCGCTTCGCTCGCGGATCTCGAGCCCCGCGCACGCATCGATCCGCCGGAGCGAGTTCCGCCGGTTATGGACGGAGTGGCGGTGGCGGCGGGGCGGGGCGGGTAATCAGCATCGATGGCCAAACCATCGGCAGCGGCTCTGGACGAAGCTCGAGGAGTGAGATGGAAAAAATATAAAGAGAGAGAGAGAAGAAGAGAGGAAAAAAAAAAACAAAAAAACAAATAAAAAACAAAATAAAAAAGCCAGCCATTAGAGGCATCATTATAAATGTATTTTCTCGATATTCAGCTGCCATTAAGCCAAAGTATTTATAAACAAAAAGCAAGGTAAACTTATTTTGCTTAAATTCAGGGAATTCTTGGAAAACAACGGCACAGCACATAAACTGACTGTACCGTATCATCTTGCTACTAACGGACTGGTGCTGCGCTATATACAAAACGTTAAAGAAATCTTTGCGTGCAGTCAATCCTAGTAATGATGGAGAAAATAAAGCTATGCAACAGGTGCTTTTGGAATAAATGAAAACGATTCATAAAATCTCGAATAATGACCTTAATGTAATTGGCGCCTGGCCCTAAGTAGGGGAAAACTTTTTTTCCTTTTTTTCTTTTTTAAAATAAATAAAATTAGATGTATGTGTTTTTAATCGCGCGCGCGCGCGCGCACACGCACACGTATATATATATATATATACGTACTTATAATCAAATGTCGATCAAGTTGTATTATCTTAATAACGAGCATCGAATCGATTAAAATCATATCATATTTCTATTAGACGCATCATCCTAACAGTTTAATTCGAGGCGAAAACTTCTTTTCCCACTCCATATAATTATCGCAAAGTAAGAATATAAAGATGTTGATAAACAGTTTCAAGTGGATCGTCAAGCAGGTATGTAAGGTGCATAATTGGTAACATTTTGCTTAAATATCGAGTAGACCATTGCGTTCGACGATTAGAACGAAGTCACTGGCTATTTTATTTTTTTTTTTTTTTTTTTCTTTTTCATTTTTTTCTTAACAACGAGGAAACGATTCTCCGCGCTTACAAATTGCACACATACCTACGATTTCATAGGATTACAATTAAAAATGTAAATTCACGGTTGCTTCTGTCATCGAAATTTTTCTCATTTCTTTAGTGAGCAGCAGCAGTAGCGGCTGCAGCGGCGGCGGCGGCAGTAACAACAAGACGTCCCGTCGTTTTTTCGAGTTTCCTTATTTATAATAATTACCACTGGGCACTCGGCGATCCCCGTGGACTTTTATTACAACGATGTCCTGTCAATTTTATCAATAAAGGCCTCTTCAACCTTGCGCTGAAAAGTAGCACAAGGGATTGGTAAGAGGGAGCGAGGGAGCAAGAGAAGGAGAGAGAGAGAGAGAGAGAGAGAGAGAGAGTGGCAACTTGTTGCAGTCCAGGTTTGAAATATTTCATCTCGAAAAGTAGCAAAGCTAACCGAGACGAGTCTGATGTAATATGTAAACATATTACCCGCGGCTGATTGCTTTCTGTGTTCTCTTCAATCCTCCGCTAATCCTTAATTATCCACGCTAACTTAATTCGCTTAAGCCGGCTTTTTAATCATAGAAGTAAAATAATTTCTCCGTGCAAGTAGCATCTGCATTTGCATAATTGCAGAAATTCAGTCGTTCCTTTATCTAATGAAACGCTCTATCGTGAAAATCTACCTGCACTCGAAAACATTGTTATCCTCCTTGAGCTAAACGGGTAAACGACCTGTGCGCAATTTCTGCAATAAATTTATCACTGCGTTGCCGCGATCGCGGTTGTATCGTCTGATTTTTCTTCTTCTTCTTCTTCTTCTTCTTCTTCAAAAATTAACCGATAAGTTAATATGGCCCCTGTATTCAATTTCGAAGTTGATTGTTGGGGGGGTGGGGCGGAGAGGGGAGTGGGCGGCGGTGGGGGGGGGGAGACGGAAATTACACTTTTGTCCGTACAATAGGCACAATGCATTTCCGTAATGGTAGACTTTGTTGTATTGTAATTGATGCTTCAACCTGAAGCTTTGATATAATTGTTAAGCAAAAGTTAATTAGTGGGAATTTATACGCAATTAACATTTTTAATTGAATTATTTAAATGTTCAGTTTGGATAAAATGGCGTGCGTTGGTAACTATCAAACCACAGACTGGTGTAAATCCTTGCACTCGAAAAATAATTAATCTTCGCGCTAAGAATATACCTTAATTAAAATAATGCACCACCATAATAAACCACCTGAGCATTTCATGTTACTTAGAGATAATTTAACTTGAAATTTCGACCAGAAATAACTTATAGGGAAAAATGTAATTGTTTATTTTTATTATAAGTTAATTTACAATTAATAATCATTTATCGAGATCGAAATTATTTCTTCAAATTCATTTATCGAAGAGTAAATTAAAATGTCTTGAAACCACAGCATTAAATGCTAATTATGCTCGTTTATTATTATTCTAATAATATATAAGCGGTAAATGTTATACTCTAGAAGGCAATTAAAATAATATTTAACTTGATTAAGATTTCTAATACGAAATTTAAATAAATATATATTTTAGTATATATATATATATATATGTATGATTAAATTATTACAAATCAATTAAACGTACTTGATGGCTTAAGGCCTTACATATTTTATTAAAATAAACCATTATTATAATATGTGTTAGCATTTATTTTATCTTAAAATCACATCGTATACAATAAATACAAATTTTTTCTTTCAAATATAATTTAAGTACTTTATAAAACATTTTTGTTATAATTATAAAATAATAGTTTTTATTATGTATATAATTATATGATAGAGCAACTAGTTTATCTCGGATTAAATGTTTGTAAATAAATATGAAAATTTCATATGAAATATTCAAAAGGTCATTTTTGAACATTCAGTTTAAAATTATTGCAAATTCAATGGTTTGTTATAATAATAATAATAATAATAATAATAATAATAAAAATAATAATAATAATAATAATAATAATAATAATGACCAATGTCATATATTATTATATCGAAGCAGAGTGAAAAGTATGAAAAATAAAATTCGATTTATGTTGTAATATATATTTTGAGAATTATTTGTTTAGATTTCAGCACAAAAATAGATAATACGACGATATATCGTACCTAATATTGTTTATAAAATTATTGGAAATATAATGCAGATAAATAAGCCTTCCGTAACATTCAATTTTGCAGCTCATACGAACAGATACGCACGTCGATATTTTCATTGGTGGATAATAACTTTTCGAAATTTATTCATATAACTGTACATATTGTAATATCGGTTCTTAATGCTGTATGCTGCAGTTGAAACAGTATTGATATTTCGTTGATGATATTTTTTTTTTTGATTTTTTATTTGTTTTTGTTTTTTTTTTTTTTTTTTTTTTTTTGTTTCCTTTCAAAGAAAATATACGAATAAATATCGTGAAACTGAATTGATGTTTGCCGTGGCGTGCGGCTGGCGGGGGGGGGAGGGCGGATTGAGCGGCGGCGGGAGCGGGAGGCAATGCTGCAGGCTTCGGGTGATTGTGCGAAAGGCGTTTTTGCATCTTATGCTCGTCTCGACGAATTCGCAAAGCTCTCGGTGTACTCGTAAGATTTTAAAGAATTTTGCTTTGCCGACTGTACACAAATAATATTTTACAACGACAGTCGGTAAATAAGAAGTCTTTGATACCCTCTGCAAAAGTATTTCCTGGTATGTATTTATCAGTCAACCTTGCAATAATTAACAGGTACATGCAGAAAAGCTCATTTCTGTGTAGTGCTAATTTACAATGATTTTACTTATAACGATAATATAATACACGAATTTATTATAAAAATTACATTAAATTAAGCTCTAGGTCGATACGATAAACATTATTGTGTAGTTGTAAATATTATTATCATAACATAGCAGTTGAACGATTCTTCCATTTATATATAATATATATATATATATATATATATATATACATATTATAAAACTTATCGATACGTTGCCGTTGACAGTCTGATAGTAATGATCGATAGTAAATTTTCACTTAATAATTACCTACCCATACATAAGCTAAGACGCAATAAGGGTAAACAGTATGCAACTTTTGCATTAATATATATATATATATATATAGCATTCGGATTATTTCGGACATAAAATTTTTCACATTTTTTTGTAATTGAAATACCATAATTACGACTAATCGATACATTGAACATCGAGTGTAGCTTCGAAATGCGTGAATTAATAAAGTAATTTTTGTTCAAAATAGTTCTCACGTTAGGGTAATATTATTAATTACATATTTTTGCCTTAAACAATTTTTTAAATCATATCCAGTTTATGCAGTGGTTTTCTGCTTTCCAAGGGATTTCCGATTAATTTGAATTAAATAATAATCAATTATAAATTATATAATCTAACATTTCATGTTAAGGATTACATTACTTTTTGTTTTAAAACATATCGTTTAAATGATGGGACTTATTCTTAAATGCAGATTTAAAACAATTAATCAGAATGGTTTCTATTTACTACGAAAGTGAACGTAAAAATAAGCCTATTATTTATATTATGCTCGTGGACATAACGATGACTTATCCGGCCTATTCGCAATATAAGAGTCGCGTTATACCCGAAAGAGGCTTCCGAATTGTTTATAATTAACATAATATTCAATTATGAAATCACTTATTAAGTTAGCGTAGGCGTAACTAATGTAATAACAATAATGTTCACATAGTTTTTTTAATAATAATAATAATAATAATAATAATAATAATAATATTAATAATAATAATTATTATAATAAAATTCTAACTTTCGAATCTGACTGAAAGTATATTGTTGCAGTCTCATGTATAATAATATAATATTGCGGTACAACATTCACTATAATTGTCTATAACTTTGCAGTTGCACGTATTAAAATGCTAATTTTACTTTCGCAGATGTTTTTTTTTTTTTTTACAATCTTCAAGCACGTTAATAATGATTAAGCTTTATTTCAAATGCACTCATCGATGAAAAATTGAATGTCTTTTAAATATCGAACGATCCTCGTGAGACCAACACAGACTTTTGTCGGCGTAATTTTACAACGAGTCGCTTATTGTTAAATAAAAATTTTGAATCGCTAAAAGTATCGTAGCGCATTAAGCGCCCGTAGCGATTGATCCAACGGACATCAGTGTTGAAATTGAGATGATGAAAATTAATATTTGAATACGTATATTTGTTTAGCGACACATTTTCAAATGAGATTTCAATGCTTTTTTCTCATTTCTTTTATATATATATATATAAGATGTATTTAAAGTCTGGGACAGTGTGTATGCCATGTGTGTATATTATTGATAGTACAACTCAAGCGTCCGTATGGGAAAGTAATATCCTCGCACGGATGACGAACAACGACGTGGCGGCCAGACGAAGGAGCGGATCGACACTTGAAAATGCGACACAGCTGGGGGGGGGCGGGGGGAGTCGTAGAGATAGCGATAGAGTCGGTTCGAGGGACCGGGGGAGGGCCGATAGGAGGTAGATAGAGAGGTCGGAGGAGAAGGCAAATGAGTCGGAAGGTCGAGGAGTTAGGAGGAAGCGAGGAGCTTAGCGGCCGCGGTGACGTGGTGCTGATGATGATAAGGCGCTTCCTGGGCGGTGTAGTAGTTGACCTGCTGGTGCTCGCTCGTCGGGACGCCGAGCTGATGCGGGTGCTGATAGTAGGCCGAGTAGGGCTGGCCGATGACTCCGCCGTCGCAGCTGCGCGGCTCGGTCTTCACCGTTGGTACGGGGTTCTCCCTGCCACCCACGCTCGACGGCAGGAGCGACGTGTGCCCGAGATAAACCGGCCGCTCGGAGGAGAGGCCGCTCGAGTTGGTCGAGGATCCTTTGTTATCGATTGGGATATGGCTGTGGTGCTGCTGCTGCTGCTGCTGCTGCTGCTGCTGTTGCTGCTGCTGCTGCTGCTGGTGGTGGGTCTGGAGGTGGCTGCTCTTGAGCTCTAAAAACCAGAGGAGCCTCGCGTTACTCTTTGTCTCGGGGCCGGTCGTCGAGCGCCCGGGGGATAAGCCGGAAGAGGGGAGGAGGTGGCGGACGTCGGTACCGTTGGTCGGCGAGGAGGCCGTCGAGGTGCTGTTGTCCTGCTCGGCCGAGGACTGGCGCGCGCTCGGCTCGGGCGTCTTCTTGGGCTTGCGCTTGCGCGTCTGTATGCCGTCCTTCCTCATGGCCAGGGGCCGGTTGACCCCGTGGAGCTTGAAGTAGAGGCCGCAGGCGTTGCAGACGGGCTCGCCCTCGTTGTTGCGCCTCCAGAGGGTCGTCGTGCGGGTGCCGCAATTCGTGCAGCAGAGGCCCAGCCGTCGCGTCGCCGTCTGGAATTCGGAGATCTCTCCCGTTTGCTCACGTATACCAATTGTCAATATTTTCCGCGCTTCTTACTTCGCTAAGCTCGCCCCCCGCCTCCTTTGTCACCCACCCCCCGGCCTCTTTTCCCAAAGCCCTCGGCTCGATTGTACCCTGAATCTGCCCTCTTTCGTTTGCCTCGCTAACCCCAACACTCGGCGTATTTTTTAAAGGATTGGTGTCTCGGGTGTCGAGCGCCTCGATGGAAGTTGAAAAAAACGGGGCGAAGACAATATTGCCTTGTTTTATTATGACGGTAAATTCGCGTGACGGTTTATTAAAACAAGGACCGAGCGTAAAGTACTCTTACAGGGTTCGTTGGTCCTTGCGCGTTAGCGAGCCCCAGTACAAGAGGCAACGTTCGAGAATAATTCAACTGAAAATCGTCGTCGATAAAGACATCTAATGAAGGATAACGAAGAAGAAAAGCAAAACGATCACGAACCGCAGCGATCGAGCGGTCAAATCGACA
This sequence comes from Kradibia gibbosae, assembly GCA_018907135.1. NCBI lineage: Eukaryota > Metazoa > Arthropoda > Insecta > Hymenoptera > Agaonidae > Kradibia > Kradibia gibbosae. Next base: position 5,011,467 of record JACCHX010000011.1, read on the forward strand.
ACCATTGGACAGTCGGTGATGTCGTTGGTTGGTATTAATGAATAAGCGCACGTGGGAGTAAATCAATTATAACAATGAATTTATAAGAAGAGGAAGGGGGGAGGAGCGTCAAGTTTGAATGGCTTACCAGTCGCTTGGTCGGCTTAATGAGGGGACGATTCATGCCGTTTATCTTGTGATAAAGTCCGCAGGCGTTGCAGAGGTAGTGGCCGGTCCCGTCCCGTCGCCACAGGGGAGTCGATATGGCCCCGCAATTCACGCACTCCCTTCCCTCGCTGAACTGAAAATCCATAGCCGTATCTGAAAATTCAATCGTTCGACCTTCTCAGTGCCGGCATTCGTTGTCACTTGGGGGGAGCGGGGGGGGCCTGATCTTGGGGGCGCCCGCCCAATCTCAATCCTACGAGTATTCTTAAGCGGGATGTTCTTTCGGTCCACCCGAGATCGGGTTCGCATCCTCGAGGGACACCGGCGGAGCCGTTATTTCGACGAGGGAAGCTTTTTCCTACCCGCGCCACCCCGCCCCCTCGCCCCCGTCAACCTCACCCCGCAGACCATTGAAACTGCCTCGATTTACAAGGGCTCAAGAATACGAAGGGAGGATGAACTTTTGTTTTGCATTAGCGCTTCTCGGCAGATGCGCGACAGTGAGCTCGGCCTATTATTTGTAGGAGGTATTATTCAAAAGCCTCGAGCAAACGCGAAAATTATTTACTTGATCGTTTAATGTAAGTACGATGTTCTTCGTTGGCAAACGTCCGGAGAAAAATTCTTCGCAGTAGTCGCTGGGTCCTATTTGATAATCGATTTAACAAAGCTTACGAAGGCTTGCGAACGATAAAAATGTCTTTGAGTAATTGTGCTCTCTTAAGTATCGGATAAACACAATTATGACTAATTCGGTCTGTATTAATTTCAGCTGCCTCGTATTTATCGAGTCTCCGGTAATACATTATTCCAAATTGAAGGATAATTTAACACCGAGGTAACTTTTCCGAGCGTGCATCGAACGCATAGAAAATGATCTACGTGGCTTACTCCAAGATAATACTAGTAGTGGTAAATGTTTAAAGCTCGTACTTGCGACAAACCAGTTTCATTAAAATTATCCTTCCAATGAATAATCTGTTGGATTGAAATTCTTGCATGGAAAATTGCAATTTATGTAAATTCTTACACGGTAATAAAATTCTATTGGCCTTAAATACAAATACTGGAAAATTATCACTGCCGGCAATATATCTTTTGTAAAAATGACACTTTTTTTATTTGCTCGGCAATAAATTTTAGGCATAATTTCTTGACAAAAAAATCACAGCAATGACAGGATACGTAATGTTATTGCCATAAAGACAGCGGCTATTGTTGCGCCGTCGCTCGATGCAATTGGTTTTATACTCCTCGAATATTTCAGTTACGTTGGAGGGAAATTCGCACTTGAGCTGCTCCGTCGATATGTACACTACATTATGTACTATATTTATTGTAAATAAAATTATCATAAAAAACCATCATATTATGTGTTGGTTGAATGCTTTTACAATGCTCGAGCTCTAATTTATGAGAACAGATTAACGTTCGGTACTTGTTTCCGAAAGTCATATAGTATAAAGAAAAGATTGTGTAACGTATAACACGTTTTTATTTCACCATATATGCACACACACACGCACACACACACGCACAGACATATATATATATATATATACATGTAAGCTACATTTAAATAAAAGTTACCCAAAGAAAGTTGTAGCAAGTGTACAATTTAGTAGTGTCTTTAAATTGTAAAGACTTTCCACACAAGAGGTACGTTATTTCCTACGCTTAAAGCTCCAGGATCAATAATCCAATGCAATTAAAAATATATAAAATATATATATATATGTAAAATAGAAAGGCCGGATTAATTTCCTAATGCGCGTTTAAGGTGCTTCCATATATTAACTCTTAACTCAAATTATGATATATAGATTCAGTCGAGTGCTCTCGAGATTACGGCTTTGTGCTGTCTAGATACCAAGACGCGTCTGCGCTTTATCTTTCCCAAACCCTCTTTCTCGCTTTTTGTCTCTCTCTCTCTCTCCCCCCCCCCTCTCTGCCAGTGGATAAATGTGCATCCACATATTTCCGTTTCGGCATAGGATAACGCCGAGGGAGTCCTTGCTAAGAGCATAGCTTGACTCTTAATTATTTATTAATAATACGGCATTTCCCATCGGTTGCGCCATTACAACACGTAGCTTTGATCAATCCTATCGAAACCACTGTATTATTGTTAGTTTAAATGTAACGCGAGACTTGGAGCGCAATCGAAGGCCACGGGCAGCTTAATAATTGTTAGCAAATAAATACATAAAGCATTGAAATACACTCGCGACGATAAGAAAAAGTACATCCAAAAAAAAAAAAAAAAAAAAAAAAAAAAAAAGGAAAGAAAGAAAGAAAAAAGAGAAAAAGAAAAAAAAGAAAAAAATAGATATTACGAATGAGCGAGGCGTAAACCGAACGAGAGTCTGGAGGTTGGGTGGTGGTGGTGGTGGTGGTGGTGGTGGGGCACAGACAGATAAAGAAAGTGTAGTGTGTAGTAGATTACACTGACGCCAGAAGACAAGAAACACTTGACCAGAACTTCAACGAGATTCCCTCATCAAAGGCGAGCCGCTATCATTTATCCTTGCACATGGCCCGCGCATCCAGCGTAAAACAGCTGTGATTCATTATGCCGGTCCTCGGTAAGGGAAAAATTTCTCCTCCGCTGACTTCTTCGTTTCCCTCGCGTTCAATATTAATAAAGCCCCCCTCTGCCGGCCTCTGTCCGGCCCAACGCAGGGCTCCTTGTTTTTCCACGTTTCTTTTCTTTTTTTTTTTCTTTCTTTTTTTTGCGCTCTTTTCTATTTGCATCCGACCCATCGCGGGCAATCCTTGAAAATCGGCCCCTATCGCAATCCATCCAAGCCCAAAATGGCAATGATCCAATGGCACGGTAATAAGGGACCCGTGGCCCGTTTTTTGTTCGCTCATCCTTCGACTATCGTGATCCGAAATTGGTATTCTTACGAGGATAGGATTTTCCTGTCGGCAGATCGCGATGGCTGTTGTCCCGTGGGAGCGCAAGAGTCGGGGCAAGTGGGGCAGAGTGGCCCACCCCACCCCACCCCCTCTATCCCTATCTACGGGGATGGGGCTTTGCCGCCATCGGTCGATCCAAGCCTACTCACCGTAGGGAGAGGCTCGCTGGAATGCCGCGCTGTCGTAGGCCCGCCAAGAGGACATCATGGCGACATTCTGGGCGTAGAAGGGCGAAGCCGCCGCCGCGGCCAGACTCGTGTGGGGCAGGGAGCCGTGGGGGTGTCCTGGATGGGGGTGCGCGTGTCCGCCGTGCGCTCCCATGCTACCGGTCGAGCTGCCCGTGTGGCCGACCAGGGCGTGGTGGGCGTAAGTGTCTACGCCGTGCTGCCAGGACGTCGTCTTGTCCCTGTGGAAAAAAAAACGGCAAAGCCAAGCGCGTTACCCAAGGGCGCCGACCCCGATCGTTTGCTCGGGGGGGTGGGGGGGGGCGGGGGGTCGTCGTCTTTTTTCCCTCGAACCCGCGACCTTCGACGAATCGATCACCAATCGCCCCCCGCTTTTCTCGATCGATTCTCAACGACGAGGCCGATTAGTGGCGGGCGGCCCTTCCCCTAACGCCGGGTGAATTTTTATCCTCGTGCAGCGAGTCGCCGATCGTCGACTTAGATTGTCCATCGTTTGATATCATCTTCTGAATGCTCGAAGGGACAGCGTTATTGTTGCAGAGATCTTATTTTTTGTCTGGTTACTTTGATCGATACTTATCGAAATCATCAAAATTATACGCCGCCCGCGCGCATACGTTGCAACGAAAGCTTTACTCAAGGATAAGGATTGCCTTTGATTATTGATATATCGCGAGGAAGATTTTTATTTCGCGCCATTGAGAAATATCAACTCGTAAGTTTGAAGGATATTTAATTTTCTAAATATTGTTGCACTATAATTAAATATGGATCACGCGCGAATATTACCGCGCAGCTCTGGCTATCGGCACAAGGATATCGAAAAGGCTGCTTAAGAATTGAGAATAACACGAGAGGAAGCGAATTAAAGAATTTCGATCCTTGGCTTTTTATCCTCGCGACGGCTACTCTCCTATAAGCCAAGATATCCATCGTGTAAATAATGTAATTAAATATATCCGTCACGCAATTGTAATCCAATAAACATAATGATTGCGCGTGTAATAATTAAAAAATGATTCTCATTTCCATCCCATCTATGGACATTATAAGGCCTATGATTTTCATTTATAATGTTGCTGTAGGATTTCTTGCAGTCAAAAGTCAATTCACGCGCACATTTAGGGGCTACGTTACCTTTGAACGCTTACTTCTTCTTTTTTTCCTTTTTTTTTTTTTGGAATTTACATCGTCTGTACCGAACTTTCAAAGATACTTTTCGATGATACAGAGAAAAACGTGGATCAAAATAATATACTGAAAATTATCAACTTTGCAATTACGCAAGCGAAGTCGAGTACAGCGTAACACAATTGCAAAATGCAAATGAAACATTCAACCCGATATCTATGCGATCATTATTATTACTATTTTATGAAAAAGATACAATATTTTTGGACGGTGTTTCGGCTAAGCTATGCAAAATCTAAAATACGATTGGGCTGCCGCTTGAAATAAGAATTTCAATAAACAATACGCGTGTAGATTATTATTAAATACAGTGGCGTAAAAGTGATAAAACCTATTGGAGCTCTATTTGATTACTAATCACGGAAATTACGATATGTATTCGTTAATTAAATTGTCTGTTTTAAAACTACAATACGTTGGATGGTAATGCTATCTTAGTTTATTACGAAACTGATAAATAAAATAGGCATACGTGTAAGGAAATCTCTATCTAATGATTTTTTTTTTTTTAATGTGTAGATAACTGGGCACAAAATGAACGCAATCGTATAATCGCGTTAGTCAATGTAAAAGAAATGCCTATAAATGTAGCCAACGGAATAAAACTTATTTCAAAGCCACAAAGACTTTCATCCTAGACACAAAATTTATTCCATCAGAATCGATGTGCCGCTTACAACTGGTAAACAATATTTCGATGCGTACGACTTTTAAATTGTGCTACCGCAAGCCTTTAAATTTAGCGAGAGTTCATAAATTATGCATAAACTTCTTAATTATCGTTATTAATGTTAATTGATTGTTGTAATTAATGCATAGTTAAATATTACTCGCGCGGTAAGATATACATTAAACAGATTCGCAGTTCGCTTCTGAAGGAAAAAATAAGAATTAATACAAATCGCCAAAATGAATAATGCAAAAATTGAAAATTTTCCCATTAGCAGAATGTAAATTCAAGTTGAATTTTTTAGCTCGAGACGTTTCGATTGTGGATTATGATTCAAAAAAGATGCAATTAAATTTAGTTATAGCTTATGATTATATTTTATAATAAATATGAAATTGTATTAGTATGTAAAGATCATTTAATTACTAATAGTTTAAATATTTCCGTTAGTAAATTGAGAGACAATAGTAATGATTATTCGGTTTTAATTTATTTTATATCATTTCCCCAATATGCTCGTACTCTTTGAATTATAACAAGAATTGCAAATAAAAGTTTCTAAATTAAAAAAATTTACCCGAATATAAAATACCGAAAATGAACAATAAACAATTATTGCAATAATCGTTTAATATTGTTTGAAAATTTCTTATGGTACGTATTTTAAATGTAAATTTTATTATACAAACTTCACAGAATGGAGAAGGTGAGAAAAATATAATTTGTCAGTTGAAAAACAATTGAAGGAACTGCTCTATCATTTATCGATCATTTAATTTCCGTAAAATGTAATTTCGAAGCGGTCATGGATTTGCTACTATCGGTATATTTTTTCGCATACCGAAGCAGCGTATCGCACTCGAACGAAGATAATTGAAATCACCGGAGTATCAAACTCCGTTCGCGCTTTTTCATAGATAAATTATTAAAAACTTCCCCTCCAATAGTTTGGCCCTTCGATCGAGCCAAGAGCAAATGAAATAAGACGAAATGAAACTATTAACCGCACCGTTAGGATTATAAACGTTAACGTTAAAAAATGATCATTATCAATGGGGTAGTTGCAGGGTAGAGTACCGGCGACTCTTGAGGCAAGTGCTTACAATTATTCCAAACAGCAGAAGGCTAATGACAAATGCCCCGGGGCAACGGCGCCGAGCCAAAGCCAAGCATCATCGTTACAAGGAATTCAAGCGGTCGGTCCCGGTTGTTATTAGCCGGCTGCCAAACCGCGGCTATTTTTAGTGAAAAGCCAAAGCGAGGCCAATTAAATAACGGCCGGTGGATGCAGGGCCACTCCCCCCCCCCCCGGGTAAAGCCGGCAGTCCGCGTAGGTGCTTAGGGTAGAGCGATGGGAAGGGGCAGAGAGAGAGAGAGAGAGAGAGAGATACTCACCAACCCGGCGAAGCCGAGCCAGGAAAGGAGTGATACTGAGTGGCAGTGGTCGACGAGGATATCGTGGGCCTGGAGGATGGCACGTAGACTGGGGTCTGGAGCTGCTGGACATGCTGCTGGTGCTGGTGCTGGCCCTGCTGGCTCTGCTGCTGATAATCGGTACTCGTGCCGTAGCTCGTGCTCCCGCTGCCGTGGAACATTATCCCTCTTCGAAGCCAGCGGGAAGAATTCTCGCTGAAAGCCACAACCCCGTCAGAATCCGTTAGCCTTGGCGGGTGCGGCCCCCTTGGCCCGAGGCCTTGCTCTCCCTACCCGCGCTTGCCACTGTCGCTCCCTAAAGCCCTTACCGAGCCAACCCTCACGGAGGCTCACGGAGCCCTTGCACCCGAGACTGGCCCAAATCGGCCGCAACCCATCAAGATAACCAGTTTCATTGCGTATTCTTGGCTTGGAATTCGGATGGCATTGCGCCCGATAGAATTCATCGTGGCTGCTTTGAAATCCTCGACTCCTTTGCCGTTAAAGCTTTCGCGATTCTACGTGGGAGCGGGGGGGGCGGGGTCCGCGGGGGTCATACTAGTAAAACCATTGAAAAAGGTAAGAGTTACTTACCCGGGGATAAAAAAATTGCGTTCAAACTTTTGTAAACAAAAGGATTCTACGCTCGTGTGTGCGCACGCGCAAAGGCCCAGTCTCGGCGCAGAGAGCAAGAGAGAGAGAGAGAGGAAGAGAGAGAGAGAGAGAGAGAGAGAGAGAGAACCGCAGGGAGAGGGCATATATTGGGCTCGGAAGAGACGCCCACATCTTATTGGAGGGACGGCCCTGTATCGGGAATTAAGATCCGCCATGTTTCGGCCGGAGATGGAACCTTAGCGCTTACGAGTTCGCTTCTTTCCACCTCCCTCTCGTAAATATTCAGCGATGAGTCAGAGAGAGGGAACGCGCGAGGCTTAATTTACAACCGCGGCTCGGGCGCTTAAAATGAGAACCGGCGGGAATGCAGAATAGAGAGAGAGAGAGAGAGAGAGAGAGAGAGGGGGGGAGGGAGGGATAGAGAGAGAGGCCTGGCGAGAAATGAAGGAACGAGCAAGATAAATTCGATAATGGAACAGGAGGGAGAAAAGGAGCAAGAGGAACGGCGCTTGGAGAGGGCGCAGACGCATTACCACTTCCGCGAGCGAGCGGCGGCGCACGATAGCGGCCATCACTGGGGCCGCGAAAACGACGAGTTCGCGTAGGCGGGACCATCGAAGCCCCTCGCTATATAATTCACCCCCTCTTACTCTCTCTCTCTCTCTCTCTCTCTCTCTCTTGCTCTCTCTTGCTCACCCACTCCCACTCTAATCTCTCTCCCACCCTTCCGCGCCGTACGCCTCTCTCTCTCTCTCTCTCTCTCTCTCTCTTTATTTCTCTCTCCAAATGCATTCCCTATGAAATCACACATATATTTATAAAAGTCAGTGGTGTGCGAGCGCGCTTTTTGCCATGCGCGTGGTTGCACGCTCGAAATACTTTTGTTGAAAAACTCTCCTTTAAAACTTATCTCGCCGTGTAGATTCCGAAAAACCAGTTTAATGCAAATATCGAGGAAAAAATGACGATCTCTCATTTTTCTCAACGCCGAATGCCTCTTTCTCGAAACGAAAGCTCGATCAATAATCGCACTTGGTATTAACGCGCTCGTGTTGCGCCCTCCTGACAGAATACCTTCTTACTTCGAATATTCAGCCGCGACTGGTTATTTTTTCTCCTCCTCGTCTCTCTCTCTCTCTCTCCTCTCTTTATTTCTTTTAATACACGCTTATTTATGTGCGTCCCTGTGTGTGTGTTTATACATATATATATATATACGAGAATAAGAACGCGGACTTAATTTGTCTGATTGTGTACGTGTACGTAATGCACTCTCGCGTCTTAAATTTAGCTTATTGACTATTATCTTATTATGCGTATTTGCGTAATAGACGCAGACGCGTCTCGCACTCAATTTTAGAAGCTCGAGGATATATTTACAGCTAATCTACGCCTGTATTTTGAATACTATCTCTATACGTGTATGCAAAACGCGTGCGTGTGTGTGTGTGTGTGCGCGCGCGTATAAACAATTTTACGAGCTCCTAATAATATGCGAAAAAACAATAACAGATAATGATTATGCGTTCGCGCTTTTTAATGAAGCAGTAAAACATCGCAGATTGATACAGGATAAGAGGATATTGAATATTTGCCGCACGATGTGCGACCACTAGAGCAGGTAAACAACTTGTGTTGTAACAATGCACTTTGAGGGAAGATTATTTTATTTGAGATATCAAGATGGCTTTTACCATATATTATTGTTATAATGACCTAGCCTGCAATGGCTGTTGGCTAAACACAAGCTTGCATTCTCGCGAATGGTGTATATATTGGGCGCAGCTAGCTTTAAGCATCTAAATATTTGCGATAATTTTGAAAATTTGAGCAGTAATTTTGACTAAAAAACAACCAATTGATATTGCGCACAAGCAAATGGCTTCGATATAGTTTTACGATTAATGGATAATATTAACAAAATTCCTCGACGCGAATGCTTACGAAACCGCAGTTTATTCAACGAAAATTACTCGAATTGTCGAAGTGTTTTTAAGACTTTTTACAAAAAAAAAAAAAAAAAAAAAAAAAACAATAAAAGATTAAAGTAATAATGGCAAACATATTTGATTTTCTCATCGATATAAATAAATGACTTGAAAGGAATCCTTCCACTTTTTTTTTGTTTTATTAGCAAATATAATTTTCACAAAGGCAGGAGGTTGAAAATCAATCAGACGACGTTTATAATGTAACGTTTTAAAGGACATTACAATGTTCGTCATTTTTCGATAAAAAAAAAAAAAAAAAAAGTAAGAATACATCGAACTTTTGGTCTCCAAGCTTCAGAATCAAATTTGATTAACTAAAAAATCTTCAGGACTTCGCCAAAAGGGTTTGGCTAGTTCCTAAAACATTATATACTTATAGCTTATTAAAGTCTAAAATATTTATAAATAGAAGACAAATATCAGAATATCGATAATATGAGAATATAAAAAAATTCTTGCTCTTAAAAGCACAGGAAAGCGTTAAAATTATGATATTCCGAACAACGTCAACGTCGAGGCTCGAAAAATGGAATGCATTTTAGCGACGGAAAACCGAATACGATTGACAGGATATCGCAGCTGCCTCGAGTGCGGCTGCATTAAAATTACGTTGAAAATTATGACGATCGATAGATTGGCGCCGATATTTCTTATTTGTTTATTATTAAATATGCGATCAACCAGCGATCGACATGAGAAATTTGCGTGAAATTTAACGGAGACGTGTGTACTTATGCAACATAACATTGCATTGTTATTTGTTCAATTAAGGGATTTCCATTGAAAATCCATAAATAAAAAAAAGGTCAAAGCGTATAAATTATTTGAAAATAAAGTTTAGATAAATGGAAATTGTAAAAAAGCGCATTGAAATTGTAGCACTGAAATTGCTCGCCGCGAATAAAATTAACAACGAGTAAGTGTAAAATTTAAATGTAAATATAGGATTGTGCGCTTTAAATGCAAAGTTTAAAAGATCGATAAAATTTCCGAGTCGAGGGTAACGGAAGAGAGTACACGAGAAGTTCGATTCATAAGAGGCTGGACACCAATAAAGCAGGTGACACGCAAAGTTGCCGATAATATAATATAACAAATTAATGTTACGAAGGTAAAGTAAGAGTATAAAAATGAATGCGATCATCAAAGCCAGGGGATTATACTAAACTCTTAACGACGAATTTTTATGCCGATTGACTGCACTAATCCGTTACTTATTTACAATAAATATAGTTATGTATTTGGTCTCCGTGCGTAACTTGAATTAACGGTCTTGCGTTATATAAAGCTATTGTTACGATCGATCTAATATAATTTACAGTTTCGCGATGATAACTTTAATTTGCTAAAAAGAACGTCCATGGATGGTTAAATTTTTCGAGCACTTTTTTTGCTTTTATTCGCGGACTTTGAGTGCGCTTCGCATATGGACTATTCGATTTTTAAGCGAAAAAAAAAACTGACATTTCACTTCGCGATTTGAAAGATACTTAAGTAATCGAAAAAATTATTATTATTATTTTATCAGCCAAAAGTGACCGAAAAAATCGATATAGGCTTATAAAGATAAATTTTCGTTTTTTACCAAAAATACGTTGGTAAAATTCACATTAATATTTAAAAGGAAAGTAGATGTGATTGCAAAAATCTTATTCTCATACATTATTGATACGAAATATTTATTCTCAATCAACGATCGTACAGTAAATTTTATTGCGTTATAATTTTGTCGTTGAAAAAGCAAAACCTTCGAGTGCGATCTATTGCGGTCCATTCTTAATTCTAATTATATAAATTAGAATTTTCACTATTACCTGTATACTATATTTTGCAAAAACACATGGAAATTTATTTTTACGGGGTACAGAAAATTTTATCTTTTATTTGCTGCCCATTTTTCGAATTAAGCATTTTCAAAATCTATATTAATAATAATAATTAAACGCTAAATCTGTACTATTATTAATGTCGTTAATTGACTACGTGATCCTTAGAAATGAAAAAGTCTTTGGGATAATGAAATTTATAACCGATTAAAAATAATCTAAATTTCTTGTAGGTTCCAGTAAAAACGTTAAATTTTTACAAATCCAGTGACAAATTAAAACCGGTCATTCTAAAGTAAATGTATACAAAAAATTATATTTACAATTGTCTTCAATCGATTATTTCGAATGATTTCTAATTGCTATTTGATTATTGTATATTTGAAATTTACAAAACTGTAGTTATATTACCAATAATACTATTCATTTGTAATCAATATCCATGTAGTGCTTTATTGCAATAGATTTAAAGTCAGTAAGACTACTGTAATACAACATCGAACAATTGCAAATATAAACATAAATTATATATTTAACGCTATAATAGTAATAAATAAAAGAAACGAAACTACTTCAATACAGAGCACGCGCTTAATGACATTTATTTTAATAATATCAAAGAATATTAATTAAAATTACTGCGTATCTTATTAGCTTATCTCTGTATAAAAACTAGATCTTGTATACACAAATATAGTTAAACATTTCAATTACATTACTTAAGCCTGAGTTTGTTTTTATTTTTGCCAGGTAATTTATTATTTATCCTTGACGGTGTTTGATTATTTATACTATTGGTATAATTTTATTTATTATTATATATATATATATGTGTGTGTGTGTGTGTGTGTGTGTAAGCACATAGGATTAATGGTAGAGTAAGTAATATAATTAAAAAAATATTTTATTACAATTTTCAAAAGCTTCTGTCGTAATCGTTACCTTTTGATATATCGATAGACACTTCTTTCAAAGATTTTATTTCTCTCTCTCGTACAAGAACATTTATAAATTTGGGCAAACAATCAACATTCCGATACGTTGTCACTTGTCCGAGTAGTATTTTATTTCAATAGAAACTGTCACTGAGCTCACTCTATGTGATGTAACAGAATTGAAAAATTAAGATACGCGAGATAACATTATTTGCACTTTATCGATTACTTTATCGTTAAAATTAGATGCCAGAACTTATTGGCAAATTTAGCGGACAGTTGTAAAAAAATGTAACGTGAAAATTTGTAAAGAAAGAGAGAGAGAGAGAGAGAGAGAGAGAGAAAAAAATATATATATGTATGTATATAATGCGGTTGATAAGAATTTATTTCTAATGCCATTTAAAATATCACAATAAATTACTTTAAAGTCAATGAAAGTAAGGTAACTTAAATTTTGCGTAATTTAAGAGTATTTATTAAAAATGTGTGCAACGGTTGACGTTAAGGAAAGGAAAAAAAAAAGAAAGAAAAAAAAAAAAAGAAGAAAGAAAGAAAGAAAGAAAAAAAACACCGTCCACATTAAAAGTGCCTTTCAATGTATGGAATATGTAAAATTGAATGGCCAATAGATAAGGAAAGTAAATTTACAGCTAACAAAGATAATGCAGCGGCATTGGCAGCGATAAGTCGTAACGACAATAATAATAATTTTTCGCGCGCATTTGTCTCAATTGTAATTTATTTAACGCGTGCATTGCGCGCTCTATGATATATCGCGGTTACGCCGGTCAGGGTGTTCGCCTTTGGCCGATTGTTCATTGCAATGCAAAGAGCCCCCCGGCAAATGCTGGCCCTCCCCCAGTGGAGCCCCAGGAGCGAGAAGTCACGGGGCTCGGATTATCGTTGCGGGCCGAGGCGAAGCCGGCCAAGAGGAGGCGAGGATACGCGGCCCGGACGAAAGCGCGATTGCGAAAAACGCCTCTCTTATTTATAAATGGCTTGTAGTCTCGTGAAGGGCGAGGGCTCGCCTACCACCCCCCGCCCCGCCCCCCCCCCCATTCCTAATCCACCGGAGGCCCCGGAATCGGTATGCGGCGCATGCGAGCGCGGGCCTGCAGGTATGCGCGCGCGCGCGCGCGCCTGTATTATTCAGCGTACACAATCGATTAAGTTTTATTGTCTTAATTTTGATAAAAATTATCGCCAGTCCGACGAAGTGGCCGGCCGGCCGGCAATAGGGCGCGCGCTCGACGCCGGGGCAGCCACGTATATTTCTGCCGGCGTAAAATGCCCCGAGCCGGCGAGGGCGGGAGGAGAGCGGGCCTACCGGGGGCCCGGGGCCGGGGGAGGGAGGCGAGATATAGAAAGGAGAGTGAGTCGCCGAGGACGACGTCCGGCGACGCGATGAGGCGCCACGGCGCCGAGATCGTAGAAGGGTTTTCTTGTCGATCGCACACCAGCGCGCCCTCATATACACACCAATGCACTTATGAATGCAGCCGCTGGTCATATGCCCGCGCCTCTGAAGTTTTCTAAAACTTGGCCCGGAGCATCGACGTATCTTTAATACGCTCGTCTTAACAAAGTGAACGAGGCCTCTCTCTTCTTCTTTTTCCTCCTTTCCTTCTTTCTCTCTCTCTCTCTCTCTCTCTCTCTCTCTCTATCTATCTATCTACCTATTTCTTACTTTATTTATTTGCGCCAGCCCAATGGAGTCCGACTGGAGTGGTTGCGATTTCGTTTATTTTCCTCAAGCTTGCCGCGAAATTCTTACTTCATAACAATACTCGATTTAATTTATTTTCCCAATATTCCATCGCGTCGAATGCTTAATCTCCGGCCGGGCGCATCAAGAGCGACCGATTTTTTATCCCAATGATGTTATTTTCAAGGGGGTTTTTACGCCCGATGCTTGATAAATTACGACGGCTAATAACAACAAGAGCAACAACAACAACAATAATAATTGTCCATACGCGAGGTGTCTCAGTAAATGAAAAACAAAGCTCGATAATCGCTTGCAGAATTATTATAAAAAAAAAAATAATAATTAAATAAACGAATAATTTAAAATTACGTATATTCACTTTTGACTATTTGTAAAATCAAAATCCGCGTTCGCGAGCATTATCAGTTATTTTATTACTAATAATGTAATCACGAGCGATTCAAAATAGCCGACTTCTTAAAATGTCCTCTTAAAGTTCGTTATTCCGAGTGAGATTATTTAAATAATAAATATATTAACATTAATGACGAGTCGGTAAAAACATAATTCAATGCCAATTTCAATATTTTTCTGCTTATACAATGTAAAATATTCACAATGTTAATGCAAATAATTTTTAATTCGCGATCGCAGGTGCGTGTTCTTGTACACACACACACACACACACACACACACACATATATATATATATATATATGTATTTCTCTGAAAATTAAATTACACCTTGAAAGTTTGCATTATATTAAAGTTAATGTAATCGTTTCTAAAAAGAACTGTTTCTCACTTATGGCAAAAATGTTTTTTTTTTTCCTTTTTTAATTCAGATCAAGAATGTTTTAATCCTTTTCGAATGAAAGATAAAATTAAGAAACGAGCAAAAGGAACATCGCCAACATTGCAGAATACCTTGGGTTGCAAGTTAAAAAATAGGACAGAACGCTTCTTAATTATCGAATATAGATTACGCTTCACTTCAAAGATCAGCTTTATATATAAATTAATTCGCTTCGAAACAAAATATCTCAAAGTTACGTGCGCGTACGTTAAAATGCACGTGTAAGTACTGAGATAATCTCAATTCTGAGATAATTACTCGCGAATATGAATCGATAGATTATCGATAAATAGATAAAAAGATTCAAAATACGAGAACTAAAATGATAATAACTAACAAAATGGAAAGTTCAAAGTTTGTAAAAAGAATATACATACATACATATATATATGAGAAAAAGAATCAGTTAACGTAGGTTTATTATCATAATGATAATTTGTAATATTTCTTTATTATTGATTGCAGTTATACGATTTTACGTATCAAAAATATTGAACCACTCTGATTCTGGCAATAACTCTCGGGAAAAGAAGTAAGTTTGATTTCAAGCCACTCTTGTGGGGACTAGAAAGCGCTGAACACGAGTACGTACTTAGTTTTTTGTATTTTACAATCTATATATCGCGATCCAATGCAAAGAAGCATAATTTGGTACTGCAAACGAGTGAAACTGTTCGTACAAAACAAAGATAAATTATGAATTGAATTGCCATGTATTAAAAAGTAAAAATAATCCTAAAACGAATAGAATTCTGGTGCCTGATCGTTTAATAATTCTACAAAGTCTCTAATTGTGCCGAAATTAAATATTTATCTCTTAAATTTGTATCGGACGGAGAATAATAACCTTCGAATGTTGACTTTGAAATGTAATTTCGATTCTATTGTTAATTTTCATACGCAGTCGAGATTTTCAGCATAGGCTTTATGAAATCCCTTGGATCAACTTGTATAAATATTGTTACGTCCGCCAATAAGTTACGAAGTAGTTACCAAGTGTATTCTAATTACGGACAATGAAATGTTTTATCGCGTTACGAGGTATTTTAACGAGGAATACTTTTTAACTATAGCAGAGATCGAATCGTGCGACGATTGGAGAACGATTCGATCTATCTTGATTTTGGCCAAGAATTATCGAGATAACAAAGCGCGGAACCGATGCTTCAATTTTGGGAAGTTTCAGCAGGAAAGAAAACTTTGTCGAGTTGAACATTAAGATTTGGGTCCCTTCTTTGCCAATCATATAAAATATTTCACATTCTTGGCCAAGTGCTAAAGTTACTGAAACAAATTGTAAATAACGAATCGAAGATCGATCTTAATAACCGGTACTTCGAAACCTATTGAAGGGATCGCCCGTGCAAATGAAATATCGACCCCCCTATGGCCCTCAGTTATCCTAACGTTTGTTCGATAATTCTGTCGCTATTTTTCTCTGCGTTTAAGGAATTCAAAGAATAAACATTTTCGTAATAAAACAATTGATACAATAAAGCGTAAAAGAGGAGATGATTATTTTACCCGTGTTCGTAGTCGAAGGAACAAAGATAAATTCGCATTCTTGATCAACAAATCTTGTTTATAAAACACGAATTGTTTAAGGCTAACATTTAAAAATCACATTTTTGGTTCTTTTTAATTTGTATGTCTTTTGTTTTTTTTTTTTTTTTTTTCTCTCGTTCTTTTTTTTCTTTTAATTTTCTTAAAGGAAGTGATTCAGGGTTTTACCTGGTGTAATTATATGCGTGTAAACCTTTGTCCTCAGCCATCCTTTGCGGTATAAAACGTATTCATCGTAGCTCTCTACGCCTCCTCCTTCCACCTCACCCCCCCCTTCCCATCTACCAACGTGCTCTCCCACTCTCTTTTTCGCTCTCTCTCTCTCTCTTTATATATATCCATCTATACACACATGTCTGCTTAACATTAACCAGGCTTCAATAACGATTAAGATAAAAAAAAATAATAATTACTTTCAAAATGCAAAACATGCTACTAGTTTTAGCGGGCCTACCTATAGATCTAGTGAAACCACAATATTTTACTTCAACTCGAAAGTATACATTGATTAATCTCCTTATTACTATATCTATTAATATAACGTGAAGAAGAAGAGGAAGAAGAAGAAGAAGAAAAAAACGCGGCCGTATTTCTGGTTAAGTTCAATGCGCGTAACCCATTGGGTACACATTTTGTAAAAGTTAAATCTGGGTAAATTGCAAAATGTGTCCATTAAATTGCGACTATCAATATCGATTTTCAATAAGATCAGCTTTGTACATACATGCGTACATATATATGCGTGTGTGTGTGTGTGTGTGTGTGTTGTGCGTATTAAACGGCTTCGATAAACCGGCAAGGAAGATAAAAATTCGGCGGCAGCTGCGGCCGTTTATCGGCGATTGAAAATTTGTCATCTCCGATCCCCCGGCCGCCCCGCCCCAACCAATTGCGGGGAATAAAATATCAATGCACTCGAGTAATCCCACAGCCCGGCTTTCGAAAAAGTTCGTCGTAGTATTCCCGCCGTCATTTGCATCTAATGCACATTACCGTTGTCTACCGGTTGACCTTAAATGCAAACTCACACTCGCTCGCGGGAAACTCATAGTCGCGCGCGCTCGTCCTAGATGTTATTATGTATCCTCCTGGGTGCGCTGCCCGCGACTGATCCGCGTTGGGCAGATAACAGGAAGCTTTCGCCAATCGATGCCCGTCCAATCGTCCATCGCCATTTCCCGACTGGGCTTCGATTCCGAAGTCGAGGTCGGGGCGCTCGGTCCAGAAGTTGAATTAACAGGAAGTAAAAGCTCCTCGTGATTCATCCAAAGCAAATGCGTACAATCGCTTTTAATATAAGTCGGTACTGTCCATTGTATAAAAATACTTGGCTAGGTTTTTTTTTTTTTATTTATTTATTTTCATTGTAAATGAATTCCATTGTGTGCATTATTTACCAAAAAAATACAATTGCTTAAAGGTTAAAGGGTTGTTACATTTTTTTTTACAATAACTAAACTAATTTTCCATATTTATTCTTAAGCATTTTAACAAAATTTGTTCAAATGCTTTTGTAATTGTAATACTTTATCCGTGTATAATGTAATAATTTTCAAGATGCGTTTATCAAATATAATGTTCCGTCATAATTTTATCGTAATAACGTTTCGGTGATCATTCTATTATGTCTATGTATGTACATATATGCATGTGTGTGTATATATATATACATAATTAGAACGTGTTTATCAACGATCTCATACATCAACTTCGTATTTATACGAGTGTCATTTTACGCCTCGACCCTACTCCTCTTTTTTCAACGCTACTTTGCTTCTGACGATTCGTTCTTTTATTTCCGGTAGGCTGCACAGACATATTTCTCAATATTATTGCCAATAGAGGGACTCCACTCGAGTGTAGTCCAAAATACTCGTGCAGCTATAGAGTTTTTTTTCTCTCCTTTAATAACAATATAATGAAAACCGTAATGTTCACCGGCTCAATTGTACTTTTTATGCATCTGTCAATAATCGTCAAAGGGCCTCTAACGTACGCAGTCGGATTCGCGCAGATCGCTCAATGGATCTGCCGTATAAATTTGATTTTTATCATTTGCCATTGCGACGCGAATTATTCGTAATTTCTCGTTTCTAAGCGCGGCTCGGTCCCGTGGAAATTCTTCTCGAATTCTTCCCGCTCGTTCATAATCGCGCGATAATTCTTAAATCGGTTTTGTGTTTCCTCTTTTTCCTCCTCGCTCCCCCTCCCCCGCCCCACTGCCCAACCCCCTCCCTCCGCCCCGCTCCCCAACCCCGCCGCCGCCGCCGCCTTCTTTTAGCAAATGATAAGTACAAGCAGATGCGAGATTCGAGTTTATCCGACGCCGCGCAGATAAAAAAGTAAATGGCAAGGTGGACGCATTGGCAGGGAATAAAAACGGCGAGAGAGAGAGAGAGACCGAGCGAGGGGGGCGGGTGGCGGAAGCGGGGAGGAGGAGCGAGGGCAGCATTGCTTGAGTGAATCGGCGATAGACGTAATTATAATATAAAACCCACCGTTCCTTGTCGTCGCTTCTCCATCTCTCCGAAATTCCACCTTCCTCTGCTTCCTCCCTGGAACAAGTTGTCTGCGCGGCATACGCTCGACGCCAGTGTCTCTCAACCCCGCCTCGGCTCAGAACCACCATTATATTCAAGAATCCGCCGGCCGGTGTCGAGCTCCTCTCGCGCGATTTTGCCCTCCTTCTGCCAGTGTGTTGGCGCGCGCGCGCGTGTCGGCAGCCCCGCAATATTCGTTCTATCGCCGGTCCCCGTCCCCGCCCCGGGAACCCGTCAACTATCATTGCGACAATTGTTTCATCGTCCTCGGTCTTACGATACCAATATCGACGATTGCGATCGTAGACGATGCGCAAGCCAGTGCATCCGCGAAGCGTAAAGTGGCATCGTTGCAGGTTTAATATATACCTGTAAGAATTCACTTTCCGAGAGAGAGAGAGAGAGAGAGAGTTACGATTTTTAAGCAGATAGCCGATTTCGTTTTTCGAAAGAGCGACGTTACGTGCGATAAGTGTGTGGTTTCGCGTTAATAACAACAACAACAACAACAACAACAACAAAAACGACAAAAACAACAACAACAACAATAATAATAATAATAATAATAATAATAATAAGGATAATAATGAGGATAGTGGCGCGTGCAACTTGAGGTGCTATCGCATCAATACATTTTTCAGCGCAAACGATTGAGAACCCAAAACTCGATTCAACGGATCTTTATTCTTTAAGTAGACTTCTTGATCACCACTAATCTTTTAGTGTTTTTCTTTGAATTAGGCATATTTATACGAACACTGCATTATCGCCAATCTTGAAATTTAGCTGTTAGTACCACTTTATATTTATTTTCTTTTTTTTTCTATCTTTCTTTTTTTTCATTAAACATACATACATACTTATACACATACGTACACACACACACGCACACGCACACACAGACGCACCGGCGCACACACACGGATTTATATATATATATATATATATATATATAATATATAGTTGTATGTATACGTACACCTCGCTGTAAATATAAATAGACAAGTTCTCATTAGAAAAAAATAATACATGGCGTTTAATTTCCATATAAAAGTCGATGGAATTCATTTAAAAACATTATAGTTTATAACTCACTTATAACCCATGAATCTTTTGAAATTTAAAATTTCAATTAGCAAGCCACGTTAAATAAAAAAAAAATCAGCTTATGAATTTAGCGCTTTATTTAAATTTTAGTATAATTTTAGTATAATTTATAGTAACCACTGCCTTCGACGCGTCGTAAAAACTTAATTCTTAAAACTGTTTATTAATGAATTCAAATACATTTTTAGTAATGGTTATGCACTTAAACATTCCGAAAGCCGTTCTTGATCTATTTTTGAGCAGATCGTTAATAACGACTAAGTTATAGTATTTAGATTATTGATTATTAGAAAATTTTATCGTTAAATGAATTCAATATGTATTATGCATATATATGTATGTATGTATATACATATAAGCGGACACGCATGCACACGTATGCGTGTATATAAATCCACAGATATTGTGCCCCATACGATTAAGCGGAGGTAAAAAGAAAAGAATTTTTTCTCAACTCACTGGCATATCGTTGCCAACTTTCATGCGCAGCCGTTCGGTGCCGCTCGTCTTTTTTCAATAACTTTTATGCTCATTTATGCTCGATAAATACATCGCAAATCATACGTGTAGGCTTTTTCATAAAATCATTGCAATGTTGGCGTGCAGCACCAACACACGGTCGGGATAACCGGTACCCGGGCACCATTACCTTACCAGGTCTATCCTGAATTATATTCTCATAAATCTTAGCTGTGAATAACGGGTCGGAAAATTGGGACGCGCGCGCGCGCGCCCCGAAAACTTCGCATCCGCGTAATTAGATGGATTCGTACCGTTGACACCTTATTTTTTCAGAATTCTAGGCTCAATTATATTTATACGTACGCGCGTATATTGTACGCGTTTTTAATGAACCGTCAAGTATTACGCGCTACATTTTCGCCGGCTTGTTTCACTATTCTTTCGTTTTCACATGCGCCTTTACGCATCGAGCTTATAATTCCAATAATAAACGTAATGTCCGAGCAATTGAAAATCGTTTATTCGCAAATGTCGAATTAATATTGAGGATTCGGGCAATACCGAAAGGCAAGTTATCCTAATTGCGCACGAGAGGTAATTTTATATACGATATACCCAGGCTTACAATTTATGCCGGTAAGAATTAATAAAATCCTATTAAGCTTCTAACATTGATAATTCAGCATTTAAGACCGGCATAACATTAAAGTGTTAAAAGAAACCTCAATTGAAAGCCCGAGTAGCATTTAAATCGAACAATGACACTTTTTTTATATCGGTAAATCCATATCGCGCGTTCATTAGGAACCTCGTAAGTTTTGTTTCCTAACTGGCCAGCTGTAAATTGTTCATTGCTTTATACTAAATCAATCCGATATAATAATGTAAATTATCGCACCTTCGCGTGCAAGTTTAACTGTTGAGAGAGCATCTGTCAATTGGTGGCACTCTTGTCATTCCATACGGCTAGTAGCCATACCCAAGAATTTCGCACATCGACAAACTTATTGTAAAATATCTAAGGCGATGCTAAGGCACGCGTGCGTTTAAAATTTGTTCGAAAAGAAAGATGCGTTTTGTGTAAAAAAAAAAATAATAATCACGTTGCACCACCTTTAGATGCGTTGTTAAGAACTTGTAAAATCGAAGCAAACGCCTCTTTCTTATGTGTTCTTGTAAATTCTTTCGCAAAAATAGCTTTGAAGCCCATTACAATTAAACAAAATACCGATTAAAAAAAAATATGCATTTTTTGCTTGCTTAAATACTTCGGAACTAATTGTAATTTTTAATATTTTCGTTTAATCAGCATTAAGAGCATTAGGAATTTTGTAATATAATGGATAAATTAATTCATATCGTGAAATAAATTTTCTACTTAAATATAACAGTTAATTGGAAATCAGTGCAATTATACTGTAAATCCAAATATTCAATTAAGTGATGCATAATCGGGTAAAAAAAAATTTGCACGTCGTATAAATCGAGTTAATATCGAGTCACCGAAAAAAAATAATCATAGGTATCGTTCGTTGATTTCCTTCAAACAGATAATGGAATTAGAGCTAATATTTCTGGATGTGCCTTGAAAGAATGAGTAAATTAAATTGGCGCCCAACTTACGTAGTGAAATTGTAAATTACGATAATATTGTCACTTATTATAAGTTTAACAAGATTAAGAATCATCGAGATACATTAAAAGTTGCGCACAGTACGAGGCTTACGCTTCTTCCTTGGAAGCAATTTTTCGGGTAGCACGCTAAAAAATGCGTCTGCTCCTGTCGAGTCCTCAACGCTTCGTTAGAACAATAATCGATGAGCAAAGTAAGGAGTCGACGAGAGGAAAACAAAAACAAAAACAAACAAAAAAAGGAAAGAAAACGCGGTAAAACAGTAAATCGAACGAACCGTAATTATATGACGAAAATAGGCAAAATGACCCATTTAAGAAATGTAAGTGAATCGATCTGACTAATGAGTTTAATTTACTAATACCAGGGCTCGATCAGTGGCAGTATATCAAATAGCTTATACGCGATTGCATGCATTATACAAAAATAAAATATGAAAAGCGCTGCTGCGCTTATTCGCGCGCGCGCAAAGTCTTGTTGAAACTGGCCATTTTTCTGGGCGCCGTATAGTTGAACTCGTATTCTAGACGCGTTCTTGTTTCATAAATTAAAACCGGTCAAAGACTAGCAGCGTAGCCTCTCTCGCACTCAAAGCCATAATATACTTATGGAAACCCATAAATCTAGAATAACGGCACTAACAAACACTGGCTGTACGCGGACTATCGGGCATATTCGTATTATAAAGATTCATCGGCTTTTATTATTTATCCTCTTCCTTTTCTTCTTCTTTCCCCTCCCCCTCCCCATCTCTTGTTTTTTTTTGTTTCAATGTCGTATTATCGCTCCATTAGTTGGGCCAAATCGAGGGCCTCTCGCTCGTTGTTTAACAACTTTATCAATTGTGCAAACCCTTTAAATTCTAATAACAAATGTACAAGTGCGCAACTGCTAAAAAAGAATTTAGCCGGGAAATTTCTTCGATCAAATAAGTTTTTGTTTGTGTCGTGAATAGGCTTTTAATAGATATATTTTCAAACCAATGTATATTATTTTCATATTATTAAGACGTAGCGGTTTATTTATAAGGGAATATTCAACGCTCTACGATAATCATTTGCAATTGCCGTAATCAATTGATATTTTACGAATAAATATTTTCTGCTTAAATCGCGCTCTTGGCAAGATTTTTTACTTTTTTCATTCTGGCGCAGTATGGATGATTTTGTCCTTACACCAGAATATTGTTCGTAGTTTTCAGGTTAACGGTAGTCCATATAAACCTTAAAATCCTATGTTCTTTGTCCATTAAAATGTTTTATAATAATTATAAATACGGACAGTATTCGCTTACTAACGAGACTCGACAATATTTTTCGTACAAGGTGTCAAATAATTATTATTATTGATGGAAAACTGGATTGAATTTTTATTTTCAATGCTATAAATAGAATATATGGAATGGATTATAAATGCTGTAAATGGAATAAGGACAAAAAATAATATATTTCACAGTACAGTTATTATAGTTTAATTGTGATCGTGTTTGATAGGAGTTTCAGTGACAAACTAAAAATAAGAAAATCACTTACGAAGGAATCGTTTTTTCGAGCAATAATGACGCAATGCACGAGACATAATATTATTGTCGAGATGTATACAAGAGATGTATACATTCGTGCAATAATTACTATGCTAAATGATAATCGACGCTACGATTGTCTGCTTGTAAATCAGTAATGAAATATTACCAATAAAATAAATGAATAAAGTATTATATTACCTTCGAATATTACAGTAGCTTCAAATTATCACCTATTCAAAGATCTAGGAGGGCTGAAACTATAAAATTGATAAAAGAAGCCTTCGCGAAAGGTCGCCGTACGTAAAGGGCCTTGGCCTTTTAAAATTAACAGGTCTACTTTAATTATTACTATACGATATGCCCTATTATCTGTTTCTATAACAGCTAAATTATATTGCCGGTAGATAAATAACAGCAATCCATGAGAAATAAACCTATCGTAGTACGATTTGATATTTTTAACAAGAGATTCTACGAATAAAATATTCAGCAATTGCTTTATAAAGATATTTAATAAGTAAAATTGCCTATCTATCCAACGGCTTATACGTGCGGTCGAATTTTCTCATAGTTAAAGTTAGAAAAGAGACTGTTGAATATAAAGGTTGTTAAAAAAATGTTGAGAAATCGGTAGCAACGCTAAATTATGCCTACTTGGTAAGAAAGTATTTCGGGAGGTTATTATTATTGAGGCTATTATTATATTTATCGGTTTTCGGCTGAAATTGAAAGAAATAAAAAAAAAAAACGATTGTACACTTACGTACATACCTATAATATTTGATTTTTACAAAGCAATTTGCTCGTTATAACTATTAACATACACGATCGATTATAATTTGAAAAATTAATTGTATTGTAATTTCACAACGATTAGGCCTCACGGTTCGTGGACTTTTTTATCAATTCGGGCTTGTAAAAGAATTTACAATCCGTGAAATTTTAATTAGTTCTTCAATGTACAATGCCATTTCTTCTATTTATCCGTGGATAATTATACAGATATGGCGTATCTACGTTATCTATCTACGATCTAATATTGCCCTTTATTTAACCGATACAAATTTATACGAATTATTACAATGATTTACAATGTCTTACGGTTGGCTAATCGAATGAAGCCAAAGGCCGCGCAATAAAAATTTTACCCGAAGAATTTAATTCAAAATCGAATTACTCGTTGATATTAAAGATTATTGTGCTTTATAATGAGGCGAAAATGAATAGAAAGCACCCTGGAATAAATAAGATGATCCCTCGTTATAAGACCAATAGATTAGATGTAGAAAATTGATGGTTCAGTATCGGTGATGTTCGCATTGAAAGTGGTCCCGTAGATTATCCGCTGTATTATAAATGTAAGCGGGAGAACAAAGATAAAAAATTTTTACTTACTTTGTGTATGGTCAATTCCTTATAGATTTTCTTTTGCAAATAAATACGAGACAGGTGTAAATAAATCTCCGCTCGAATAAAAATGTCAATCGCAAGATAATACAGATAATTCTCGGATACAGTATGTGAAATCTAATGGCGAAAGGGCTTTCATCTTTTCAATCATAACATCGAAGGATAGACATAAATCGAACAATTTTTTGTTAAAATAGTGACAGCTATTGACAAAGGCGAGAGACTATTTTCAACGCAAGGGCTCGAGAAATCCATTCAATAATGAGGTCCAGTTATCTGCAAAATGTGTGTATCCTCGTGCGAACAGGAAAGAAGAACATCATCGACTGATGATACGCTAATGCTGAACAGTACGCGTTAGAAGAAAGGATTTGTACTTTTGACCTACATCTTCAACATTCCGGCTCGCGCATTCTAGATATTTGTAAAATGTTCTCCATTGCAAAATTTATTTTTACCCGAATAAAAAAAAAAATAAAAAAAATATGCCTCTTGTGCAATTTAATATTATCGAATCGCCTAAAATTAAAAATTACCGTCCATGTTCCCTTTTCAAAATCGAATTGGATTTTTTTTTTTTTAAATTCGACCGAAAAGTCACTACAAGTTTGAGAAATATTAGCTTCAACATTATTATTGAGACGTTCTCGAATGGAAGGTTATTTTGGTAGAGAAACTTCTTCAATCGCTCGAAATTAAATATTCTAGAATATTAAATAAAAATTGATTCTGCAGAATGCAATTGTGAAGCTATTTTACTAATCGATAACTTTGTTTATGTTGACAATGTATTAACTTACTTTGCATTGTATAATTACGTAAAAATGTATAATTAATATATTAAATGTTAATTATCAATGAAAGTACGTTTAGGTGAGGATTTTTATTACTATACTGAACGCTTTCATTAATAACAATACGATATGAATTATTAATTGTGTATACAATCGGATAAAAATTATGTTTTATTAAGTCACACTTGGTGCCCCAATACACATAGAAAACATTATTCAAATACAATTTAATCTTGATAACAACAGTAGTGGGAAAAAATGTTAATAATAATATACTGTAATTTATTGGATTATATAAAATATAACTCATTGAGATTATTCTGACTCGTTAATAACTTGATCTGCAATTCTAATTAATTATTAGCAACTCATTTGATATAATTAAACAATATTATTAATTTTTTATTAATCTGATATAGATAAATTTTCGTAATTTATATTTTCTTATTTACATAATACAATGAATGGTAGACGAGGAAAAATATAAATTTAATTCCTCCGCTATTTACTTAAAATCTTTGCCCGAATGATAGACTAAATAAAATATCAATATTCTACGAATAAATATTTTTTCTCTCCATATTGTGAAATCAAAATAAAGAAATTATTAAAAAAATTAAAACAATAAACAAATCTTACGATACACGCAGTCGAATGATTTTAATTTAACAAAATTAATGTTAATGTAAAAATTAAGTGACTGTGTGTGTTTTATATTTAACCTTACACAAATTTGAATTTATTAAGTCTTGTATTTATCTTGGATATGTTTTATAATGAACTTACTATAATGTATTGCTAATCACAAGATTTCTGTGTATTTATTTTACTAAAATGGCCATTGGAATGAAATTCTATAAATCATTTACAAAAGCAACACATACACAAATTAATTAATGCAAAATCCGTGGAGAATTTTCAAAAACTAATCATGCCTGAAATAAGTTTCGTGTCTATTTTTATTCTCCTACGTGGGTATTTCTTCAGTCAGGTTGGCAACTTTTCACTGAAAGTATTGATAAATTTTATACTCTAGGCCATTATATAACAGCTAGAACAAAAAGGACGAAGGCTTATTACAAAACAAATGACTCAAAAGTGTTAAAATATCAAATATAGAGCAATGATTTACTAAAATTATGAGGAAAGCTCGACCGCAGATTAATATAATCCTACCTAATGTATTTAAGATTTAAATTATTGACAGTCCGGTATTACTGCCCACTAAATTTATCCAAACTAATGATGAATAAATAAGTAAAACAAAATTTTATATATATGTATAAAATTTCAAAAGAAAAATATAGCAATTAAAAAATACAAATATGTGCATTTCTGAAAATTAAAAAATGGTTTTTATTTACACGGGCTGAGAAAGAAATGTTCTTCTTATATAAATCATTTTTAATTCTTAGTTAAATTTTATTATATTATTATTGTAACTTTAATCATATTTACATTTCAACTACAAAAATTCTTTTTAAACTTTAATGAAAAAAGAAAGAATATTGTTACCAAAAAAATACTTCTGTATTTAAAGTAAATTCGTGATATTTTTCTAATTTAAAAAATAATAGATCAGTTAGACTTTATGGAAGATGAATTTTTATATTCACTCACAATATTCGTACTAAAAGTAGTAAAAAAAAATTTTAAAGACGGAAAAATATTAATTGACAAATAGAATCTTATGAGCTCAATCGAAGTCAAAAATTTTAATTTCGAAATTGAAATAACGACAGAAAGTCAAGTAATACTACATGTTATTATTAAGCAGTATTTCCTATTACTGATTATAACAAATATAAAACTTTAAACAAGTTGTACGGAGATACTCTGAATTAAATTTAAATACTGATATTTTATATTTTGAATTAATTAATTACATTTTTATGTGAATATGCTTGTCATTAATTTAAGACGACTTAATTTTTAACTTAAAATTATCTAGCATTCAAAGCAAGTTTGCACTAGAATTTATCGCGTCACGGTCTAGTGAATAATAAGGGCTTTGCTTTATTTTTCCGCCTATAACTATACGCTTCTATCCACTATTAAATTAGGAATTCAGATATATATTTAAAGACAATTTTTATCCAAATTTACCATCTCTAAAATGCCTATTTTGGGTAATGTCTTTGAGTGTTTAAGGACGAGTTTTTTTACGCGCACGTGAATTTTTTAATCGCACAAAATTTCTATCGATTCGACTTTTACAATAATTACAAAAAATTTCAAAAAAGTCTTTACAATTACAACCAAAGCTGCAATAAAACTGTTGAGTAGCATTCATTCGATTTTTTTTTTTTTTTTTTAATATTTAGCTCGCTTTTTGGATATTTTGATCGATCAATTAAAGCAGGATATTCTCTGAAAGGAGTGAAATGGATATGATAAGAAAATATAGAAACGGTTGGACCGATGCAAAAATTAAGCGGTAATTAATATTTAAAGAGAAAAAAAAGTTTTTAAAATAATAAAGAAATCTCCGATCGTATTAACAGCGTGGCAAAATACGACTTGTAATTTATAAAAGGTAATCATTTAAATAAATTACATCAAAATACGGCAAAATATTTGTACAGATCTCGCTTTTTTGTGCAACATTAAATAGTTTGTAAATTATTCGGTTAGTGAATTAACCTCTGAAAATAATATTATAAATAATTCATATCGCCAGCTTCCGAAAGCTTTTAAGCATCCTCGCCTTTTTAAACGAGGTATAAGATTTTAATTGCAAACCGAATGTTAAAGCAAAGAATGCATTAAGTAATGCGTAATCGGTGGAGCGAAAATTTAGCTGAAAATGGGAAACTTTAGAAGGCGATAATGATGATAATATTAATAATAATAATGATTGTGATAATAATAATAATAACAATAATAATAATAACAATAATAATACACGAGTTGACAATTTCCACAATCTTATTATCGCGTATTTTCGGTTTGCTTTTAATCGGAACTCGAAATATCCGCAAGAGTGGGGCAAAGAGCTGAAAAAGCAGCATCGAGCCGATAGAATGTGTAACGCCAGTATTATCGGGATATCTCTTATTTCACAACGGGAGGTTTCAATCAACACCCGCCACTGGTCCTGCCTCCATAATGGCCCGGAGATAAATATACAATTTAATATTTATAATCAATTAAAATCTCCGGCGAGCGGCACCTGAATCACGAAATTGTAGATAACGACCGGATAATGCCAGATAGGTGGCGAGGCAGATGGCGAGAGAGATGGGGAGATAGAGAGAGAGAGAGAGAGAGAGAGAGAGAGAGAAGATCCAGCAGTATTAATATAATAATGTATAGTAGCTGTCACGCGAATATAACGGGCGTCATCTCATCGCTATTTGCCGAGTCATATAATCGGTGAGCGGCGGCGGCGGCGGCGGCGGCGGGAGGCGGGAGGCGGCGGCGGCGGACGACTATCCGCGACACTGTATTCTCTCCCTTCTGCCACCCTATTTTGGTTTGTAAATGAAGGACATTAATTTGCGGCGGTCGCAAGGAGCAGCCGAACGCCTCGTAGAGCCGAGCGCGAGCCCGGAGGAGTCGTGGAAGAGCCAAAATTACAAGCTGGACCTCTTCGGACCTTGATACATTACCGTTCGTTGCCACCGGCGGCTATTATAGACACGGAGCACACCCGCACTCACACCACCGTGGACTCACGCGATGTGTGGCTGCTCGTACGCACGGCTGTCCACACATCCAGAGATATGGATTAGTTTTTTTACACTCCAAATTATTTTGCCATAAATTTTATCGCTAAACTCATCGAATTGCTTTCAATCGTAGATGACTCCTTTCTCTCTCTCTCTCGTGTTGTGTATTTTTTTTCTTTCGTTTTTTTTCTCTTTCAAATTTTACAGCCCGATTTTTTATTCGACGCCCCAGCATAAATAGAAAATCGTTCGTTTTGTATCAAACTTTTCGCGCCAATAATTATTTATCGTCATAATTAAGTAGGGAATAGAGTAGCTTTTGAATAATATTACTATTATTCAGCAAAATTTACTCTCTTAAAAATATTTCTTACATTCAATTATATCTAGCGAATCGTATCTACGATAATACAACTGCTAACTCGTATAATAATTTGGACTCCTCGACAAATAACAATGACAAAATCGGCGCGTTTTTATTAATTTATTTTTTTTTTAAGCAAGAATGTCGAGTATTGGGTATTCTGTCTTAGCATCAAGCGAATTCAGAAATAAAATAAGCGCAATAGAATAGAAAATTGGCCGGAACGAAGTCTACTTTTGTGGACGTATCTATTTTATTGAAAAAAAGCAACACGGGACACGATACTTAAAAAATCCATTAAAAAAAAATTTCTTTTTTTAGCGTAGGTCCCAATATTTATCCTGTTACACAGTATAATATATTCGCATTACACGTGTATGCTTTTCTTTTTTTCTTCTCTCTCTCTCTCTCTCTCTCTCTCTCTCTCTCGAAAAAAAAAAAAAAAAAAGAATATAGTCTGCGCGTCACGGATTGAGCAATTATTTAATTCTTAATGATATTTTGCGAAGGACGGTGTTTATTTTAAATTTCATTTTACGCTAATGTTTATTAGTGCAAAGGGGCCATTTAATTTTATTAAAGCATTGACGCATAAGTCCAAGCACAAAGAGCCAAACTGTGCGTGCATCTCGTTAATCTATAGTTTATAATAATAAAAAGAAGAGGAAAAAGTTCTAAAATTTTTTCGAAGAGTTAAAAAAAGCCACAACTTGGACACTTAGGTTGGCGCACAAGTTTAAATATCGCGCGAAAGATAGAAACGCAAATTAAATATATCGAAAGTAAGTATCAATTAATTAAATAGTGGGGCCCTTTAATCATAAGCTGACTCATTAGGCCGAGAATACGTATGTGTGTGTGTGTGTGTGTGCATGTAGGTGTGCGTATGCGCGCGCGCGTACCCACACACGCACACGCACACGCACACACATATATATAAAGAAAGAGGTGTTACGGATTCTCGGGCCTAGGCGTCGTTCGTCTCGTGGCACAATCTCGTCGGCGATCTTGCTTCAGATCTAGCGATTCCATCAACGCTGGAGATCGCCTCGCTGGATTATGTTCCCCACTTCAATGTGTTCAACCCGTCTGTAGCTCGTTTGAGTCCCGGCTGGCACACGGGCGCCCCCGGTGAATGGTGCCGAGGTGCCGGTGGACACCGAGTTGGAGCCCGAGGAGAGGAGCGCCTCTCGTAGTAAGAATTCGGCGTAGTTTTACTGAAATTCGAGGTAATTCGGGGCTGGTGGGGGCGGGGGCGGGGGGCGAGGGCGAGGGCGAGCGATAGGAGTCACACGAGTTTACTGAATGGACAGCTATGCCGTGAATGGAGGCACGACGAGGCGCGAGAGGATTTTAAAAGCAGGTTTTTTAATTTTCAAAAGAGGTGTAATAAAGAGGCGCGGCAGGGGAGGGCCAAGCCGCCGGCCGAGTAAATTATGTACCATAAAGAGGAAGAGGAACTTCGTCTATCGATGGTTGATTATTTTACCCGGGGGCCTTTGTACCTCGGGGCCCGCTGCTTATTAAGACAGACGAACGAGCCACCGGCGTCGATTGTGTCATTTGTCATTTTGTTGTGTTTGATCAGCCCTTACCCCGTATTGGATCGCCGTTGTACTGCGAGGATCTTTTTCCCTTCCTCCTCCTCCCCCCCCCCCGATAAGTTGCAATCCTACTTGTCCTCTTTCGCTCTCGGTAAAAAGGCACAGGACCAATCGGTGCGTCGCGTAGTTTTACACGAATCTATATCGATGTTTAAATAAATTGCCTACCGATAGTGAAAAGTTGGTTAGTATTTCAAGGCATGCACAATTTAACCGACGCTACGAAAATAGGTATGGATAATATCAACAATTGTGATGCGTAAGAAAACTAACTCGATACAATAGCTTTGGGGCCCACTGTAAGATATCCCTTTTCAATTAGCATTTAAGCTGCAGCAAATGCAATTCAATTGTCTCGTATAAATTATCCTCCCATTGGTTTGCCCAATAGGTTGAAATTTCCGAAAATTTATATTAACAGAGTGAAAATACACGCCGATGCCGCGCTTACTTGAAACGCTCGACTATTAAAGCCGACAGTTTCGTATATTAATTCGACGACTCGCGAAGGTCGGAGGATAATATTGCGGAGCGCGATGCTCGTGTAACGCGAGTAAATAAGAATTGCATAATGATTTTGATGGAGGGAGAAAAAAATGTCCAGATTTCTTACGGAAGAAATTGTACGGGGAATATTCGTTAAAATTGCTCGGCTCGTGCTTGGAATCGTAATATAACGATGCGCTCGAGAATCGGTAATGGTATTGCTAGGATATTTTTCCTCTGGGGGCTTTCTTTGCCATATAAAAGGACGTGTAATTAAGACAGGTAAGAATTATCCTTCGGATAGTTGTACCCGATTCTCATATACATTTATACCTGCGTTCGCATTCTTCTGAAGGTGTGTGTATTTCTAAACGAATGGATACATATCGGTGTATCCCAATAATGTTTTTAGAATCATCTTGAATTTATTATTATTGCCAAACTATTATTAACTTTTTTTTTTTTTTTTTTTAAGAAAAAACAAAAAAATAAATAAATAAATAAATCACGATGATAAATAAGGAAAATTTTACAGGTAAAACTTACGAACGAGTGAATAAACAACGCACTAGGCAATTTTCATTATTCTTTTTTTTTTATACCAATTAAATGCGCTAACTAATATTATCCATACATACGCATATGTGCGTGTTTATTTAATTACAGCAAAATAATTTCTTTTACCGGTTAATTTTTTCTACCGCCTGAAAATACAGTTTGGGCAAATGGAGTAAAATTGCGGCGTGCCTTAAATGCATTTGTTTCCTTTTTCGTTCTCTTATGAAAACTCGATCAATCACAATTGGCCTTCTGCCTCTCCCAATGTCATTTCGTACGAAACATTCCAATTTATCATTTGGCCCTTGTCGCGCGGTTGCAGGATGCACCACGCGCATTGCGCGCGTTCGTGGAGGCATTAGTTTTTTGCTTTCCCCCACCCGCCCAACGCCACTTCGTTAACAAAGTCCAAAATTTGGCGCTTATCGGGCTAATGGTGAATTTAATTGCCGGCTCGAGAAAAATAATTCGCCTATGATCGAGCTCGGCCGAGGAATGCACAGCTGTTAAAGAAGTTTATAAGGTATGCCGCGGGTGACAATATTCTCTGGTGGGAAGAGAGAGAGAGAGAGAGAGAGAGAGTGACGGCGGGAGGGAGAGAGGGAGAGGAGTGCTAATGTAAAAATGATTGAGAAATCAGTATCGTATTCATAGAGGGGAAAAAAACCGAGAGAGAAGAGGCTGAGAGCGAGAGAGAGAGGAAGAGAGCAAAAAAAGGGGGGAAGGGGGGGTGGGGTGGGGAGAGAAAAAAAGAAAGAAAACAAGCGCCGGAAGGAGATAGGGAATAAAAGAATTATAGAGAAAACCAGCTACATTGAGAAATCGAGAAGGTCGAAAAGCAACAGAAGGACAAGGTACTCAGTCGTGAGCCTGTGAAATGGAGTCGGTCTTTAGGAATGAGAGACAAGACGTCTGGCGACAACTAATTAGGCCTAAAAACCCGCTCACCAGCCAGAACGCGTTCGCTCCGTCCACCACCGCCGCTCCCCCCCCGCCCCAACGCCACGGCCTTTGCCGCGAAAGAGACTTTCCTCATCGCTCTCGTTGCTGCTGCTAATGTATTTTGCTCTTCCAGAGAGAGGCAACTGATGTTTCCACTTCAGCTTTCAGCCCTCTCTCATATACACTCGTGCACAATCACACGCGTGCACGCGCACAGGCACATATATATACATATATATATATATACCACGCTTATTTACTTTTTACCAACTTTTTGTCCTCGTTTCAATCAAAAAATGTAGAAAAATGTTTCTTTTTTTTCCCTCCTTCCCACACCGCGCCTACCCCCCCCCCCGGCCCCCGCCGCAGTCACCACCCCAGCCGCCGTCGTTGCCGCCGCCGCCGCCGCCCTGTTTTTCTCACAACATTTCGGCCGCATTGTAAGCCGAACAATGAGATGTATTATACTAAATTTATTTTACGTTTCTTATTTTACAATAATTTTTTTTGTTTCTCATCGCATTGCCATTGCCACTCAATTAATTAACGTTCAACGATCGCAAGATTATTCTTGTTCTTGAACAGCCCGCTTATTTAAGCCTGCGCTTAGAAATTTATTCCTCATTATTCATTTTTAACAATTTTAACCAATAACTTTTTTTATCATAGTGTAATTTACATCCTACCATTTGATGATATTTCAAATCAAATAAGCTAAATAAAATTAATTATATTTTATACGATTTCATGATTTTTAATTTGAATAATCTTATTTGATAAAACAATGGTTCGCTTTAAAAGAGTAAAAACTGTACGCATGAATCTACAATTAAAAAATATTAATAACGAAATTCATTTGGATAAATGATAATAAAAATAATTTTATACGCCGCGTAATTATCTTGTTGGTGAAAAGCAATTGTATTATTAATATTATTATTATTATTGCTATTATTTATATATATATATATATATATATATTTATTTAAATGATTAAAAGCAACCCATTAATCCGTTAATATTATTTAATTATACTTCACAGATTCTATTAAGCGATATTTACCTATTCGAAGCTCAATCACTTTTGTTCTGCTTATTTATATAACTATTACGCCAATATTACACAACATAAAAATGCTTTCTATTTTTTATATTACAATAAAACTCTACACTCGTATGTTGGTATGATGCCGAAACTATTTTACGGCTAGCATCCGACAGAATTTGTATCCTTTGTAACGATGTCGCTTCTTACTTAATGCAGATAATTTCTGTTAAAATATAGCGCTTAACTAATACACACACACACACACACACATATATATATATATAGAAAAGGCCTCAACCATTAGAATAATAACGCGCAACGAATAGGTTATTTCGTGCGATAATTCTGATGGTCCCGTGAGAAATACTTTCGAAAATTCAATTTACGTTTATTTTTAATTGCAAATGACCTTTCGTAAAATTCATCTGGTCGCGTAAAAAGTTAGTAGGTATTCTATCAGCGCGCGAGCGATAACTTATCAACTTATTCCATAGCGATTGCCTTACTTCCGTTAAAAATATTTATCCTTAATCAGTTGATTTTGTTGCCGCCTTGTCTATTTAATACTCTTACTACCAGCTTTTGTACTGTTTCGTATTTATATTTATTCGCTTGTTTAATTAAAATTATACATAAGGAGTAAGTTTTATTTATAATGCTAGTTGACCAGTATTAATTTCGGTAAGCACGGCACAAAAGCGTTTACAATCGGATTATTGGCTTTAAACTTAACGATAAAATTGCACCTAAGCAACGAAAATGTTATACTCATGGGGACCGTAACGATCTGATAAAGTCCAAAGTGTTAACTGCGATGAACGAAACGTTCGTAATGATAATACGTTTACGATGATGATACATAATGCGCGTACCTTATGAACTGAAACTCGGTGAAAATTCGGCGGTAAAGCGTTGAAAAATCTTCCAAGCAACGACGATAAAAAAAAAATAAAATAATCAACAGCGCGAACAAACAGCGGCTAACTTTCGACGTTGCAATTATTTGGAATCGTCACGCAGGCGTGCGATACCTGCTTACAAATTGAAACTAATTAAAATTTGCATTAAGGTTAGAGAAAGAAGTTAATAATGCGCAAAGTCGTCGCTTACAACTTTCCTATTTATCGATAAAAGGGACCAAAATTTCACCAAAGCCGCGCTTCTTCTTCCTCCTCCTCCTCCTCCTCCTCCTCCCCTTCTCATTCTTCTACTTTTTTTTTTGCATTGCCCCAAGCAATAAATTATATCGTCCGATGTGGAATACACGTTTTTCAGCCCGGGCTCGCGATAAGCAGACAGAGGAGTTATCGGCGCATTATAATTCCAGAGTCGTAACTCTTGGCCGCGGCGGGCGTAACGCTATCGTCGATTCCTCGGCCGAGGGAACAGTGGGAATCCTGGCCGAGTGTCGCCGGAGCTTTTCCACCCGCATATTAAAGCCGGGCCTCCCAGGGTTAGGGGACATGTGTCGGGCGCCGCGACACGCGGTAGAAAGCCGACGGCCGGAACGAAGCCTCGGTCCTGATAAACGAGTTGCGTGATACCGAATGAGCCGGCCCTCCTAGGAGCTGCGATTATTAATGCCCTCCTCGTATTCCTGGCACTCCTGCTAATTGACTCTTCGGAGGAGAGCCGAGGCTCTCTCTCTCTCTCTTTCTTTTTCCCTCCTGCTCTCCTCCTCGTCCTCTTTTTTAATTACCGCCGAGCGACCGATCAGTCGTAGGTCATCCTCGATGCTACGTAACAACGATCGAGAGATAGATAGAGATAGAGAGAGAGAGAGAGAGAGATACCATCGGGAACGGCTATTTCAGGGGCCGATACGCCCATCGTTGGCGACAAATTTAATGCCTCCGCTGCGCGAGCCGAGCCGCCGCTACACGCTCTGGGCTAATTTATAATTTACAATGGCTCCCAGGGCGGAATTGCCATTGTTCGCCCTCCCCGTTAGCGGAGGCGAATCGACCCGGGGAATCAAAGTCCACTCGCTTTGGGCCGCCTCCGTCGTCGGCCTCGCTCGCGGCTTGGCCACTTCAATTCGATCGTGGCGCGCGCTAAGCAATTGCGACAAAGGTACTCTGCCTTGTATTGCTTTTGCGCCCTCCCCGAAGAAAGTCGAACGGGTACGAACGCGTCGCGATCGAAAGCTTCGACTGGGGCTTTCGCCACGATCGGCAATGCAACAACGGCGGTCAATGTTAAGGATCTGTGAGGAGACAGGATGCCAGTGCCTCGGACGCGTCCTGTGCCGCGCAGAGCTCTGGTCATCGGCCAGCGGCTCCTCGCCAAGGATCGCCTGAGCACAGGCTGCGCGAGCTGTGATCGCCTTGTGACCGTGAGATCTTGCGGTTGGAAATGGGGTGGGTAATTTTTTCGCGGAAAACCGAGGGAGCCGAACGAGCGAGGAGGCACAGGGGCAGAAGCCAATTTCCCCGCTTTGATAATCGTAAACCGGTAAGAATTGCTC
This sequence comes from Kradibia gibbosae, assembly GCA_018907135.1. Classification (NCBI taxonomy): domain Eukaryota; kingdom Metazoa; phylum Arthropoda; class Insecta; order Hymenoptera; family Agaonidae; genus Kradibia; species Kradibia gibbosae. The sequence goes on from JACCHX010000011.1 coordinate 5,048,103, forward strand.
CCTATCTGCAATGGAAAGTTTCCAGGACGGGAAGCGAGCGCTTAGATAAAGGCTTCGGCAGTGCCGGCCAATAATGTTGCCGAGAGCCTAATATAAGCCCGGCATAATATAAAAAATGATGGCGCCCGCGCCTCGCTCTCGTTTCATTACAAAAACTCAAATCGTCGACTTGGCTTGCCGCTGATCGAGGACTTACGTACGCGACTATTGTGGCAACTCGCTTTATCTAATGCCTACGTATCTATTTCAATGTAAGCGTGCAGTGCAACGCGAGCTTAGGCGATCGACCTCTGTAACCTCATTTTTTTTTTTTTTTTTTTTTTTTTTTTTTCTTTTCTTCTCGAAAGTTAAACTTAATTAAAAGCTTATTGGATATTGTTAAATGTCCTTTAACTTGTCGCAGGCTTAAAATGCAGTTGACAAACAGATGGATAACTTTCAAATGCTCGTCCTATCCGCTGGCTTATTTATCTTTCGCTTTTTTTTTGATATTGAAACTCATTGCAATATCAATTTGTTGATTGGACGTCGAATTTAGAAGATTTCGTTTGTACTTTTCAAAAAATACTTTATCGCTAGTCTTTGGAAGAGACGATATCTTATGATTCCTTGACTCGTTGTCTCGATCGCGTACCGAATTCAATTATTTTTTTTTCTGATATCGTAGATATTCTTCATTGAACAAACATCGATTGATTCTTATATTGCGAGTGTCTCGATCAATTTATTGGGTGAATTTCTTTTAAACGAAATAGGCCTTCGACGAAAAAGTACTTTTACCATAACGTCTGTCTGCAACTTCGGGCTTCGATTGCTCTTAAGCGTTATATTGCGGCTTTTGATACTAAAATATTTCTACATAATTATTTCTTTCCACTTATTTATATTTATAGAAGCTATTTATCATCATTTTAACGAAATACATACATTATCAGAGAAACTATTCATAGAGCCGATATAATTCATAAAAAAAGCTTTACACGCGCTTATGTAATTAAAAATTTGAGTAAAATTCAATTATTGTTATTATCATTGTACGTAATTGATTGTTCAATCAAGTGATTTAACCTTGTGCACTTAAAATTAGACATTGGCAAATGTAAGCGCATTTATTATGTGTCCGATTCAAATTTTATAGTACTTTAAATTTAATTTCGAAATTTGTTCTATAGATAATCTGTACAATTGCATTGCAAATAATTACATTGAAACATGTATGGAATGTAAGGTAAACTTTTTTTTTTTAAATCGTGTAAATATTTGAAAAACATGTCGAGAAAAAAAATTCATCGTGTAAAACTCAACTTATTGATAAAAAAGCCTAATGATCTGATTATAAATATCCGAAGCAAGGCTTCTTTTTTTTGCTTTTGTACAATCTCTCGTATCGAATTCATAATCCGCATAATGCCGATAATATACTTTTCTTTTGAATAAGTATCTCAATTGATTAGCTACCGTTGAAAAATTGTTTTTTTTTTTTTTTTTTTTAGGTATTTATAAACAAGTAACTAAAGCAATAGAAATGTATGCTTATATAAAGATTGGCTTTTCACGACAAGAATCAATAAGAGGTCAAAGCCCGAATAACTCGAGGAGAGCTGTTCAATGTATTTTATACGGCTAGGGCTGAAATGATTAAAAAAATAAATAAATAAAAAAAAAATATACAGACAATTTTAACAAAAATGGATTAAAAATAGATGCTCAGCGGTTGTAAATCAAGTTGGACAATGGGCAAACATACGCGTGAGGCTAAATTTTACCCCTCCCACTCGTTTCCCACTCTCGCTTTCTCACCCGCGAGCCTCCTGCTCACTTGAAACTCCCTTTACTTTCCTCGCTCTCTCTCTCTCTCTCTCTCTCTCTCTCTCTCTCTCTCTCTCTCTCTATCCCTCTCTCTCTCTCTCCCTTTTTTTCCGTTTCTCCCACTCGACCATCTCGTCCCTCCCGATGTCAGTCCCCCACTCTCTTACCCTGAAACGAATGTACAACGGATCAATAAAAAATATAATTCCTTTAATGAATTCAAATTTAATTTTCCCTGCTAACTTAATGTATTTTGCTTGTTTTATTAAAATAACGAAGGAATGCGTGCTTCGTAATTGAAGAATGAGACAAGAAAGGACAAAAAAAAAAACAGTTTTTTATTTTTGCTACTCCTCATAAATGTAACAAAAATTTAAATCAATTGCAATATTAGCTTAATTACAAGGCTGGTTTCACAGGGAGCTTCGGAGGCGTTTGAATTATTTCAATACAACAATTGTACAATTGAACTGCGTTTGTACGGCAATTCTTTCGTATAATTGTAAGCGTTTAAAATTAAAATGCGACAAATTTCCTTTCTAATAAAAAACGATTTCAATTTCGTATTGATTGCACAATGTTTGCCTACTGGTAAAATTCAAGTAATAATTATTTTAACATCATACACACACACACACACTTACACACATACATATACTCACGATAAACAAAAATTGTACGTGATAATTATAGGTGAAAAGTAAATCATTCCTATCGAAAAAAGTTTCATTTTGTCTTGATTTTTCGATAAAAATTATATTGTGCGGTATATGAAAATTAAGCTTGTAATGCTAATTATGATTTGGCGTATGTTGAAATTATTATTAACAAATATAATATATATTTATAAATAAATAATAATATAATGAAGGTAATTAATTGGATAAAATTTTAATTCGATTATTCAATAATATCCTTCTGTGTAGATAAATTTATTTATATTATTAAATATATATTTATAAGTTAGAAATCAACGTAAAAACTAATTGCTTAATGAACTTTCTAGAAATTATGGAATAAAATCAAGCCACAAAAATTTAACAATAAAATTCCGTATTACCATCAATGGAAACACGTAAGATTTTATTCGGACACCATATAATTTCAAATAATATTATTAAGCTACTATTTTTTTAAAAGTACACGAGTATTATATTTTTTTCTCCCTAAAAAGCAAAAAATATGTAATAAAATTTAATAGTTAGTTAACAAATGCTACTTGTGGAGAAAAGTAAGTGGAGACTAATGATTATCTCATAAACGCACAGAATTTCGTAAATTCAAATAATTTAATCGCTATGAAATTTCAAAATATTTACATATGTATATGCGTTTATTTATTTATAACACGCTTAAGATTTATAATTATATAAAATATTATAATTACATTTGATTATCATGCGATGATTATTATAAATAATTTATTCTGTATCAAAAGTATTGACTGTAATTTAAGCGGTTTTCCACACGCGAATAAATTAATAAAAAAAAATCGCGCTGTGGAAAAACATTTTAAATCCAAATGTTCAGATGGCATTTATGCAAAATTAAAGAACGCATTATTCGACATCCAATGATTTATCGTCATTTTGTAGTTTATTGCTTTTCTCTAATTTCAATATTCCAAATAAATCTAAGGCGAAGCTTTCGTAAATTTGAGTAAAGCGAGCTTTTCATCGGGAAAACTAGTTATATTTATTTATTAACATTAGCAGCAATAAATCAGCCGATTGAGCAATTATTACCGTTGACAAAATGATTTATACAATCGTTCAGTGACGAGATTTTTGTAAATAAAATTTAATAGTCGCAGAGTCTGACACCCAAGCTATTTATGCACGCGAACACTAGATCATGGATTTGAAAAAGAATTTACATATTATAAGTTTACAAATGCTGGACACCAATGAGAAATATACTGGCATTTTTGTATTCAATGCTAATGTTCGGACATTTATAACGGAAATATTTATTAATTAATAAACATATAAATATATATATATATATATATATATATACAAATTACGCGTATTATTTTATAAAACGAAAAAAAGGCTTTATCAACAATATTGCACCCTGCAAAATAACTCATGAATCGTTCAAAAACAGCTAATAAATCTAGAAAGACAATATTCTTTACTGCCCTTTGTTTTCATTACAAATATTCTTATTATGCATTTGTAATATTCAAGTGGAATGATAAAGTAATAATAAAATGTAACAAATATAAAATAGTTATAGGACACAATAGAGCACCAATAAGATTTCGATTGCGGACGCTAGTAAAAGTGCAGTGCAAACGTAAGTAAAAAATGTACACGGGGAAGAAAAAAAGACTTAAGATCAAGAATTCATAATTCAATAACATTATTTGTTATTTTCTATTTTTTTCGATAGCTAATTGCTTCTAAACCTTCATAATTTGGTAAGTAAATATTTGAATTGAGGAATTAAAAGACAGCCGGTGGCAAAAGTTTTATTGGTGAATTCATTATGGGATTTTTAGTACGCAAGTACTATTTGAGCGTGCACTAGTTTTTTTCATCTAATTAGCCGATTCGCTAAGAATATCTTAAATAACAAATAAGTCCCAACAATCTGCAATAATCATCAGGAGTTTTTCTTTAACCAACATTTTTTTGCGAATAAAAATTTTAGTTTCAATTTGTAAGATAATTACTGCGACGTATTATTAGATCTGCTATTATTATCTTGTATTACATTCTTATAATGCTTCTGATATATAAATTTATTGTGTAATTTAAGCTGCTGCAATTTTAACAATTTTCTATCCAAGCTACAATTTACAATGAACATCACTGTAAATTAGGGTAAAATTTTACAAACTAAGCAAATGAGTTGTTAATAAAACCAATGGGTTATGCAATATTTTCCAGTGCAGAGTAGGATTTTATATTGGGGATATTGATGGATTTTATTTCATAAATTGGAAGCATAATAATAATAGTTTTACGTACTCTTATACTATTCATGAACTCAACTAAGATATAAGCTTTGACTTGTTGGCAATGATACGAAAAATCGTTTATCCTTAATTTTATACTTCAGTATGCACAAGACTTTGACAAGTGGCAAAATTAATTTTCTGCATTATAACTCGTAATTCCTTTGCAAAAGTCACGAGGAAAGGTTATTCTTAAACGTTGAACAGGGAACGGGAAAATTCGCTAATAAGGTTTATAGGCTTGTTATCGTCACAGCTCAATAATCATAACGCCAATAATAATATAAGTATTAAAAAAAAACATATTTATATAGGTATGTATAATATATTGTATGTACGTAAAGATACTCACTCATAATCAACAGCGTATCGACATTTCGGTTGAAAAAATTACGTGTCCACGAGTTAAGTGATCGAATTTGATTCAGGACTGAATCGACGGCTTATTTAAATAGGAGATCGAGAACTTGACGATATTAGGAGAAGCTAACACAAATGCCGTGGATCAACGATCACGGCCCGGAACTGTTCGAACGTAGGGTCCTCAGTTAATTAATTGATCGATCGGTCAAACGGATTTTCAAGCGGCGTCGAGATGTCGTTGGGCTCGACAGTAGGAGTTTTCGTTTCCAGGCTCAATTATAAAGACTGTTGGCAGCATTTAACCGACATCGTAATACAAATGACAATCCATGCCTCACTGCTGGGAATAATACGCGTGAGCTTTGGGCTCGGATTCCGCGTCGAGGTCGGACGAATAATAAGGGGTCGTGCCTCGTAAGGTAACTCGGCCAATGGTAATAAACACGATCAGCACTTTTGACACATGAGCAGCACTTGAACACAGGTATCGCACATTATTCCACAGTAGGCACGTCAATGATAGCGAACAATAATTCCCTGGTCGCTTGTCCTGTCGCAGTCGGGCTCGAGCACTGAGTCTATCAGTTCAGCGGCGATCGCGGCAGGCCATTGGCCAAAATTGAGGCAGATCTCGGCCTTCCGTTGAACTCGGCGAGAGCCGACAGGGGGGCTGGGTGGGTGGTCGGAGGGTTAGGCGTAAGGAGACACGAAAGGAGAGAGAGGCGGGAGGGAGGTAGGGAGGGCGGGAGAGAGAGAGAGAGCAGGGCGGACTATCGAGCGATGAGCCTCGGTCGATCGATATTATTGTTTACCCGTATCGGCATAATAGGGCTGCGCAGCGGAGCTTCGGAGTCTCGGGTCCCCGGGGCCGCGGCGCAAGAACCTCAAGAAACGTGCTGCAGTCGCCGACTGCGGCTTCGTAACTGCTCGGCCGGCTTACCTCTCCTACCGGCACAGGGGGCGGACGCTTCCGCGGGAAAAGGGGGAGGCCCCTGCGAAAATGGGCGTCGCCCGTCGGAGCCCCAACGGCGGCGGGGGGCGGACGCTCGGCCGGGCTCCGGGTCGCGACCGGCCTTGGCGCGGAGCCGCGGGCCCGCGCACCGGATTCGCCCTCCTGGGCGGCGGGGGGTGGGCCGTCGCGGCCCCTCGGCAGTACGCGAGCCCACCGGCTGGGATCGGGCTCGAGCCGCCGCCGCCCCGCCCACCCCGCCAAGGCCACTGGCTCCGCCCGCTCGGCTCCTCGGGTGGTGGGGGCGGCGGCGGCGGCGGCAGCTCGAGTTGGAGGAGGAGGACGCGGAGAAGTATCGAACTAGCGAATTTCGCCCCGCGCGCCTATCGCCTCGCGAAAAATTGCATTGTCGGCTCGGGACTCAGCGCGGACGTCGAGGAAAAACGCCGAGGGTCTCGGGCCGTATCTGAGTAATCGGCTTGTTTCCGAGCGCCGAGAGGGCATAAGAATGCACGCGTACAAAAGAGTATTTATTATTATCGGTCGGTCGGGCAATTTCTAAAATGGATGCCGTCCTGCGCGGCCAACTTATTTCCACGAATTATTATTGACTCTTGTTTGCGACGCTCGGGACTCTTCCCACTCGCTCTCGAGCACGCGCTAAATCCTCCCCTACGATTATTGTTATCGCAAAATTTCATCGTTGTATCCTTCCCTTTGTTTATATCGAGACGAATCTGTGAGCTTCTCATCGACTCGATACGTTACTCGAGGTTGGTTTCGATTCCTTGCCAATTCGGCTAATAATACCCATTGGTATTCATCGCGTAAAGATTTACTTTGATCGCGAGGCGTTGCGATTCATTTGAAACAATTGCAAGTCTAGGAAATATCGAGCCAACTTTGTAAATTGCCTTGAAGTTCATTTGAGCGATTCGTTAAGAGTGTCTGCTAACGAATATCCTTTTCCCAACAAGATTTTATAAGCTTATAATCGCCGCGGTTTTCGATTCGCGCGCCTCCGTCCTCCGAGACTTTCTACAACCGTAAACTATGTTTTTATAATAAAAAGAGCCTATACAAAGTTTAAACGACTCGTAATCTCATAATGAGCAAATATATGTGTATTTATAATAAAAATAAGTACCACTCGATAGATAATAATAGTTAACTATAAATTTGAGCCTTTATAAAAACATTATTATCTAGGACTACTTTTAAATGAGTTGAGTTTACGGCATTTCTTCATTATCCAAATCTGTCAAATTTAATGTAGGCGCGCGTTTATTTATTCATCCATTGCATTGTATATTCACTTGCGAACTTTACGCTCAAACGTATTATTAACAACTTGTAAATTTCATAGTAACAGCTTATAAATGAAGGTCATTTTACTTTTATTACAAATTAACATTTAACTTTATATTATACATATACGTATATATAGTTAATTATTATTATATTAAAAGTTATGTCTTATCCATTAATAGAACTTATTTACTTTCGCAATTATGAATTTAAATCAGGTATTGTAATAATTGTTTCTGCGGCAGGTACGAAAGAAGTTTTAACGCCGACCCCCCCCCCCCACCCAGCTACTCCCCAAGATGACTCCTCGATACTTTTTTTCATCTATAATAATAAAAATTACTCTTATCGACTATTAGTCAGGTGTAATTGACCGATCGACTGATTTCTCTTTCAGCATCAAATGCTAATGCTCAGTGTTTCCGTAACCCGTAACTTTAATTATTCGCCAATGTGGAGTATATCCGTTGAATAAAACAATTCTCCGCGATTCTTTTGCACAATTTGAATTAATGTTAGATAATAAATAAAAGAAACGCGGATAACGAATGGCTAGTGTCATTGATCAATTGTAGAAACGCGTTGGCAATTTATCATATTATTGCGATTCATTTATTCGATTCGATGGCAATGAATTTTTCGTCAATATGGGCCTTATCGCCTTATATTTCGTTATGCGTGTATACACGCTCACGCGCACACGCACACACACACACACACCCGCATGTATAGGAATTAAAATATTTGCAATTGAGCAAACGCAGCGACGGTAGGCAGGTTGGAAAAATGTTTCAATGGTGAATAATTATCGGTGGTAGCAGCCGGGAGTCGGTAGAAAGGGAGCAGTCGACCAAAGGAGATTAGTCCCGATTGGAAATATAAATATAGGGAGCACCGCCGCGATTATGATTCACGCGACGCCGGCCAATTAAAGGTAATAAATTTCTCAATGAAATTCGAGGCAATGCTCGGGAGGGGCGGGTGGCGGGCCCCCCGGTACTCTATCGGATCCCAGTTAAGAATTATCACCGGCTCTCGAGGCTCTGGGCCTATCTCGTTAAAAGCGCAAGCGTCGGCTCGGCGAGGGCCCTCTCTTTCATTTGGCTCGGGCGGGCAGCAGCATCGCTTAATCGCGAGCCCCCGTTTAATTGCCCCTTCATTAAGCTACGAGCATAACTAGGCTTTATCGATAGATGCTAAGCTTATACACAAAGTAATTGCAAATACGGTTCGGCTCCGCCTGCCGATAAGTGCTGCGCATTTTTTTACGACTCTCGGTTAAATTTGTTTGGCGTTATATACTCCGCGGCCGATAAAGCTATAGATTCTTTTAATCCATCGATTATTTGGTCTGCGGCGGGGCGGGGAGGTCTTTTATCCCTTCGTTTTTCCTCTTGCTTCCATCGAAAATTCGCCGATACGAGCCATTCCGCGGAGAAAAGCATTGTAACCCTTGAAAAAGTCGTGCGGAACGATGATTAATTATATTAAAAGAGCGTGGGAAATGTTTTATCGATGAAGGAACGGTTTTTTTTATTGGCGTTCGAACGGGTTTCTTTTTTCTCTTTCTTTTTCCTCTCGATAAATAATGCGCGCACATACACCTGGCATTTGAAAACAAAAGGAAATGGAAACTCTTCAATTGAATACGACATTTATATTATTAACGATTGAACAAGGATATAGCGAACCGAGCTCTGGTTTATTAAAAATCAAAGGGATCGGAGCGACAATGTAACATGATGTATAAAAAAAATATGTTACGCTCTGAAAGCGCTTTGAATAAGACAAAGCGTACGACGGTAATTTAAGTATTTAAAAATTAGTTTTTATGATAAGATCAACTCCACATTCGAGATTCAATAATAATTGGGCAACGAAAAAATTACAAAACATGTATGAATATTTTGTAATTTAAATAAATGACGGCTTTGCAACCTTAGGATATCCCGCAGGATTTCAGTTTAATTTTGGCGAGTTAATATTTTTCAATTAAACAACGAAATGACATTTAAAACAACGATGATAATAAAATATAAAATTCGAAAAATTCGTATTCCGTAAAATTTGTGCAAATTTTTTTAATATCAAACTCGATCCACTAAGTCCTGGTGTTTCAAATGTGCTTAAAAAACTACATATACACAAAAACATACATACATATATATATATATACATATGTAAATATATGTATATATGTATTCAAAAGAATAAAATAAAAATTTTTCACAAATCTAGTCAGACTTCCTTGTAGTCAAGTTTCTTTAAAATAATGTTGCATTTTTTTATTATTTTCATTCTTCAAAAGCATTTTGTGCATTAATTTATTTTATTTCCCCCCCCCCACAAATATTAGTATATTATTCGATTGCACGGTTTGTTATTTAAAGTAATGTAGCGACTCTTGTGCGGCAAGGCAGTCAAGCATGAATACATTATAAACACGCGCGCGCGCGCGCCCGAGTCCACCCACACCAATGCACACGGTTGTACATATGCGCGCACGCACGCACGCACGCACACGTATATGCGTGCGCGTGCACGGGCACGTACGCGTACGTATGCATTTGCGTATGAAAAATTAAGCGCGTACAAAGTAACTATATTAAACCGGGGTCTATCCTCGGGCTCGTTAATCAAAAACTAGTCGGTGCACGGGCGACATTGGGGCGACAGCCGGGGAACGGGAGGGTGGTCTCGATTAGGTTATTTTTCGTTTTCAATTGCGGCTGCGCAGACTTGAAAATTGTTTGTTCCAAAGTCTAGGGGCATGCATAAAATATGAAGTCATAATGCATGCAAAGCCCACCAGCCTCCATTGACAGCTTCGAGTCCAGGTTTGCCTTCGATGATATTGCGCGGTCGTCCAATTATAGCCTACTCCAAATCGGCTTTTTTTTTCAGGCTACTTTTCTAGTCTCCTTGTCCTCACTTCGCCGGAGATTTACGAGCTTGGGAAATAATTTCAATGCTTACTTTTTGCGCCACGGGCTCGCGCTTATAATAATAATAATGATACCTTTGCCGGTTGCGAGGCGCGAGGCGCGGCATTTTTCCGCCGCGCACTTTTGCCCACGCTCCTGCGCAATTACAATGTTTTTCTCATATTGCCGATGTATCGGCATCGATTTCCCATTTAACTTATCTCTTATGTTTATATATATATATATACACACATACAATTATAATAATATTATACCTACATTAATATCCAGTGTAGGGGCTTTTCGCAATTTCATTGGAATTTTCCAAATTAGCCAACCATGCTAATTGCCCTTTAATTTCGATCGATCGATAAACGCTTTACAACTTATTAGACAATATATTATCTCGGCAAATATCGACGGGATGTATTCGCTTGCGAAGAGCTTCTCGTAATTTGTAACAAAAAAAGTTTAAATGCGAAATTTCATTTAAGGCCGGAGCTTTAAACGATGCGCGAACTCGCTTTTGATTTTTAATATAAAATAAAGAGTGGGTCTTCGGTTAATACGTACCTCTTGTAAAATCTTTCTGCAGGCCTAATTGAATAAAAACTAGTTTAAATTATTTGTAATTCCGTAGCGTGATATCGATATTACAACCGTGTTTTACAAATCTACACCAGCGTTTGTAGTCTTTTGAGTTATTTATTATATAACAAAAATATTTTTTAAAACGAGAGCACCTACTAATTTAAGACCATTGCATTTTAAACAATTTCATACTGGCTTTATCGCGCAAGTACGGTCGACTATTTCTCGTTAATGGCATTTTTTAAATACAAATATCGGTATTTATATTCTCTCGTTAATTATATTGAGTTGCTGTTATTTATTATTGACTATTCCTTATTAAGCATTTGATCGTTATTAACGATGCGATATTCAGTCTAAGCCTTAACGTACATTTTTAATGCTAGAATAAATACGTAAATACTTTTTAACGATAATAATATTGGGGTATAAACACTTATTTAAGTATACCGTTCAAACTGAAAATGGCATTAAGATGACAACCTCTTTAAACTTTTCACTTAGCTAATAAGCGCGGATATAAAATATACAATATCCCCTTTTAAAAAGTCGATTCGTATTCAAATTTTTAAATGCATACAGTGAAAATTTTTAGATTTTAAAAAAAAAAAAAAAAAAAAAAGAAAATGGTTAACTCTTCGCATCATAAAATGAATTTCTAATGAGGGAATATTCAAGCGCTTGGTGGCATCTACGCCTCAAGTCTCTTGGCCCGAATAATAATTTCATTTTTATACTTCATTCGTAATCGATGCCCGAAATAATTAATCTTAATAACTCAAATCGTAATCGTACTTAATTTTTTTAATTACACAAGGACAAAATACATCATAACAAATGTGAGATATTATTAAGAGAGCAGTGGAAGCTAAACACCAAGCGATATAATTGTAAAAATTGATCGACGTACAATGGGTAAGATTCTTTAAAAAAATTCAATACTTATACGAAAATACACAATCACAAATCGCAAATAACAAAGAATTAGTTACGCATTAGCTCAAGGCCATTGACTGAAATATTACAAGTTATTGAATTATCATCGATGAAATAATTGCCTTTGTATGCACCTGATTATATTTACAAGCGCTAATGGTTTATTAAATCGCATTTAATTTATTCTCTTATGTTTATTAATGCTAAATTCACAATATTGAAACCTTACAACAGTTTTTAACTGCGCTCAACGTTATTGAAATACAGTTGCTCATGAGTAACATCGTTTTTATTATGTTTTCCCCAAGCCTGTAACTTATTATAACGCGAGATCACAATACGAGGATCGTAAGTTTAAATTGTTGTAAAAAAAAAAAGTAGTTGGAGCATTCGTCGGTCGAAGGAATAAAAAATAATCGCCAAGCAGGGACAATCGGCCTCCGATTCCAACTAAAATACCGATTTTCCCATAATTATCGATCATCGTTCGATTGCCGGTAAGTTTTTCAACGCTGGTCGGAATGCACCGCGTCGGCAGTGCAACGCCGCCGACGAATGATCGAACATTCGAAAGACGAGGGAAGGAAAAGACTGGAGACGGAGATTGAGAGAGAGAGAGAGAGAGGGATAGGGAGAATGCTTTTCCCGAAGAATCGAGTAAGGAAGCCAAGGAGGAGAAGAGCCTAGGGGGCCCCCGCGTGAGAATTTTGAGGCTCGTCGCCAAGGGCTCGGGCTAAAAAGCTCGGGGGCTCTCTCTCTCTCTCTCTCTCTCTCTCTCTCTCTCTCTCTCTCCTCGAGGAGGCTCAAGTGCCCAGGAAGAAAGCGTCCCTCTGGCTATTAGCGGGAGTAGCGGCGCGCGGCTCGTGAGCGAGGCCCGGCGCGGCTCCGGCCGATAGCGTAAAGAGAAAAATACAAATATTATGAATCAGCTGAGTGGTCGGCCGGTCGGAGCCCGTGTTCTACCATCGCCGGGCGTTTTTTGCAGATGACGCGCGGCTGCAGGTCGCGGTTATGGGGCTCCATTAAGGAGGGACAGCACCGGGGAGGGGATTTAGAGCGTTGAAGTCCATTAAAGTGGATAACGACTCGGCGGGCGAGCGCGACGGGGAAAAATCAAGTGAGTTATGGTGTCGGTCAGCCTCGAGGCTCCTTGGCTCTCCCTCGTTTGAATTCTTTGTCTCTTTCCGGTTTCTAGCCGAGCTGAGCTAACGCCGAGGAACAACGACAAAAAGAAAAAAGAAAAAGGAAAGAAAAAGAAAAAGGAAAAAAGTAAAAAAAAGAACTGAAATATACTGTGGCGACGGCCGCGCGGTGGGGACAAATTAAACTTTTGCTATATTGGGAGATATGGCTCTTTCCTTTTAAAATTCATTTCGTCCGATGCCTCCGCTCCCCACCCGCGCCTCCCACCCCACCCCACTCTCTCTCTCTCTCTCTATCACTCTATCACTCTATCACTCTCCTGCTCACTCCCTTGCCCCGGCATTAAGTTGTAGTGCCAAATGTTGGCTTTTCATCTTGGCTTCAACGGCGACAGCGACGACGGCGACAAAGGAAATTGCATTATCCTTCCTCTCGATTCAAGGATTCGCCCACCGTCTTTATTCGAAGCTCACTCCGCTGGCTGGTAGTTTCAAATCAACGACGGACGAATGATCATTTGTCAAAATTTATAAAAGGTAAAAAAGCTCGTGGGGAAAATAGTCGTATAAATTTTTTTTTCTCTTTCCCATTTGCTTAACTGCCCCGTAAAGCCATGGATTGACAAGGTTCTGGGAAAAGGGCCTCGTGCCTAAGGGCCCGTGCATTACCCAGGTAAGATTTTTAAAAGGGAAACGAAACGATAAATATCCGCGCTCGTGCGCTGGCCGGCCTCACCGAAAGATCCTCCATCGGCCCGATGCTCTTACTTTTCCTTTCGGCGACAAGTTCTTCCTCTATCTGCCTTTTTATTGTAAATCCTAGGGCTTGACTTCTAAATCCTCTTGTTCGGCCCATTGTTTACGAGCAGAGGAAAAGTGCCACTAGGCGCCACTAGCACCATAAAGCAAGCACACACGGAATACACACGCGCGCGCATAAATGTCAAATTTCTTCATTGCTAATGCATTCCTTCCTTTGTCGCGGATGATGCATTCCTCTTAATTATGTTGCCTACAAACCTGACGAGAGTATAAAAAAGTATTACGAGTTATATTAATTATTGAAAAATTAGCCATGGTTTGCAGCTAAAGGCGAACTTGTTTTTATTAAACATTTTCCGCTGGATTAAAAATGGCTTTAAATAACCAAGAACAACGCAACTTTTTACAATACGTCCAAAAACCAACTTTTATTTTAAAGTAATTTTTATACTCTTCTGCATGAAAATTACGGCTTCGATAATTATTAAAAAAAAAAATGCCTCGGGCTTTTCAAAATCTAATAATAATTTAAACAAATACCTACAACTTTCGATTATTTCATTCTGGTTTTTTTCGTTTTCTTAAAATTGATAGAATTTACTTCCAAAAGTCACAAAGTAAAAGATGGTTACATGAAATTCTAGTGTATTCGTCATAAAGGTCAAAGTTATGATTTTCATAAAAACCATAAAAAATACACGTTTTATAATTATATAAAGAAAAACATTCTAAATTGTTAAAACTATTAGGTATTAAAACGAAAAGTTAAATTACCTTAATTAAATAATTATTAATGCTATTCTTATAAGTAAAAAGTTATCTATAACTTTCACCAAGGAAAAAAAATCTCTCGTCACATTGATTTATATTTTAATGCTTAAATTAATATTACGTAAAGCTTGGATCATTCAAGCTTTACGAGAAGACGTACTCAGTATGTACCAAGTAAGCATATTGTACCAATATTAATACAAAATAGAATGGTATTTACTTTAAAAAATATATTTTAAACAAACCAAATATGTCAATAAGCCTTTCAGAGCTTATAAATTTTATTGAGGTTGTATTAAAAATCTAATTATTAAAGCCCGTCTAATGAAAACGTATAAACGAAGACGTTCTTGCATCAGTTAATTTAATATTGGTTTTAAACAAAACGTAAGTTATATTTATAATTCAGGTATAAAAATAAATCTAAAATAATGAAATATTTACTTAATTTATTATAAATTTCAATGAATAGTACGCATGTATCATAAGAATTGATATAAGACGTATCGAACGTTAGATCACTTAAAAAAATTTATAAACCTAAATATATATATATATATATATATATATGCATTAGATTATTTATAATATTAAAAGTTACGCGTGAAATTATAATTAGACTGTATCAAAATTATATAAATAACAAAATTGTCATTTTTTTAAACATATTATTAGTAAAAAGTAATTTTACTAGTATAAAGTATAACGTATAAATTAAAATCATTCGGTTGCAATAACGATTTTATTATTTTTCAATGTTGTATATATATATATATATATATATATACATATATATATCTTGTATTTTTTTTATGTAACTCGAATATATAAATAACGAACAAATGCCGTAAATATTATTTTATCTCGTTGTTTATGGTTTTAAATCTGAATAATAAGATTTTTTACATTTTCAAAATGAGATAAGTAGTTAAACAACTTGCATTGCGATCAAAAAACATAAAACTTTTAATTCGAAGTTAGTATGGATGGCTTTTGTTAATATAATATTATTGCGATTGAAAAACTATGTACATATTCCGGTGCAAAGAAACATTTTTCCCGTCAAGTCAACCTTCAACAATCGGATAAGTTTGTCTGCAATTTGTCGATTGAGAGCATAATTATCAATTGTACGAAAATTTATTTCGATTATAAATCTTATTGAACGAGTGTTTTTTTCTTCTTGTTTTTAAAGTGGGTACTTATAATTTTTTCAATCGGAGGAAACGCTGCCAGCTTCAAAGATAATCATGAAGAAAAATGACAGTCGCTTATATTGAAAATTGAGAGGCCTGGGCCGTAGGCGAAAAACCCTATTGAACGACGAAGAAAATTTGTACGAGCTTGTTTAATTTGAAAAATGTTTACAAACGGTCGCGCTTTCCAAGCCTCCGAGTCTTCGACTGCACGATGCACGAGAGAGGCCGTGGACACTTTATGGAAGTAGCGTGTCAGAGTGATGTATATTAGGTTTCTGTGCGCGCGGAAAACTTTGTCCAGATGCCAGATACCGAGAGGCATGTAAACGTATAAAGTAGCCGCTAACAATCGATCCCTTGGACTCGCATTATTTTTCGATTAAAGTGGAAATACGCCGCGGCCGGAGAATTCGTAGAAGAGCACAATGATGAAATTGCATTGGATTGAGAGCACGGTGGATAAAGTATATTATTGAGCCAATAGCACAATTGCTTAAAGCCGTGGGGCGAAAAAAGGAATACGATAATGCGAAATGAAACAACGTTGCGCGTATAAAAAAGTGGTCAAATTGGCTGCGCATTAGTATTCGTTTTTTAATGGAATTCTTGGGAGTGTAAAGAGCAAAACTCGCTTTGCCTCAGTGAAAGGTCTAGATTAGAAGCAAAAAATGAAGGTAGACTTGGCTTTGGAAGAGGGTAAGTAAATAAATGTTTTGAATTCGAAAAATAGAATTAAGAGGCAGAAAATGATAAAGTCAAGAAGGCAATTTGATAAAAAAGACGCCGTAAACATGACAAAATTTCGAAAAAGCCATCATGCAAAAAAAAAAAAAAAAAAACAGAAAAACAATTTTAGAAAAATAATATTTTATACTCGCTTACATATACGGTAAAAATTTAAATATTACATTTTAACCATTGTAATGATAAATAAAAGTATTATTTTTTTTATTTTTTTTTTCTTGTAGCGGGAGAAAATCTTTTCAAAATTGTCAAAACGTACAAACATATAAATATAATGAATAAATTAAATCTACACGTTAAAATTAAAGCTCTGCTATATGCTTTATCGTCTTTATTAAAAAAAAAAGCGTCGAGGGAAAGGAAAAAACAACATGAAATTTGCAGAACTTATTCGTTTTTATATTTATAACATTAGTATTCTTTTTGAATTCTCTTGAATATTGTCGAATTCTCTTTTAATAAAATCTACTTAACTTGTAAAAAGGCAATTTTTCTTGATTAAAAATAATAAAGTATTTCTTAGTTAAGTTGCGCTCACTCCAAGTTGTCTTTATACTAAAACTATGTAACAGATCAACTAAATCGTATTAAGAATGGATTACGAATACTAAAAGAATAGCATCCGACAAAAATGAAAATATGATCGATCATTTATGAAGAAGAAATGTATTATTACAAATTACGATAATAATTCAGAGTTTTTTGTACAATAATACGAACGTATTAAGTCAATGGGATAAAAATAAATTACAGAGGAATAATTGCAAGAATGCTTTTGTAATGAAGTTGCAAGAAAAGAAAAATTAGAAAAATTAATAGAAATGTAATGGTGCAGATGGGAAGTCTCCTATTCAAATACGGTAAGAATGGATGCGTTTATTGGTCTAAGCCCAACAACGTAATAACGCAAAATCGGACTTATTCTGCGTGGACTAAGGTGGGGGAGGGGAATTTATATATTACTTATCGAAGGCCAGTCATTCGATTGCAGTCAGTTTTAATGAAAAAGTTTTAAATTTTTGACATTAACGTGTAACTAATTTTGTTGCATTTGTGTTTAATCGTTTCATTCGCACAGTTTTAGCTTTTGCAAGCCGACTTCTTTGAGTTATTTCGATCGTAAAATTCAAAGTAAAAATTTTGCAAAAATGTTTTCAATCATTGTACAATTCAAATTCTAAACCATAAAATGTAAATTGATGTGATTTTTTTTTTAACTTTTTTTTTTTTTTTCACAAAAAAGGATTTTTTGATTCTCACTAGTTACAGCTAAATAGCCAATACAAATTATGAGCAGTGGATGGTTTTACGGAAACGCGTGACACGTTATTTAAATCACAGTGTTCTAAAAGTGTGCTAACTCATTTTTTCTTGAATTCAATACGATTATGCACGAATTCAACTGATGTATAAAAGTTCCACGGCATTGCAGATTTAAGCAACCTTAATGTGGTTATAATTTTCTTAGATTGCCTGGAGATTTTAATTTAAATAGTAGACGAGACTCTTTGATTGAGGGCTTCTTCGTGTCTTGAGACGCATAAGAATGGTTAGAGCTGTTGGCAAATCATCGCTGCTTCCAAACAAACGACAAATCTTCATTTTGATCGTGCAATTCGCTTCGTTAATTTTCCGTACTGCGTGTTCTTCTAGCGACAATAATAATAATAATAATAATCCATCCCAGTTGTCCCAAGTTGCGAATGACTCCAAAAATTACACGCGAACCATGTCGATGTGTAGTAAGATAAATATTATGATCCATTCGGCCTCGCTGTTCGACAGCTTTTATAGCCTTCTCCGCTTGTACCTCCTACCGTCGGACAGATACAGATCTGACAAGGGAAAATTAGATTTGATTATGTTAGGTGTGTTTTTTATACACGTGTACGCATATTACGCATGAGTCGTATTATCTATAAAACAAAAAAACAGGACAATGCTTTTTTTGTTAAAGCCACTGTAAGCCATAAGACCCACTTGATGCTTGTGAGTTCATCAACGGCAGCATCTTTTTATCAATCTGCATCCATCCGTGCCACCGTATATTTTATTAATATTACAGTAGACTTTGGTTAAGTACGCGAAAGTAATAATTCACTGATGCATTGGTTTTGCATAATAAATTTACCAAGTGTAAATATAATTATTAACAAGTGCCAAGTATTCCTCTGAAAAATTTTCTTTAGATATTATTTTTACAACATTTACAGAAAAATCCTATATTAATGGTCCTCTTTTAAACTCCACTTTTCACTTCCAATCAAGCTCTCAACTCCATTGAGCTAAATTATTATTCCTCGAGTCTTCTCGACAATATTTTAAGATTTTATTTTTGTTCGTTTCGAAAGTATTAAAAACATTTAAAGTAAGCCCCCTCATCTAATAAGTTCTGCGACTTTATCTTCAATAGCCCGTTAACTAATTAATAGCTTATAATAAAAATCTATTGAAACTTATTTTGTTAAAAATATTAAGGGATAATTTTGTACATGGTCGCAAAGCTTCTCTAAAATTGCGCACAAAGGTTATTTAAAAACTTGACGATTAAGCGGGCGATTGTTTCTCCGTATAAAAATTAATTTTAAACTAACGAAAAATAAAAAATAAAAATAAATAAAAAAAACCTTCTATCAACCATAAACAGGATAAACAATGCTTACGGAGAGAGAGAGAGAGATAAAAGAAATAAAAAAAAACACGTGGCTCTGATAACGGCAGCAGGAGACTTAATAACGAAATTCATACCAATCGGCTTTTAATCGTTGAAGAATTGCATTAAAAACGGCCAACGAAGGATACAAGGACGCGAAAATTGTTGAGCGCAGGTCGTTGGTTTTTCGCTCGCGAACGCTCACCTCGGACAACGTAGACCTCGAGGGGAGAGGCATCGCACTCGGAGCTGCGAGAGAGAGAGAGAGAGAGACGCTTCCACGATGGAGGAGAGGACATTCGGCATCCCCGAATCGGCGACAGGACGCCCGAGCCAAGGGGTGGCTCCCGCCTAGGATCAGACCCGTCAATCGGTCACCCTCGCGCACCCAAAGCCGCCCCGGTATCCTTCGCACCCCTCCGTAAAGAAGGAGCTCTTTCGCAAAGAAGAGCTTTGATTATTACGCCCGATCGCCTTTTAGCATTGGGCTTCCCTGCTCCCGCGCCCCCCCCCCACGCCCAATAACTTCACGGCTCGGAAGAAGACAGGCCTCGTGCTTTTCCTCGATCCAAGGCCCTCGCGTTCGAACCAACGCCCGGGCACTCGAGATGGCGATGCGTCGCTTGGATGAAATTAATTTTTCTCCGCCGCCGCTGCTGCTGCTGCTGCTGCCCTCGATCGATGCGCCCACGGCGGCTTTTATGACGAATGCGCAAGATTCTTCCTAGACGGTTGAGCGACAGCCGCGGGAGCACTTAATTTAAACGAGTCCAAGGATCGTTAAATTGCATTTGCATTTGCAGCTCCTGGGATTATAAATCGTAAGCGCATTCGTCGCTTATTGATCGTGCTCACGATCGTATTTACAATAAATCGAAAATCCTCATGATGATAAATATTTTATTGTATAGAATTGCCATTAACACAATTTGGCTTTCTTGTTCAAATTTTTTTTTTTTCTTTTCTTTTCATTTCATTTCATTTCATTTCATTTCATTTTTTTTTTTGTTTTTGTTTAAAAATTAATCATTGGCAACGAGTAAGGAAACGGTTCGTCGACGCGATACGTAATATAAGATTCGAAATAACTTATTTTACAAATACTCGCTAATGTTAACCGATTGATGAAGCTCGGCGTGGAACTTCTTAGCTTCGGCCTCGACTGAATCCAGGACCGTTCCGTTCTCCATTTCTTCGCGATCGTCTTCGGTCTGTAACAAAATTGACGTTCGATCGAGCGCAATGATGAAGTACACGCGAGCACTCGTGTGCAAGTGCACGATAATTATTCATTTCATTTAGAATTCGTGTGACAGGGGGGGGGGAAATTAATACCGCGCGCCGAAAGGCAAATCGAATCGCAAATGTAAATTGGACAATTGACGGAGGCAAGAGCGGAGGGGCCGATCTATTCGAGGCCCTCGGTCTCGGTATTGATCAATGCGAGAACGCATCGTTTGATAATTACCTCGTTGATAGCCGGCGGTCCTATGTGAGATACGGTGACGATCCGCTCCTGGGCGTTAAGTATCTCGTCCAACTTTTGCAAGTAGGTTGTCAGCGGCGGCAGCATGACGTTCCCGTTCGGATTGTCGCCTAATTCGGCCCCCGAGTCGATCAGCTCCCACTTGACGAGGATCCCGTGCAAGCGGTCCTGGCCCCGCCTCTTCAATAATTCATCGACGACTTGGTACCGCGAGCCGCCCGTGCCATCCAAGTGCTCCAGTTTCCTGGGCCCGAGCAGGCATCCGGTGCTGGCGGTGGCCGCGCAAACGACGAACAGCTTGAGCTCCTCGCAGTGGAGGCGAGATTCGGCATCGATGATTTTCGTATTGCGGTCCTGTCGGAAGCCGTCCTGCGTCTGGCTCGGCGACTCCGCCGATGGCCCGGTCTCCATTCGCTGCAGATCAAAGATGGCCTCGATGGGCCCCGAGGCCTCCTTCAAGAGACCCTCGACTCTGTGCGCCTCCGACGGGTCGAACTCCTGGTACAAGCGAATGCTTATTCCCCGACTACGCCAACCGTTCAAGCGAGCGGTTTTATAATAATTGTCGCTCGTCTCCTTAGACGCCACTATTAAGCGCTTAGCCCCTCTCGCTATTAACCAGTCGATCAATTCTAAAGCGAATATCGAAAGTTCCCCGATTATCAAGCTGGATCCTTTACTCGAGCAGTACAATCGAGGAATGGCCATTGCTTCCTTCTTATTGGATCCCTCCGGCTGTACTTTGACGACTATCTGAAAGTTTTTAAAACGTAAAATTTTAAGAAATCCACACAGCCTACTTAAGGAATAATGAGAATAAAATTGTGTAATTTTATTGATAAATTTTGTTCTCAATCGAGGCGTCGTAAAATTAGAGGCACTCTTTTCGATCATTCAGAAACGTATTTTCAATGTCTTTTCTTCAATATCCTAGGCCTCGCCGTTCGTCAAGACTCTAGACTCATTATACAGTTAGAGAGTAAATTCTTCCGCTTTCTCTCCACTTTCACATTCGATTTGCTCGCCCATTATCGATACATCGCTGCAATTGTTTTTATTATTATTATATAAAACTGTTAAGGTTTTTTTTTAATAGGAGAAAAAACAATCTTTCGCTAAATGTACTTAAATTGCACAATAAAAGGAGCTTACGGACTCCTGCTGCCGTGGCTGTAAATTATTATTATTTCAATTATAAGATTAAATAGCAGCGATTCGACGTAGTAAAACTTTTCCACCGGTCGAGCATTTAATGTATAATGATAATTTCCAGGATGGCTTTTTCTTGATCGAGGTGCTAACTTTCCTGATTAGACTCGACTGGGGCAATTTGTGCAATTGCGCACTTATGTATCAACCGTTGGAAAATCAGTCCGGGCGAGGATAAAAAGGCTCGCAAAGCTAATAAACACGAGGGCTTAATTTTAACTAAGCCAATAATCATCATCGGGTATTATATTTAGTATACTAATACACTAGGCAATCGGTATTTTCCAGAGAAGGTGAAGGCACTCTGCTTCGCTATTATGAACTAAAACGATATTTATGTGAATTTAACTCATAATAGTAAAGACTGTGTATACTAATATTCAGAACATCCGGACAGACTTTAAAGTTTTTTCAATGCACTTTTGTTAATATTGTATCGGTAGTATTGTTGATTGCATCGGTGAAACAGCCTAACAAACATAAACAATCGTTATTGATTTTTACAATCCCTCTATCCGATTGAGTAGAAAAGCTTCACGAATATTTTCAAATTTACGCTAAAATTAAAACAATTCTAAACAGCTTATCGATAATTATTGCCATAAAATCATTTGTAAAATAATAGCGCATTCATTTAAGAACTAATCCTGTTATCGATAAGGATCTTATGAAAAGTATGCACTACTTTGGCTGATTTAGGCTGATTTAGGCTGATTTTCATACGATTCCTTTGAATTTTTTTGAGATCAAATTTGTTCTCTCGTTAAATTTTACCGTCAGCGATAAGATTTTATGCCCTGGTTGTAAGAATCTCCCCCCCCCCGTTTCAACCCTTCAACAAATCAATTCTAGTAAGGACAAATGCCTTCACTGGGGATTCAATAATTAATATCAATTTCTCAATGTCTAGTGCACAAGTATTGTTTTGCACATACCTCGAGCGTAGCGGTACGTTTTAGCTGAAGAAAAGCGTGAAATACGAGTAAAAAAAATGTACTTATTTACAATACCGAGCGGTGATTCACGCCGTTAAGAAACTCTTGGACGCTTGAATTTACTCGTTGCGATTAAAAATTTACCACTTGCTAAGTTAACAATGACAAGATGCCAATGTAAATAATTGCAGTAAGCCTACCTTCTTCGTGCTCCTGTTGGCGAGACAAGCCTGGAAAGCCTCGTTCAATGCGTCACGGTTATAAACAATTTTGGGCAAGGGCCTCACGCAGCCATTATTAATACCGTCCTGAAGCATATTGGCCAAGAGCTGCTTCCTCTCAGCGCTCGAGATAAGTATCTGCCTCGGTACAATGGAATGAAAGACGGTTTCCCTCAGGAAGGTCTCCATTCCAAAGTGTTCGTGGATTTTCTCGTTATCGAAGTCGCTTATCAATATGACCCGGGCCCGTCGCTTGACAACGCCGAACAATTGGTCGAAGCTATTGGCCTCGTGCTGATTGCAAATCACAACGTCGACCCCATTGCCGTCCAGCTGGAGGAGGATCTCGTCGGTGAAATTGTGCTTGAACACGTGGAACAAGTGATCGTCCTGCACGCTCGGGGATACGGATTTAATAAGACTCCTCTCGGCCTCCGTGCGATAGGTCACGAAGACGTTGCACTTCAGACGCAGGGCCAGCAGGAGAACGGCCAGATTGAATCCCAAGGGATTGCTGATCAAAACCGCATCGCCCGCTTGGACTTGGGCCTTCTCTAGGAGGCTCGAGTAGGCCACGAGGTAGGCCAGGGGTACCGTGGCCGCCTCCTCGAAGCTCCAGGACTTCGGCACGGACCAGGTGAGAGCTTTGTCCCCCTGGACGAAGTTCGACATTGAGTTTCCACAGGTGACGCCCATAATGCGATTCCCGTTGCGATCCATTCCCGAATACTCGAAGCCCAAACGGGCCGATCCTTCCGAGGATTCCGATCGGCGAGTGCAAAAGCTCTCGTTGGCCACGAGAACATCCTGATAGTTGAAGGCCGAGCACAGGACCTGGACGAGAGCGTCGTCGTCTCCTCCGTCGGGAGCCTCGGTCCAAGCGAGCTCCGTTGAGCTATGCCGGTACTCGGGATCGGCCGTCCAATTCCTGCACAATCGCGGCTTCAGAGTCACTCTCAATCGACGCAAGCTCGCCCAGACTTTATTCGGGCGTAGAACGTTTGCGAGCAGGTCGAGTTCCAATTGCCTTTCGTAAAGCTCGTTGCCGATCAAGTTCTCCGGCATGCTCGCGTCCTCAATGACGAACAGTCTAATTTTTTCCAAGCTCAGCCTTCCCATGGCCTTGACCAATGCGCTCACGTGCACTTTGTCCTTTGGCTTTAAGACAACGACGATTCGGTCGTGCTTTTTTAAGGCGTTCGCGTGCTCGATCGCTTTTACCGCCTCGCCGATGTTCTTCGTTACGTTGACAACGCGTACGTTCTTAATGGCTTGTCTCTTTCGCAGGAGGAGGACAATTTCATTGGAGAGCTTGCGTAGGAACGCGACAATTAGACCGGCAGCCTCCGCTGCTTTTAACGCCGCATTCTCCTGCTCCTGGGGGACAAAAACCATGAGGAACTTATCCGTCCTCAATTTATCCGATATTTCGTGCATGTTGTATTTGGCGTGGTTAGCCGTCATAACGGTCAATGCCTTTTTAAAGGTGGCTTGGTCGAAGGGGACTTCATCTATCTTGAAAAAGGAAGCCTCCGGTACTTTCTCCATTATCCTTTTCAGGGGCTTCGTATTTTCCACGCCGTCCTCGCTTATCAAGTGAACGGTTTGCAATCTCGCGCTGAAAGTATTTTCAATGACCAGCTGCAATACGATGCGTAGAATGGTATCCAAAGATAATGTTGACCTCTCGATGTTCGGCACTACGTTCGAGGTGTCGCAGTGCAAACTGTATTTTTTAAAGTGCTTCCCTATAACGGAGAAGTGGATTCCGTGAACTTCCAATCCTGCCGTTGACAAGCAATTGAATTCTGTGTCTAGCGTTGCCGAGATGTCTGCGAAACATTTCAAATCAATTACTGAAGCCAAAAGCAATCGTATAGTAACATTGCGCGTGTGCGTAAGCTCAATTATTCAAAAGGTATTTGCACCGCACAATTACATTTTAATTTGTATTTAATAAATATAAAATCTAATTTTATCGTTGAAAATCAATTGAAAAGCGCGCATTTTCATCAAGACGAATTTATCGTACAAAATTCAATAATTGTAATGGGCCGGCTTTACATTGCTTGTACTCCATTGTGTAACTTCTAAGAATTGAAATCGAAGGTAAGGACTTATTAATGTACATTATATTTAACGTATTTATGCACGTGCAATTTCATGCGTAAAAAAACCGTAATATAATCGAAAGATAATATTTTCGTTTGTTAATAAGAATAATAATGAAGAGAATTTCATAAATACAACAAAACTTCGAAAATATTTCGAATGGAATATTGATTTTATCGATTATCACCTTACTTCTCTTTACCTCTACCCCTTTTCATTATGATGATACAAGGAAATGAATTACAGTCCTGTATTTATAATAAAGTTACAAATTTTACACCGTGCATTACGTACTCGATTGTTCTTGTAAAATGAATTTTGAATCTTGTGGGATGCTTTGTAAATTAAAAAAGAAATAGGGTAAAATCGCGTATATATGAATTTTTTATTTTAAGTACTCCGCTGAGGTTCTTTATTTTAATAAGGATCGTACTTAAAATTTATCGTGAATTGCAATCATTCGTTTTGTTCGTTCGTAAAAATATCCTTTAACGTACCCTTTGAACGGATGACTGCACTTTCGTGCTCTTCCTGATCAATAATAACCTTCTGTATAAGCAAGGGCACCTGCACCTGATGTAAATCAGTGCCAAAAGCATAAAATTGGAAAGCGTTGTCTATAAATTTCACCCAATCGCCATTCCATTTGATCACAGCTTTGAGCGGCTTAATCGACGCTTTAATGATATTCTTCGATTCATCTGAAAATCGATATCCACGCGCCTCCATTTCAGTATAAAAATCTTCCTTGCTGATCTCGTACCTTTGTTGATATGTAGGTTTTGATACGGTTCTGTATAATTTATGCTGAATAATGGATACGGTGGGTTGTATGGTCCCAGATATAATTACAACTTTAGATTCAGTAACTTCGAAGTATCCGGTTGCTAATTGAAATTATAAATATTCCATTTGAGATTGTACTTTATATATATATAATGCATATGTATAAAAAGAACTTGATAAGACTTTCGTACGAACCTTCCGTAGCCAATACAGTGAACGTTACAATTTTGTCATTAGGAATATCGACGAACATTTCGTGAACCTTAATGTTTTCAAACGTAACTTGCATCAAGTTATTGTGCCGTTTGTAAGTTTTAAACATATTCCAAGTATTAACCAAACAAAATGACAATGGGACTAACAATTTCCCATTAACGATATTAATGTTTGTTTTATAGTAATCGCTGTTCTTATCGTTCAGATTTATTTGAAAATTTGTTGTATATTCCGTGCAACGCTTATTAAAGAGAAGAAAATCATGAAGTGGCCTAATGAATATAAATTCATGTTAATTAATGAGTAAACAAACAAAAAAAATATATATATATATATACAAATATAAATATTTAATTAAGATATGTAATTTATAGGGTAACGTAGCTTCTTGGCATAGAATATATTTTCGTCTATGTTATGGGTGCAATATATTTCCCTAAACACTAAATCTAAGACAGCTGGACAGCAATTAACGCAGTCTCCAATGCATTAGTTGTGTTAGCGTAAAGCGACTTTAATGTAAATGAATCCGTATAAGATGCAAACACAAAAATATGACGCATACATAAATAATGATGCATGTTTTTAGCTTTCAATGTAAACGTCTTGTTATATTTCATGATATTTTCACGGCAGAAGAGAATATACAAAGAGAAAGAGAGATAAGTAATTATCGGCAGTGAAAGAGGAGGTAGTGAAATCATAGAGTAAAAAATAACGAAAATTGAAAAAAACGTTTGCTGGATAATAAATACCAAATATAAATATTGTAATCGAAAGGGAAAATACAAATTCTTGTACACCGTGTTGATTAAAGTGAGCGTTAGCAGTTGGAGGGTAGAATAAAGGCGATTACAACGGTATGAAACAGTGTTAATAAATTCATAAGCCACGAATGAAAGAGGCAGAGTTGCTGCCATTGGAAAGTTAGAGAGACGCGCCTTTGAATAATAAAGCAGTGGCAGGATTAAAACAGTATCGATTCAATGCAATAATCGTGGCCTGCTGCCAATTGGGAGGACACCGGGTGTGCAATAGAGGGAAGAAGGGCTTGTAAAATAAAAGCGGACTCGCCGAGGAGAGCTCGGAGCAGAGTCGCGAGCGTACAGCCCGGGGGGCGGGAGGTAGGGAGCGGGAGGGAGCGGGAAAATGCCCTTCGGCGAGCAATTAATTATTGCCTAGGCCAATGGGGGTGGGGGGAGGAGAAGGGAGGCGCCTTGAAAATGGAAGAGAGAGAGAGAGAGAGAGCCCGACTCACCAATCGGCCTCGTGCTCCCATTCGACGAGCGACGCTATCGAGGGCGTACCCCTCCTGACCGGGTAGCTCACGCTCGGGTAGAGGTTCTGCACGTGGGGATTCAAGCCGGCGTTGAAGAGCTTGCCCAGGCCCGTCAGGAGGACCTCGAGGTTGTCGGGGTGGCCTCGCCTCGTTAGGGAGACGTTGACGCAGTTGGGCGGCAGGGAGCGCTTGAGGATGGCCTGCAGGAGGCCGTGGGGCGCGATCTCTATGCAGACCGCGTTGGCCGGTATGCGGCAGGATATCTCCTCGAAGAGCACCGGGCTCAGGAGATTGTTGGTGTGGTACTCGGCCGAGGAGTGGCGGGCCCTGGGGCCGCCCCACTCGGAGCTCGGCACCGAGGTGCTCAGCCACTTCGGGCTGCGCAGGGCCGGCTTACCGATGATCCTTCGCAGCCGCTCCAGGAGCTTCTTGCCCGCGGGCGCTATGTACCGGCTGTGGTAGGCGATATTGCTGCAGGCCACCTCCCTCGCGAATATCCCCCTTTCCTGCGGAGTCCTCTCCTTGTTTTATTACGTACTGCGACCCTCGCCCTCGCCCGCCCCACTCGAGCGCCGATCCTTACTCCGCTCCGCGATCGATCGCCTCCTCGGCCTCGAGCCTCGCTCAAAAGAGGACGACCCCTCGACGAGCTTTTCTACTTCTTCGAGACTCGAATTTCTCCTATCCTCGCTGTCGCGGACACGTTCCTCGGCTACGAGAACAACCCGAGCTGCGAGTTGAGCGAACGACCGTTGAGAGCGAGGCACCGACTGGACCTTCGGGGGTTGGCCAACTTCGGAAAAGGCAAGGGCGATGGGAAGTGCCCCTCGAGAAGTCGACGATCATTGTTAAATTAATTTGCTTTACCGCTCGCCCGAAATCGACCGGCGTCTGTCCCAAATTCACGCCGATAAATATAATCCAACCTGCCTTCCGCAGGCGCTCGATTGCCTTTTTAATCCAACTGCTGATCCTTATTTATTAGACCTCGTTCAAATGAAGTGCAAAATTACCGCGCGACAAATATATATATATATATA
Organism: Kradibia gibbosae; assembly: GCA_018907135.1. NCBI lineage: Eukaryota > Metazoa > Arthropoda > Insecta > Hymenoptera > Agaonidae > Kradibia > Kradibia gibbosae. The sequence goes on from JACCHX010000011.1 coordinate 5,076,503, forward strand.
TATATATATATATATAATATGGCTTGCCTTTTTTAATCGAACAAAGAGAGCCAGCGAAGGAGAGCGAGAGGATTGTGTTCTGGGCCTTTTAGCGATACTCGTGCTCTCCGAGCTAAAGGAAATATGTGGTATGATTTTCGAAAAAAGGTGACCATATCATTGGCCGAATGCTTTACGGCTCCGACGTATTTTCTTTGCTATTCTTTTTGTCCTCCCTCCTCTCCAGCGCCTCCCCCCCCCCCGCGTCCCGCGACGAGGCTCTATCGTTCTTCCCTGACCCCCGCCCCGGCCCGGCCCCTCCCCCCGACACCCCATTCTTGTCCCGTACCATTATTTACCCAAAGTTCTGCTCATTCTGAAATTCTTATCTTTGGAATTCGTAATATGAGCAACCAAAGCGCGTATGAAATATATTCCAATTCGTGGCTTCTCAAGGATAAAGCAGCGAAGCCTTAAAGCGAACGCTCGAGTGCGCGATGGCCTACGACAACGTCACCCTTCCTGACAATCTTGCTGGCTTACGAGTATAGAGAGAAAGTAAAAGAAAAGAGAAAAAAGAAAAAAGGAAAAAAAAAAAGCCAAAAAAAACTCGGCAACGCGCAATCGGCCGGGCAAGCGTTTAACCGCGAAAAAAGTCACTTACCGCTAACGAAGCGACAAACGGCCTCATGGACTCCGCGGGGCCGCTTATGGTCGAGCTCGTGGCTCCGTTGTGACAAGCCACGTCGATGTCAGGTGGACAGAGCTTGCGTATTTCGTCGTGGCCCAGTCCTATGGCGGCCATCGAGCCGCGTATCAATTCGGTTTCAATGGAAGCCAATCCCCGCGATAGGGCCGACTGTATCATTTCCTCGGCGGTGAAGCATCCATCGGCGTAAGCGCAGCCGAGCTCGCCAACGGAATGCCCTATTATGTAATCCGGCTCGAGATTGAGGGCTCGGAGCACATCGACCAAGCCGATCTAAGGCATAATTTCAAGGGCTTTATCGGTCGGTCCCGCCTTTCGACCGGGGGGGCACGCGCATAAACTTAGGCCCCGTGGCAATATTGGCCTACCGCTACTTTATTGCAATGCGCATTGGCAGTGCTCTGGCGCCTTTTCTTTTTTGGGTCGGCTCTTCGCACAAATTATGACGTTGCATTATTTCTCAGAGCGAGGCAGGAAATCTTTACTCGATCTAAGTTCTTATGGCTTCGAGCGCAACAAGGGCCGCGAGAGCTTTCCAATTCGTAAATTATTATTTTACATTCGAGGCAGTTTGTGCAGTTTTTTTTTTTTTTTTTTTTTTTTAACCGAGAAGGTGATATTGAAGTTGCATATTATTGACTCTCGTTCGAAATATGATTCTTATTTGAATTGCCTTTCATTTGAATGTTTTTTTTTTTGTAGATTACGATTATTAATTATGCTGGCTTACCTGTATAGCAGCGATTCCTACAAACGAATTTACAATTTCGTCAAAAATCTTAGGATTCTTGTCTGTTATTATTTTATATATATCGTATCCTTTCGGTTTCAAAACGGCGTCGCACTTTTTAATAGCAGCTTCGAATATCGGCAGCTTCAAAAGAGCCTCACCTTCAAAGGATCGTTGGATTTTATTAAATATTTCAACAATGAAAATAAAAACGACGGCTATTTCAAATATATATATATAAGTATATATACACACACATATTTGCATTGTTAATTAATAAGAAAAGGCATTCAAAACTTCGACAAACTCATAATTCGCGCACTCACCCATTCCGACCCATTGCGAGCCCATGCCCGAGAATATCCACCAAACTTCTCGGTGCCTTCCAGGAAATGAAGTCAAACTCTTGTTTGATCGATTGCTTGGGGAGTAAGCCTTTTGCGGGAAGCAGAGAATATCCTCGGTATAAGTGCCCGTCAATGGTAGTCTTATGAATGTCGTAAAGTAATTGCAACAAGTTTTCATCCACTGGTCGGCTTTGCAGCTATAAAATAAAAATTCCACATTACTCTATTAAAGGCAAATGCTTCGAGGCAAACAATGGCATTAATGAGAATAGAGTGTCTTCGTAAAAATGTTATAACAAAGTTCGTACGTAGGACAATAAGTTTTTTATGGCAGTTTCATTGCGAGCCGAAACTATGATGAGCCGTTGCAAGTCATCCTGGGGAATTCCACTGCTGTTATTTTCATTACTGGGTCTTCTTAAGATAATGCTCGAAAAGCCTCCAGCATTAGATGAGGTATTTATTAGCGAGTATTCTCCGGTCCACGGAGTCAAATCCGTACAAATACGTATTTTGCCCTCCTTCAAGCATTTTACATTACGATTCGGTGTTTCGAAATTTAAGTTTGGCGGTATTTGTCCATTTTCCGACGCTATAATAATCTATAAATTACACCATTTAAATTAATTAATTGTAGACTTTTTGTTAAATTTAATATTTATCATTCTTATTGATCATTATTTTTTTTTAATATTCGTGAAGTCATTGGAGATTTTTATTTCAGACTGCACGACAATGAGGTTAATAGAGAAGAAGGGACAAAAAAAGGGTTTCGTTTCGCTTAATGCTTTTAAACAGTATATCGTAACGTATCTAAATAAATAAATATATATATATATATATATATATACATTCGTATTATGAGTAAATTTTACAAGCTAATAAGCCAGGCTTGTGCCAATAAGGTACGCGTAAGGTAAAAAATTGTCTTTCGCCAATTGTGGCATTGCACAATCCCACGAGTACGAAGCTCGACAATTGAAAATCCGATACTCGATCCGAGACTATTCAATTCAGCATTAAAATACAGGGACAGCCGAATATAATTGAATCGGCGGCTCACTCGAGGGAAAGATTGCGAGTAAAGGGCCAAAGTCTCCCCCGAGTTATTGGCAATCTTGGCCCTGCGATACGACCAGCCAAAGAAATGCTCCCCGGTAACGAAGGGGTTGGATTAATATTCCAACGCGACGAACGGGTCGACGCTAAGGGGGCAGGAGGGGGGGGGGAGGACCTACCCGAGGCCGTTCAGGAAGGCGATGAAAAAAAGAATAGGCTTGCAGCAGGAGGGATTTACCTTCGTGGCCGAGGTCAAGCTATTGACCGGCATGGCATTGCCAATGTTCGACCTGATCGATCCCACGAGCAAAGGCTCGCTTCGCTTGCCGAAGACCTCGCCGATGGCCGCAAGCTCCTCCTCGTCGAGCTTCTTGACCCCGAGACCGTTGGCCTCCACGTACGATATGTCCTCGGCCGACAAATTGCTGGCCCTCAATACGTCCCTCATCAGCTCGACCTGGGCCTCGACCGTCGGGTAGAGCATCGAGTCCTCGTCCACGCAATCCACGTGCAGCGTCTTAACGCTCACTATCTCCTGGTAGATGCGCTTGGCCTCGCTCGCCTTTTGAAGATAGATGACCGATACCGATTCGCTACGCGTCGAGCCGCTGGCTTTGTCGTCGAAGCTTCTCGTCCGTCCGTCCTTAGAAAACACACCTTCGAAAATTAACGATTCCCCGTTATTTGCTTGCCGAGGCTCATTCGTTGGCTTATAATCGTACGCGCATCATTGGACGTCTCCTTTGATGCTCAATTTATCGTAGGCCCGAGCGCGAGGCCTCTCGCCTCGATCGAATCATTTTAAAGCCCTGCCGAGTTCAAACTATCGGGCCTTCGAATTTTTTCATCTTATCCTCGTCAATCGTCGTAATAACGATAACGGTAATAATAGTAATAATAATAATAGTAATAATAGTAATAATAGTAATAATAGTAATAAAAACGGCACCAAAAACGGGGGTCTTACCTAACTTTTGAAAATGGTGAGACAAATGCGGATAGCACACCGATAGGCTGCCCCCGACAATGGCCGAATCGCAAATACCCTTTTTCATGTAACTGCACGCGAGCTCGAGGGCGGACGCCGTGCTCAGGCATGCGTTGTCCACGTGGATGCTGTGCCCAATGGCTCCCAAGAAAAACGATATGCGATTCGGCATCATTGCCTTGCTCGAGGCAATGATCGACAGGCTGTTGCTCTGTAATGATTCATAATACGGGGTTGGGGGGGGAGGGATATTACTCGCCGCTCCTCGCCTACACTGTGGCTTTTGGTTTTTCATTTTTTTCTTTATCTTTTTCTTTTCTTTTTTTCGCCGTTATTGTGCACCTGCGCAGAGCGCCGATTCGTGCAATGCTAATTTCGCATCTGCCGCGAATCCGAGTGCAACCCAAGTGGTGCGCTTATGAGACGCGAAAGAGACTCTTAATTCACATTTGATCGATGGGCAATTGCAAGCCTTCGATTAAGAATATTATAAACGCGACAGCTCAACTTTACATTGCGCAGAGGCTCAAACTAATGCAAGATAACTTTTGCTCTTTATTATATTTGTTATTTGCTTTTTGGAAAATTGCGTTCTATTAATTTCTAAAGAACCAAAAAAAGATTAATACACTAGTTCTGAAGTTTAAGTCCGAGCAATGAGGCTCGACCTCGAGGATTAAACGTATAAGATTAAAATTCTTTAGTTGCCGCTAGATTAACTACGTTGCATGCCGTATTTTTTAGCGAGCGCAAAAATTATTTACGTGATCAATGATAAATAATTAGAAGCTACAGTTTTCCTTTATTATTATAATTTACATAAGCACCCTCATGATATGGTCGAAGGACGCGTTTATACATAACTGATTATTAAAATGTTTTACAAGCCCATAACGCAGAGTCCTTTACGTATAATATAAACGATGAATTTTTTACACAAAAAAAAAACAAGAACTCTTGCTGAAAAATGCAATTCTTCATTAACTTCGATATTGAAATTGAATGAACGGGCAAATTGAAAATATTATCCGTAAAGTTGCTTCAACGTTCTTGTGCATTTATAAAAACAAGAAACTAATATTCCTATTTTAATATGCTAAAAAATTGAATATAATCTTATCTATTAAAAATTATCTAAGCATTTAATTGAGAACATATTTTTAAATGACTTGTAAAAAATTTCCAATAACTCGATTTACGATAACAATTATTGCTAACGATAATTCAAATGAAAAAACATTAGCTCCGCTTAAACTTTCTTCATCATTAAAAATAAGTGAAATCGAGTGCTTACCTTTTGCTTGCATATGAAATAATTTTTGTCAGTTTCTGATATATTTGTACCTATAAATACGCCGACCTTTTGCCCTTTCAGAGTCTTTGGATTAATTCCAGCATCGAGTATTGCTTCGTAACTATGCTCTAATAACATTCTCGATGAAGGATCCATGATAGAGGCTAATCTATCGTGAACTCCAAAAAATATATTATCAAACTTAGACATGTTATTGCATTTTCCCAATCTCTTTGGAATTTTTGGAAACTCTGGCAAAAAAATTAAAATACAAATTTATTTTTATTGACGGGCGAGAGAGACTTGCGATACCAACCGATACAATCGTATCATTGTTAATTGAATGTTATTTGCAAAATGTTAAGCAAATGCACGAATACTATTACCTTTTGTTCGACAACCATATATATATATATATATAGTTTACACTTAGAAATTTAATAGACCGATAAAAATTTATTTTATTTTTACTGTTTTTATCGACCAATTTTACACCCCCTAAAAACAAGCTTTAAATACTTGTTTACATATGTATATTTTTAAAATTATTATTGCACAATACTTTTTTATATTTAAAAAAAAACATAGAATTAATTTTCAGTATTTCAATAGTTTGTCTGTAAAATATTATTTTTTCCAAAAATTTATCGAAATATTTAAAAAATAAAATTATACGCGTATCAATTTTTAAGCGACATCGATATAATTATAAAATTTACAAAAATATGGTCAAGCTATGGTTATTAATGCTTTTAATCATTACTAATATTATATTCAATAATCTAGAAATTTTTGAAGGAATAACTCGAGTAGATTTAAAAGCAAAGCCTTCGTAACTAATTAGCAAAACCTTCGCATTACTAGTTTTGAAATATTTACATTATCCAATATAATTTACAATACTATTAATAATTTTTAATGGTACAAAATCAATTGTTATTAATATAAAGGATTTGCCAACGCGTTGCGAAATAAAATGTTATTATTAAATTCGATTCTAATGATATCTTAACCGAAGTACCATTTAAATTAAAGCAATGAGACAAATATTACCATATTTGAACTGCTTGTGATCTTCGGAAGTACAGTCAATGCCGTTGATTAGATTACTTGCCAATTCATTAATATTGTTTGAATTTGGAAAACGTCCAGAAATACCAGAAATCACTATTTTCGTATCCATGCCATCGTGATCGAGTCCCGTCATTTTCACACGGATAATATTAAGAGATGGCTAATGAGAGCAAAAAAAAAACTCCGTCCCTCCGGATCAAGGCTTGCGATTGATGGAACTTCTTCGTAACGCGATTCAATTTTGACTGATCGGATGATCAGAATCAAATCCCCTGACTTTGTCGTGGATTTACTGCTGCCGTTTTGGAAGGGGAAGAGGCGAATTTCATACCTTGTAAATTAAGCGATTAAACACCTGTTGAATGTATATTATTGGCCGATACTTTTAAAAGTAAAAAGTAAATACCGTTGCTCGCTTTTACCATTACCAGCTCAAAATTGTTTATTAATTAAAGCATTTTGCAAGACGAGCTTTCTTTAACGTCTTTAACGTCTTATACGTTCGTAGAGATTTATCAGAATTGTAAAAACTTTTAACCAAGAGTCCATTCGGAATTCAAATTGTCGCTTGGCCGTGAGCATGAAATTTCGATAATGCAAATCGCCCATGTATCCGTATTGTTTTTTAATGTATTTGGGGCTTATATGAAAAAAAATCTTCCCATGACTGTCTTTTGTTCGATAAAGCAGTATCAAGTGTATAATTTTATAGGATACTTTTTACACTCGATTATAAAGCTTTATCTTTTTGTTTTCGTAACACTGCTTTTTAACGGATGGCTCAAAAGTACTCTGCGGACATTCCTTTGCGATTTACCCTCGCGCGCCATTGATATAAAGCAAATAATCACGATGCTCCGACGCTACTCAAATTTTAACCCAACCATAACGCTTTTATGCCCAAGAGGCCATTCGCTAGTGATACCAAAGGGTAATCGTCTCGAAATAGCGAAGGCGTCCCCGCGCATCCCTGAGCTCCCGGGCATAAGCTTCCGTGCTCGGAAAATCCCACCGAGTTACGTCCTCTTTGGGCGGGCAGTGAGCAAGTACGCACACTCTGCGTAATCGAGCGCAGAGCTCGGGCCCGAAATCCGGCTAAGCCTTCCATCGGGAGCCGAGGCTAATGCCTCGCGATCGGCAAAGCAAGAAAAACAAAAAAAAATCTAAGCAACTGGAATTGGCCGGAGCCGCGCAGCGCCGGACGCCCACCCGTGAGCCTTGTCGCACTTACAAAAGCTATGCTCTATCTCGGCCTCTGGCTTCCCACTTCTCGCGCGACAATAAGCCGAATGGCCTGCTATTGGAAATAAGGATATGGATGAGCGAGGAGTAATGTCCGAATGGTATCTGCCGTTACCCTTCAGCGGCGAAACAACACTTGATGCGATCTCGGGCGTGGGCTCGATTGTGTATCAAAAGAGAATGGAAGGATGTCGGAAACTACTTATCGGGGTTGGGGTTGGGGTTGGGGGAGGGAGGAGAGATAAATCGTTGCCACGTCGAAAAAAAGAGAGAGGGCTGAACTCAACTAGGGTATTGATTATGATGCAGGTATAGCGAGGACTTGGTGGAAGCCCCTTGAGGACAATGAGGAGGCTCGATTATTATTTTGCGACATTTGAGACATTCGAGAATGAGAATGGAAATATAAAGCAATAAGGCAAAGCGGATCGAGCGAGCCTCCTGACAGTGAAATGCATCCGATTTCACGCGGTGAAAGGCTCGCGGTGTTGTCTTAAAACACTCTTTGATGGCTGGAATTCTAAGATTGCTAACTTGCTATCCGCGGCTCTTAATGCCAAATCATTATGGAATGCCGCAAAGAACTTTTTTGGCACTGATACAATTAACTCGATTGGTGAATTTGGTTTGAAGATGAAAAATCTTGCCTATAAAGTGTATTTACTGCAGGCACTTTATTGGTTTTTAAATTTAAAACTATGAGTACAGGGTCTGGTATAACAAGTCGCGCGTAAATTTTATAACCAGGGAAATTTCATTCCGTTGTTATGTTAAGAATTTCCTTAGATTTCACTCGGTGGAAAAAAAAATTTGTTGAAATACTTCGTAAATTATTTCTTAACCGGACATATTTTATGGCTAATCGGATAATAAAGTCAAAATGAGTATCGATCAGTTTTGCTTTGAGACAGTTCTACTTTTATTATAAAACATACGTCGCTACAGAGAAATAGTAATAAATAATAATAAATAAATAGTAAAATAATAATGACAGTTAAAGCGTGCGCGAACAAAATTATGAAATACGAAGAATAAATGGAAAAGAAAGAAAAACCCAGACAATGATTTAAAATCGAAAGCCTGCATTTAGATTCTACATTAATACAAAAATCTTTTCAATACATTTTATCGCGGTGTCAACAATGTTTCAACTATTACAATGTCAATTTATAAAAAGGACATTATGAATCAATCGATTAATCGAGGCTTGCGATTATTGAAAATATTATACTGCGCGGCTCATTTGCAAGATTTATTATTCAAAGTTGGCAAATCGTAAACTGGTGCTGAATAAAATACATGTATTATTTATCCGCGAAAGAACTGAACAAGAATAATTCCTAGGAATAACATCGTTTTAATAATCTGTTGGAAATTCTATTGGCTTACTGTGCAATTCCAATAGTATCGCGCGATTTGTTTAATATATAAATTTATTCGCGTCTAAAATCGCGTCGTTTGAAACATCCACGATACCTTTTAACAATAAATTCTACGTAATTTAATTAACACCAAGTGTGTTTTTCGAATAAAATCCAACAGAAGCAGCATCGATGCTTGTCAGATCCGATTTTTTAATAAAATTAAAAGATGATTGCTCGATCGCTTAAAAGTATAAAGCGACTTTCTCCGTTCAGTAAATATTAAGCTTTTGATTAATCGGGCACGTAAAAGATTCCTTGTAAATAAGCATCCAATAATGCTTGAAACTTTTTTCCCTCCAATACAGAAGCTCGCAATTTTCCATTATCTCATACGACAAATCGCTTAATGCGCTGTTAACGCCTCGAGCTATTAGCTTTTTTGATAATGCGTACTAGGTTCGATGAAGAAAATCTTGTTTATCGATTGCGTAGTCTTATAATTACTCTCGCGTCCGCGCGATCAAAGTCGAACAAAGTATAACTTGGAGCAGCAACGGACAGTAGCCGGTCCTTTAGTAATTAAACGACGAAATTAATTTGCAGCCCGCGGATTTTCCCCTTGAAAATTGCATCGACGCTGCCACGTTGTAATACTTTCGTTGCCTCTTTATTTTTTATTAATACAAGCAAAACGATGCTAATGATAGGACCGACGTCTGGTTTATGAACGTTTTCGTATTCGATTGGCAGTGCCAATTGTTGGATTAGCCTTGCTGAAGAATTTGAATTACCATACGCATAATCGCGTTTACGGAATTGTGGAGAAAATCAAACGAATTCAAGACCGCGTCGATGTATTATTTCTGTTTTTTTCTTTTTTTTTCTTTTTTTTTTTTTTTGTGAAAATCATCGTGACGCTTCGAAGAAAAAGCGGATAACAAAAAGCAGAGCGCGTAGGAAACAGTTGAAGAGCACACTACGGTTAATAAGTGCGATCGTCCCGTGGAATTTCAAGCTCCCCATGTGCCCTTCGAGGGACAGAATGTTGGCGCCATTCGGGGATACTCGATTAGTGCTTCCCTCCTACAAGGAACATATCTAGAAGATAGGCTCTCCCTCGTCCCCAGGAGCTCGTAATATTACTCTGCTCCTCTCTGGCTCCCCTCTCCTCCCCGGCTGCTGCTCCTATTTCATCCCCGTCGTCTCGCTCCCCCACTCACGCCCCCCACCCCACCCCACCCCACCTTCCCCGTAGAATCGCCATTATTACGTGTTGCACGACAAGTTCTCGAGAGTGTCGCCGAGAGCAAAGGAGGAATCGATCGGCAAATGAAAAAGTCTCGCGGGAGCGTACGAGGCCGCGAGGCCTCGCGCTCAGCTCTGCTTTATAATATTATCCTGATGAATTGTTGCGCGCGCCTCTCCTCTTCATTCGGTCAATTACCCTAACGCGGATATGAATTGTGTTATTATTGGCCCCCACTTGTCCGATCCCAATCGCATTGACGCTCCGGGCTCGATGATCTCAATAACCGGGGTCGAAGATTGTTATTGACGGCGCGATCGACGGGCTCCCCCCTCATTCGGCCTGTGGATTATGAAATGTTAAGCATTGGATGCTCGACGTTGTCAAAATTTGTCAAAGGGATCGCCATCAAGGGGCCGAATAATCGCCGAGCTCGATAAATATGCAGGTGAAGGAGAAGCGACCACTGGCTTAGCGATTTATTTAAGCCAGCGGAAAGCCATTGTATGCGAAAGAACGCGATTAAGCGCCCCGGCCGATTCAGAACAACCGAATCATTTGCCTACTTTAAATAATAAATTATAAATTTAAATCGGACAATTTACAAGATCGTTCGATGCGCATTATTAGGCCGGGCCGGGGAATAAATCAATCGGTCGGCATTGTCAATTGTCCGTTGCGTAAGCCGGCTTTAGCGGATTTTTTAAGAGAAAATTAATTAACCAGGCCAAGACGAATTTCAATTGGCCGACCATTGCTTACAAGCTTACAATGATCGGCTCGATGTTCCAAAGCTTTTTTACATTATAATTAGTCTGTCATAACGATCCGGTCTCGCTGCTGCTGCTGCTGCTGTTGTTTCTCTTGCTGCTGCTGCTGCTGCTGCCGCCTCTTCTTCTTCTTCTTCTTCTTCTCGTGCGAGAGACACTCGATTGCGAATGGAAATGACATTCGGACTTTGTAGAGCCTTTAGTGCAAATACCAATTTTCTCCCCGTCGCGGCTTTCTATCATTATTCTCCCGCTCTGGCCCTTTTCCACTTACCGAGGCTCTCGCTGTATATCTCCGGTTGGTCCGAGGCTGCTCCTTTTTTCCTTCCTCCTTTACTTTTTCGTCTTTTCCCTTTTTTTTATTTTATTTGTATTATCTTTATCATTTTTTATTCCCCGACATCGACATACTTAGCGTTGTGAGTGAGAGAGGAATAATACTGCTGTTCCAGACGCGTAATAAATAATCCCAGCCGGGAGACGGCTAATACTTGTAGACGTATATGGCCCACGTAAAAGGCACTATGGTGCATCTCTTTCTACCTTGCATAAAGTATTGTGACGACAAAGTGTAGAAAGATGTGGATAAAGAGAAAGTGGGTGGAGGGGGAGGGGGAGGGGGGGGAGGGAAGGCGGCGGCGGCGGCGGCTGCTGCTGCTGCGCGCGCGCGCGCGAGAGAGAGAGAGAGAGAGTGAGAGAGGCCAGAGCGGAGTAAGATATGTGGAGCCGTGGCGAGCGAGAACGAGAGACGGAGAGAGAGAGAGAGAGAGAGAGAGAGACGGATGGAGAGGGAATCGGATAGAGGAACGGAGCGAACGAGGGAGAGGGAATCGGAAGGCGGCGCCACATTTGCACCGTATATGAGGAAAAAAATCTCTCCCGTACGTGGTCGGTGACAAAAAGAAAATAAAAAAGGAATGGAAAGGAGAACGGCTAACATGAAATGGCCCTTAGCCAGCGACGATATCCAGCGTACCGCTACTCCTTAGCCTGATGGACTCATCTGATCTCTCTCTCTCTCTCTCTCTCTCTCTCTCTCTCTCGCGCGCGCTCTCTTACCCGACCATCAGATATCAATTCTTTCGTTCTATCTCCTCTCCCTCCTCGCCCTCTGCCTCTCGCGCTCACTCTCGCTCGCTCCCTCGCTCGCTCTTCTTACCTCTTGTTTTTTCCATTTTTAGCCATTCTTCCTATCGGTTTTTTTTCTCTTTTCCTCTCTTACAAATCTCTCCTTTTTATTAATTATTTTTTAATCTTTTCTCTTCGATTTCGTCCTCTAAACCAAGCGAGTACATCTCTCTCTCTCTTTTATTACTACTTGCTTGCTCTCGTTTACACACTCGCGCACACGCGCATACCCACACGCGTGTGAGCACACGCTTATTCATACACATGTATCGTTATGATTTGTCTTTTGTCCAATGCTTAATTATAATCCGTTAAGACTATGGCTCTTTTTTTCCTTAGACGTCGTTCTTGTTTTACTCGATTTACCTCTGATTTGCTTTTTCTACGCTCAAAAATTTGTAGTCGCTTTTTCTTTTTTTTTTCTTTTTCTTTTTCCAAGCGAAAAACTTCACTCAAATAAAACCTGTTGCACTTTTCGAGACGATTCTCAAAATAGTTTTATTGACTCTTCGAAGCAGTTGTTGGCGTACGCCTTTTCTCCGATTTCGGTAGCAAGAGCTTAATGCAGAAACTTTAAACACAAGTTTTGATTACTTTGATAAAATTCTAGAATATGTAAAGCACATGCTTTTTTATTGTATGAACCTGAAACAAGTCTGAAAAAACTTCCGTCTTCTCATTAATCATTCATAAGCTGCGAATTTTTAGAGACGAGTAGTTACGCTTACAATTTTTAACAAAATATTATCATTTATATGACGATCTTTATAAAAATTTATATTTATACATATATATATATATATATAAATATTTTTTTTACTGCGAAAAAATCAAGGTTTTTTAAAAAAAAAGCCAAAGTGAATAAAAGAAAAAAATAACTAAACTAACTTATATCAAATTACAGTAAAAAATTTTAGAAAATCCATGCTTTAATGGAAAAATTAATAAGACTTGGAATAATAGTGGAAACGATAAGAAATAATTTTGAAAAGAAATTTACGATCTTGTCAAAGTTAAAACGGGTAAGAATTAAAATAAGCGTCGCAATTAGCATCATATATGATAAATATTTAAATAATTCAAAATAAAGGAAAGGATAGAATATATTTAAAAACAAACGAATATTAAAAATATGTAAAATCATAAGAAATAATGGGCATAAATAGAAAAGGTTTAGAATTATGCAATACAAAAAATAATGAAAAATAACGACTTGTTTATTAATTCATAAAAAAGTAACGATACAATAAAATTGCACGTACCGAATAGAATGAAATAAAAACTCGATTAAAAATTTCAGCTGCATGAAAAGAAAATATGTATTGTAATATAGATAAAATAGAAAACAAAATTCATGTAGGCGATATCCTAGCAATTAAAAAATGTAATTACAAAAGAAGGGTTAAGTGAAAAAAAGAATAACAAATAAAATAAAGTAACAATAAAATTATTTAGTTTTAATGAAATGTAAAAGTCAAAATAGTAAAAATTGAATAAGCAGAAAGAAAGTTCTACAATTTATATACATACATGTAGAAAGAGAGAGAGAGAGAGAACACGTTCAAAATGAAAAATAAAAAAAAGAAATTTTTATAAGTAACAATAGTTATAAGAATACACTCGAAACAGTATTGCATGGTAAAAGTAAAAGTAACAACGGTGATAAAAAAAATATCCGATTTAAGTATTGATTTAAAATCTAGGCTAGAATTTAAGTAACGAAATACAGTGTTACAGCATAAAATTACTAAACTAATAATAGCTCGCTCTTGGGATAAAAATGAAGATAAATGTTTTGAGGAACAGTGAAATAACATTTCTATACGTACAATCGAGTTTCGCAAAATTTTATAATCATTCACGTGCTTTACTATTAGTTTTAAATTAGCCTTGTACCAGTCGCCTATTTGAGTAGTGGTCAAATAAAAAAAAAAGACAACGAACGCGAACATCGATTTCCAATCGTAATTTATTATCTTTTTTTTGTTTTTTGGTTTTTTTTTTTTTTTTTTTGTTGCAATATCATAAATAATCAACGGTTGCAATTGCGATGAATTGGGCTGTGAAGCGGTGATCCTTTGGTTCGAAGCCTTTTCTTTATTGCCCAAAAACACGAAAGAATAATAAATGGTAGGCAAACTGATTAGCCCCCAATTATCTTAAAATGGCATAGTCAAAATTCCATCGGCAGTTTTTTTTTTATGGTAATTCGAATACGCTATTTAATTCTTTAATTCATCCATGTTTGTAAAATTGCATTTATATAATTATTATAATATTTGTTGTCAAGATAATCAACGCATCGGCATATTGCCTCGACGAAAAAAAAAACCATTCTATTAACGATCGAATGAAATATCATCGAAGGTGTTGATAGGCAACAAATTTTTCAGCAATACTTCCCCTGCTTAATTATTTGATTTACAACGAACCCAATAAATCCAATGATTTAGTACTCGAAAGGGCGTAGACGTACGTCCTTTCAAATTCTATATATTTCCTCTATTTCGTTGTCTGGGGCAAGTTGCGACATTTTAGGAAACTATCCGCATTAATACACGCGCTTTTTAGGTGTATATAATTAAGAAGTGGTGAGGGGGAAGCGAATCGGAGAGTGAAATTGTCATAGATTGAGCTAGTGCTCGTTAAAAAATAAATGCCTCCTGTATATTTTATCAGAGAGTATCCTATTAATAATTGAAGAGTGTAAACATAAGCAAATTTATCTTTATCATTCGCTAATCTACTTAATGTTGGTCGTACCTCATTAAAATTACGCTGTTGCCAATTGGTTTCATGGCTTAAGTTAACGCGCGCAGCCTAATATTTTCAATTATTGTCAAATTTTCTGCTTTACAAATAGATGCTTTTATAATAAGATTGCTCAAATCTATACTGTATAATTTGCATAATAAGCCTTATATTCAATACTTTATTAATAATACATCGTTTAATTTATTTGTATAAGAGTAAGGTTTCATAATTGTTAAAAAATTATTTCAATGCCAATTTGAATTTTTATTTCTATCGATTACTTTTTTAATGAACAAAATGTCTTTAAACAGTGGTTTAAGATTCTATGGTCTATTGGCTTGTTGTCATCAGAGCATAAAATTTAATACGCATTTTCTTTCATGTACTGATTTTTTTTTTTTTAATTTTCTTTTCAATTCTCAAAAATTTCATTAACATTCCCAATAAAAAAACAGTTTTAGACTTTTGCAATCTCTGTTAAAAAAAAAAAAATTTTGTCTTGCGATTGATAAAAACAACCGTAAATTAAAAATACTACCTTTGTAAAAATACTTGATGTAAAAACATGATTTGGGAAAGGAATGTTTTCTCTAATAAATAATAACTTTTAATCTAATTTGAAAGCTTATATTGTGCTTATAAATTACAGAAATAATTATAAAATTGAAATTTTGATGCTTTTGTAATCAAACGTATTTTTTAGGTATATAAATACTGTAAAATAATATTAATCAACTTTTCATCGTTTTCAGTAATTTATTAGTCCTACCCGAAACTTCTCAACTCCCTATGGTTTTGTACAAAATGTTTATTTTTAATACTGGGAAAAAAAGCTAGCTTAAATCATTTAAGGCATCACAATCACTATTATTATTACTCATTATTATTATTTCGCACATTCAATTATCGATTATTCTCTGATGCATAAGAATGCACATACAACCCTAACATTAGTAAAGAGAGAGATTTATTTAAGCCGAATGATCTACTTCAATCGGATTATATAATATATTAAGAAACAATTTCTGCAACAATTTTAATTGTTCTTAGCCACTGCGTGTAATGTGTCTTAAACTCAAACTTAACTTTCAACTGTGGCTATTTATAACGTCGATGAAAAAACGAAGTCAAGGATTTTGACCAATGCACTCGCCAATTTTCCGTCCACTAATTCCTTAGATTATATTATATATATATATATATATATATATATATGAAGTAGCTTCTCAATTCGCGGACTTTAGTTCAAGATCAATCGATGCCAATAAGGCTAAGTGTCTTCGTTCGAGAGTCGATTATCCAGCTGAATGATTTTCCCTTTTGGCGCACCCTAACCACCATTAATATTCGGATAATCTATTTTGATCTCGATACTCAGCTAAATTTCAGACACTGCAGAATCATGAAGGGCGCAATACTCATCTCGGTTATGATCGATCCGCCTCGATGATATTAAAAATGATTCTGGTCAAGCGATCAAACTATTTCTATTGCCTGCAGTCTTTGCTCTCATTCGAATTTTCAGGCACGTAGTTTTAATAAAACTGGGAGTGCTGAGTAAAACAAACGGACGCGACTCGATGCGCGAGTTGCAAAAAGTAAAATGCGCGAGGAAGTTTTTATATAGCTTTCGATTGTACGATAACAAGTAAGAAGTCTTGATAACCTTCTCCTTTCGAACTAATGTCGTAACGTGTAAAGTGCACGTTTTAACTTTATGTTGCAAAATATGTGTATTTAAAATGAATAGCGAAGAGATTTTGTACGGTAAATTTGTTGCACCTCAAACTTATGACCGACTGAAAGCCCATTTTAAGAAAGGACGTCGATTTTAATATAAAATTTCTAATTTTATAATTATTCGTTGCTTATAGTATATAATAACGTTATCAATTAATTATAGGTGACAAGGCAGGTAATCCTTCTATTGCATAGCGAGTAATTTACATAACTAACACGGGGATTGTTTTCATTGTGGCAGGGTACAATAATGTTACGTTATTGTTGAGGCTTACCTTGTGTTTCAGGATACAACCCTTGGGCATATCCTTTTTACTTCGTTTATTATTATTGTAGGCAGCTTCGAGGAGTCGGCCATACTTGCGATAAACAAACATTGGTATTTTCCAACCATTATGGCTCCTTTCTTATTACTAAGATGAAATAATACACGAGAATGGTAACAATATAAGCCAGGGAAAATATAACCCATTGCCAAATCTCTCGAGAAAATCTATTCTCTTGATGAAATACATAATAATGTCTAAAATTATTAAACCGTAGCTGATATTTTATACGGAGATGGCGAATACGAATATAAAAATAATACATCTTATTACGCACCGATGTAATTATTATTGGCCTAAGAACATTCCATATTTAACATAACGTATTTACATTTATTTTTATTAATTGTACAAGATTCTGTATGTCACTCGGTGCATTGAGCGTAGTTAATAATCGTTGCAAATCATTACATTACGTTGCTATTAACCATAATTACTTGTACACTTCTACAACCTCAAGGCTTGAGATGCCCACAGTAAATATCATCTCTATTCATATGAAATACAAAATAATGTCTTATGAAGGCAAAAAGGCTCAGTTTTATCTCAATCAATACTTTGCAGAAGATTTTTATTTAAAATCACACGCCTAATTTATCTAATATTGTACCGTAAAAAGAATTATCGCCTCTCCAGTATTTTACAAATATTGTTTACAAAAAGTATTTGGAAAAGGTAAACAAGAATAAAACGCTCGATTTGTATTAATTTTATTAGAACTGTTATTCATATTGTTGTTAGTATTCTTATTGTTGCAACTGCTGCAGCTGCTGATGGCGTTGTAATGCTGATGGGCAATAAAATATTACTATTCCATTACCAAACAATTGTTAAGTCGGTCAAAATTATAAACATACTTGAAGAATTCAATTCTACCACTTAAGACTCTGTGGAAATTCGAGGACTTTTAGATGCAAGAGTACGCTATTGAATAAATTAATGCTCAAGGATAATTTATATAATTTACTAAAATAGTGTAACTTTAATAATGCTTTTATGTCGTAGTACATGTAAATCGAGTGTACAGTAACTTGAAGTAAAATAACAGTTTATTCTTAAATTCTTATAAAATTATTCAGAGTTGAAAAATATATTGTATAATTGTTACAATCAATACATACATTGAATGGATACACATTTGCGTTATTTATTACATCGAAATATATACCATAATTTGTAAAAAAACAATGATATTTCTGTACTTTTATTTAAAAATATATTCCTTTGTCGAATAATTGTGATTCATTTTATAGAAAATATATGTATTACTTTTACAATATATATTTATTTTTTTTTAACTTATGTTACTTTATTTACTTTATTAGCTTGTTTAAGTACAAACATCACAAGCCTGTACGTACTACTACTGTAAAACCGATTTTTAATTTTCAAATTAATTTAATTATCTAGTAAAATGACTATCAAATCATAAAACATGTGTACAAACTACATGCATATATATATATATATATATGTGCGCGCGCGTGTTTGTGTATGGTTGTGTACATATGCACTTATGTATACACATATACATTTAAAAATAAATAATTTGAATTAAACTATTGAAGCCAAACATTAATTTTTTACAATACATTGCAAATAACTAATCGGGATACGCATAAAAACTACTGCATTTACATTAGAAATGTCATTTTTAAACCGTATTCGTCGATATATATATATATATATACATATATTCATACATACATACATATATATATATATATATATAGATATATACATACATAAATTTAAAAAGTGAATTTTAATATATCGTATAAGAAGATTTATCAATTGTTTAATCAATGACTAACATAATAATTCTTTATGGGCAATACGAAAATATTACGTTAATCATAATGAAATAAATCTTTGGAACCAGGCAATAAAAAAGTTATTTACACATGCAAATGGCAATGAGAAAAAAAAAAAAGACAGAGGACTTAGTCGGTTTCGATTTCAAATTCACGTCCCCTTGATCGCCTCCCCTCGCCCTGGCAAGCCGAAATTGCAATAGATAAAAAAAAATGCCTCGATAAATAACAAAGGATCTCTGCCGTAATGGAGGACTTGGTAAGGCAACGGCCCTCGGGCGCGTCGTGATTCTTATATTTCCAGCGCTCGGTACATTGAGGCGCCCGGAGGCGCATCGGGGCGCTGCCGGCAGATGGCGGAAGCATTCAGCCAAACGGGCTTTTTCTAAAACGGGGCAAAACAGG
Source organism: Kradibia gibbosae (assembly GCA_018907135.1). Taxonomy (NCBI): domain Eukaryota; kingdom Metazoa; phylum Arthropoda; class Insecta; order Hymenoptera; family Agaonidae; genus Kradibia; species Kradibia gibbosae. Next base: position 5,095,472 of record JACCHX010000011.1, read on the forward strand.
ATGCGGTCGGTAATGTAGACGACGTCTCGTCGTCAATGCATTTTGTATAAGTTAACTCGTTGCCAATGAAGCAATTGCCAATTCTGGCAATGCCCTTAGAAACGTGCACACCCATCGTCGTGATTTGATACCATCGAGGATCCATTTTGTTGATCAGTGATTGGTTCTAACGGCGGCACGCTGTAACCGTATAGCATTCATATAATACAGAGTAATTTCAATTTGTTTTTTTTTTTTTTTTGTTTTTTTTTTGTTTCTCTCTTACGTTCACGCACATCAGCAATCGTATTTTTACAAAAAATACACAATTATAAGCTACTTGCGATTCGCCGAAAGTACACAAGAGATATTTTATTTTTCATCTGCGCGCGTACGCATTGCAATTTTTCACGCGCAATGCAATGAAAGAGCCAACAACTTTCTTCAAGCTTCGTTATTGTTGAAATGCAAAGTGCGCACTTTTAATTCTCCTACGTTCAATGATCGAAATTCTTTTCTTAACGATGCGTCCATTTAAATACAATTTCACAAATTAGTTTAGATGATTTAGACGAATTTGAATGTTCATTTTATTTTTTTAACTTACTAATGCATACTATAAATAAACTGTATAAATAAACTGCATATTATTGCGAGCGTATTTTAATAAAATACATTTAATTTGTATGTAACGCAGATTTTAGTATTCTTTCTTTAATTAGGCTTAAAATCATAATCTTGCTTCGGATTATAAATCGGATGGGCAAATTTTCAATTGGTTTTTCGCGGAAAATAGAACAAGAGCACGCAGGAAAGAGAATAAAAAATACTCGTGTAATGAAACTCCCGAAAATCAGTAATTCAAAATATGTTTATTCAACAAAAACAGTAGACATGTGAAAAGTAACGTAAATACAAAATGTATTTTAAAAAATATTGCGTAAAACGTTGTTGTATAATATAAATATTTTCTTTTGTATTTAGTCTAACATACTTTGCTCGTCTGTTGACAAATAGTGCTAAATAACATTATAATTTATAAATTAATGTACATTTTATGAAAAAGCAGTGCACTAACATAAGAAAACTCTAAAAAGCCGTAAGACAATTGAAGACGAAAGTTATCTAATGGTTAACATACGTAGACTTATTTTTAAAATATCAGTGCATCACCTAGTAATCTAAATATATATATATATATATATATATATATATTATTCCTGTGATTTTTATCACAAATGTAATAATAATTATTATAATAATAATAATAATTTTCTGCATCTCGTTTCATTCTAATTAATAATCGCTTATAAAAAAAAAACCATAACGTATAATTGATAATCATAGAATACGAATTCTTCCTCATCTGAAAAACTGTTGCTAAATCACGTGAGGATTTTTATTTCATTTTAGAAAACTTTTACGGTTCGTTCGCCGAGATGCAATCAATTTTTATAATGTAATTTCGGCAACGTGAAATATTCGTATGGATTTGTAAAAAAAAAAAAATCATAACCGTATAATTTCAATAAAAATACGTATGGTAAAAATGCTTCCTCAAGGCCAAAGTAAGCGTTTACGTATTATTAAACTGAAGCAACAGGTCAATCTTAAAAGCGTACGCCTTATATTTGTCGCCGAGCTTTGAAAAGTCCATCTTGAAAAAATGATGTGCACTAAGATGTATGTTATAGAAGTATCGTAAGAAGCACAACTTAAAGTATAATAAGCCCTCGCTCTTTATCATTGATAAACAATTATTCTTCAATAATATATATATGTGTATATATATAATGTGACATAGTGCAGGCTACGTGATTGAATATAATTATTATTTTCTTTTTTTCTTTTCTTTTTTTTACACAAATCATCGGCAAGCCCTCGACTAATTTACTCTATTGTGCGTATAATTTACAATCTTTCGATGCTTTCTCGGTGCTCCTCTCCACTGCAGGAAAAATACTTATTCTTATCATTGCTCTGACCAATCGGTGACCGTAGCAATTCATTCCTCTATTAACTTATAAAAAATTTTTTCCACGTGCGCATCGAGGCGCAAAGTAAACTCTTATAAGATTATTTTTGTACTATATACATAATATTTCATATACATTCGTGTATTGATCACAGCGCGACATTTCTAATGCGAATAATATTTTCCAACTACCTTTTCCTAATGTGAGCTTCTTTTTAATTTTGACCCTTTTTAATATTTTTTGAAAAAAAAATAAGGGGGGGCGGGGGAAAAACGTTAACGTGTATAATTTATTAAGATTAAGAGAAAAAGTTTTCAATTATTAATCCACCGACGTACAATGTCTGTATTATAATGTAAAGTTTACGTTCTTTCGAAAGACTACACTTAAAGTACAGAACTTTTGCTATACGTATTCATAATTATTGCCTTGTTGAAAAGTAACGCCAAGTCGCCATAAACATTAATTTGCATAGAATGTGCAAGATGATAGCTCATAATAAATTATTTTAAATAATAAAAAGAAAAAAAAAAAAAAAAAAAAAAAAAAAATTAAAACGAAAAATGTACTTTTGACTCAGTTAGCTCACCAAGGACTCACCAAGAAGGCTAGACTTAATTTCTTGTTTATGAATTGCGTTTGATAATCCGTGGTTGTTATTTACATTCGTATGATTTTTTGGCTTTCGCTTTCTTGATTGTATAGCGTCCTTCTTCATACTCATGGGTCGATTAACCTGTGAAAAAAAAAAGGTACCAAGTTACCAATAATACTAGCCTCTGCGCTGCCAATGCGAAAAGTTAATGTCAGATGTTAAAAGCCCCAATACCCATAAAATACCCTTAAAATCTACTAACTCTATTACTGTGCGATAAGCAAGCCATCTAATTATACATAATTCACACTTGCACTGTAGCGTGCACAAATTTAACGTGATAATAATTCAGTGCATGCCGTATAATACAATTTCTTGAATGCTTAACAATGATTTACTTATTAATTAGATGTTATGTGTGCATATGCAAGTATGTACTTAAGTATATACGTAAACGTATATATATTTCAAGCCTTAAAAAAAAGATTAATTTATATTTCCAATCATTCAGGCAATAATTGGGTATATATATTGGGTATATATATATATCTTATTAAATGCGATAACGTGTTTGATGACAACGGTAGTAGAGATTAAATTTATTTGAACGAATTTCAAGTTCCATAGCCGAAACAAAGGTTCGGTAAATGTCAGTAAATTTATTATCTTTAATCATTCAAACCTTATATTATGTAATCCGTTTTTATCAAAAATTATTTCCATCTAAAAAACTGATTACTAAAAACGCATTCGTAGTATTCCACTTAACGAATTCTTCATTTTTCGGGTAATAATAAAAAATTCTACTTATCCGTCATTTGGTGGTAGGGGCAGCGGTAAGGCGCATTTTATTACGATTATTTAAAACTACATTGTATTGAGAAAATTTTACAATATCAATGGGTGACCGCATTTTTATAATTACTAATACTGTGAATAAACGGCGATTGCTGTATGTAACCAATGTATCGAGAAATTATTAATACTTACAAATAAAAGATCTCGCTACGATGATTACTATTATTGTTTTTACTTTTATTTTACTGCACCTACAACCTAAATATATATAAATATATATATATATATATATATACACACACACATGCATACATATACATATAATATAGAATTCAACGATAAGATTAGAACCATTTCTTTTTTGGGGGAATTCTTAAACATTGAAATTTTACAATGTATTAAGAAAATTAATCGCTCACTTTTTCTATTGCTTTTTGCTCTTAATTTTATTATCGCATAATTTTATATGAGTTTATTAAAAAAATTAAATTAAAAATTTTATAATTTAGTACACGAGTTTGGTCTATAAAAAAAGTGTCTTTTAACACGATATAATTAAGTACGTTTGATCGTGTTTTATTAATAAGTAAATTCTTGTATTTATTAATATTATATCAAAATATTATGATATTAACTCACTCGAATATATTCACATATATAAAGTTATATAACAAATTTACACTTTACAATTTAAACCGATTGATATAGACAATGCGATGGAATAAATTTTAGTTAACTAAATATCGAATAAATAATAATGTTAAAATTTCAGCCGCAGTTATGAATTTATGAGACTAATATATATATATATATAGATAGAGAGAGAGAGAGAGAGATACATATATAATTAACATTTTACTTTACTTAACGCAATAAATTTTATATTGATGATGCAACACTTGAAAATTTATTAATGTCATAAAAGACGAACACTCTGGAAGGGACGAATTATTAGAATATATTTCGTAATCACCGAATTTTACCGAAAAATCCGAACACGCTAATCTTATATTACTTAAAGAAAAAATCTGTAATAATAGGCAACAAAATAATTACGACATTTCCCCTTTCATATTTAAGAATATTTATGATATCATAATCTTGACAACATTACATTAGTATTATTTTTTGTATATATCTGTCAGCGTTGTTATTTAATTAAAAAAAAATTTTCATAAATAATTCACAATGAAAACAATGATGTGTTAAAATGCATAAATTTTTAACGAAAAATAGGTTTAAAGGATTCAACAACGAAAATCTTAAGCAATTTTAGCAATAAAAGTAGAAGCCCAAAATAAGTCATCAACGCAACGCCCCAAAAAAATGGTATTGCGAAACAAGAAAACCACACCTTGAGCCTAAATGACTAATATTTTCCAAAATCGAGATACCTTTGTATTATTAAATCGAAACTTTGAATACAGTTACAATGTAACGAACTATTAAATAAACGAAGAACTTTTCGGTTAAAACACTGATAACTAACAAACGTAAATTGTTTTAAATACTTTCTGAAAAAATGATTTTATTAGTTTCTAAAACTACCGAGTAAAAGTAACACGATAAAATAATTTGAAAGATTTACATCGGTGCCATGAAAATCGTAAAAAATTTAATATTAAAATTTAAAGTAAAATAAAAAAAGCTAATGTTTTAATTGAAGACACCAGGATTATATTTTCAAATGAAGAAAATGTCTAATATTTATAAGATAACGTGTAAAACAAATGAGAAAAAAAACAAATTTTATGTACATTGAGCATTTAATATAAAGTAAACATGCTCATATTTCAAAAAAAACTCAATAAAAAATTTAAAAAAAAAAAAAATAACGTTAATTTTTGGAACAAAATAATTATATAAAATACCGCTGTTCAATATTATACTTTAATAAAGATTAAAATGTCCCCGAATTCCGTCAGTAAAATAATAGTTGTAATTTGAAGAAATTAATCAAAAATAAACGTTTGGCCCAACATTACAATGAGTTTAAATTTGGATTCAGTTTTTAAGGAGAGAACTAATTAAAAATACTTTAATTTTTTATAAAAAATTTATCGATACACTTGTTGCAAAAGAGTAGAGTTTGAAGTGTAATTCAAAGCAATAGACGTTTTGAACCTTGTATACCGTGACAGGATTATAAAACATCGGTTTAAATAAGCACAAAAAGTAAAATAATGTAATATTATAGACTACACCGTACATATGTTCAAAATAATACGTTTTGCTCGTTCATTTTTTAAAAACTAATAGTCATTTTTTCACATGCTTCTGTCAGTATTATTTATTACTTAATCTTCATCTCGAATAAAAATTAAGAAGAAATAAAATTTTTTTAACTTAATTGCCGTTACATTTTTCACCGGCAAATGACGTTTAACGTATCAATTATGTTACATAATTGTCAATAATAAACATGTTCGATCCTTCGAATCGCCGAAAGCATTTCGTCGAATTATAAACGCGTGGATGGGTGTAATTAAAAAAAAAAAATTAATAAAAATTAGTTATAAATTATAGATACATACGAACGAATTATGGAATATTTTTTTAACGACTGCCAAAATCTCAGTATTATACGAATCATATTAGTATTACAATTGCTTTTATCTGTCATGCCACTATATAAAAATCTGCGTAATTTTAAATAAATATTGAATTATCAAGAAAATTTCAAAATTTTCTTCGCCTTTTTAAAACGCGATCCAACTGCCGGTGCCGAGCATCGAAAGCCAGACTTTTAGCACGGGGATAAAAAAATTTCCTTCGTTCCTCCTTCGTTGGTTGTCCCCAATCGACCAGAATTTCCCAGCTGTTTCGTCAAAAGGCGATCGTCAATGGAAGCCGATGGGCGTCGCTCGAGAGGCGTCAGCGTAATTCGTGGCATCGCGAGCAAGCGAGAGACGCGTCGGTAAAATAAACGCCGTCAAGTTGATAATAACGAGGGGGGAAAAAATTTGCAGGGGGAAAACTTTCCTCCTCCGGTTTTCCGGCGGATGCCGGCACGGAGCACACGGGCTCGCCAAGAACTAGCGAGCTTTTAAGAGCGCTAAAGGACGAAAGGGGGCGACGCCAAGGCGGCATTGCAACTCGAGCGAAATCCAAATCCAGCGGCGAAACAACGGAGGAGGCGAGTTCCGTTAGACTGCGACGCTCTCCTCGCCGCCCCCCCTCCTCCCCCCGACCGACCGCCAGCCAGCCAGCCACCCCCCCCCCCTCAATCTCCCTCTAACGATCGTGCATCTGTATGAGCTAACGTCGGAAAAAAGAAGATCTAGCAAAGGTACGCTGGCAAGGCTGGGACGTAAAACACGTACATTCTTGGAAGTATCGCGACCATATAACTGTCTGGTGGAGGCGACGCGGCGTTGGGCCTCTTGTTTGCAGTTTTTACTGCATTTGTTTTAAGCTCGTCTCCTCCTCCTTTTTATCATTTCACCTTCTCTCGCTGCTCGCCTCAGCCGCGGTACATTGTATAAGTACACGTGTTTTCGCGCGCTCGACTCGGACCGAGAATACGTATGTGTTATTCTAATGTGTACATTCTTAGTAAGATTCACTTTTAAATGAGAACAAACTGAAGGAGGATTTTTTTTCTTTTTATTCTTTTTCTTCTCGCTTCTCCTTCTTCTTCTTATTTCTTCTTTTTTTACAATATATATATATATATATATATGTGTGTGTGTGTATAATATATATTATAATAATGCCGGCGCGCATTTGTAACTTTGGGCGAACGCTTGTGCGCTTTCAAAGCTCGATAAATCATTCGGAAGAAGGGGACGAAGAAAATATAAATTAGCCAAACAAAAGTTCTCGGGTGAAACTTAAATGAAAGGAGCTTGAATCCATGATACCGTGTATATACAATTATAATGCCAATGAACGTAAATTTAACCCGCTCAATGCTCGGCAACGCTTTGCTAATTTTAATTATATAAATACAACGTAAAATTGTTACTCACACCATGAAGTTTGTAATACAATCCGCAGGCGTTACACACTGGCTCACCATTATTATTTCGTCTCCAAAGTGTGGTTGTAGTCGTTCCGCAATTCGCGCATCTAACGCCTAACCTCCTCCCGCCGGTCTGAAATTGTTCATAAAATTCATTTTAATAGTCGCTTATTTATTAAAAACTATTCAACATTCATCGTCAATATTTAGTCCGCGTAATTCGCAACTATCTAAAGCCACCGATCGATTGGCGCTTTTAATGGCTCGCTGGTCAATCGAGAATTTGATTTTAAAATCACAATACATAAACAATTGAGCTGCGATTAATGCATCCAATAAAACTTTCACTCGATTTTATAACTATTTTGTTTAGCGGTACAATACGGCAGTCAATGTCGGAGATGACTGATAAAGTAATTTCAAAATAAATTTCGTATTATGCGACCGGCGTACAGAACAGATTTAATATTTCAATAAAAACGAAAAAATACGTTGTTGGTTTTTTCTTTTTTCTCAATACACTTTCAATCCTCGAGCCGATTATTATATCCGAGTTGCCGACGTATTCGCTTTATAATTATTTCCACTGACATTTCAGTGGAAAAAATGAACAAAAACTGCTCTTTCTATGCATCCATTAATGAACGGAACAGGTATTTGATGTATAAATATTATATAATACAGAGTGTCGAGCTTTCGCCTCTTGAAAATATCTATTTTATCGAGAGAAAAGAGGCAGGGCAAGAAGGGGAATAAGAAGAAGATGAAGAATAAAATCACGCTCGAATTAAATTTTATAACAGAAAGTACAGCTTGAATATGTAATTTTTGTAATGAAACGACAAAAGAACGAAAATTCAGAGATAAAAATATCCCAGGATCAACGAACATGAATTGGGGGAGTGCTTCAGTAAGGAAAGTAGAGCAAACAATGTCTTGTCTTGTCACAAAGTTATTATTTGCTCAGCACAAAGATAAGGCAATTCTGCTATTTATCTGTTTCTGACTATACTATTTACGTCTTTTTTAGACTTGATGCTTAACTTCTGTTTTTATCTTTGTATTAATTTTTTTTTTTTTTTTTTTTTTTCTTCTTCTTCTTCACAGTTTTATAGGATATTTTTAAGTTTATTAACATCGCATTAATCGGTTAAAGTAAATTCGTAGAATTATAAATATAATTGTATAATGAAAGCCATTTTTCATTCTCTCGGAGTCGAGCACATCCAGTATTGCAGTATTGCTGAGCGACAATTACCGTCGTTTTTACATTTGTTAGTACAGTTAAGACATTTATATCATCAGATTACCATAGCATAAATTTTATTCTTTTCAAAATCACGCACTCGAATATTCAATAAAAATTTATTGTTCAACGTCAATTGGGACATTAGGCCTGATTAAGCCGTGATAATAAAGGCGATTTTAGTTTCCTATGCGGTAGAAACAATAATAAGTACACGAATAAAATTGAGAAATTTTTCGGTGTAGTGAATGATCGGTTTGCTCTTGGAAGTTATTTAATATCGATCGATTACAGTGGCGGCGTGAATATTAGAATCGGTTAAATTAAAAAAAAAAAAAAAAAAAGAAAGAAGGGTCGTTCGTATGATTGACGATGGCGTATCGAGGTTGAATCCACTAAAAAATCGCTGCTCTTTATTAATGAGAATGTAATTCGAGGCGCGTCTAATATTATAAATTCGGAGCTGCACAGGGCGGTTCCTCGTTTCGTTAAAATTGATCGAAATACATCGTAAATACGGGCAGGGCAGCGCCGAGGAGGTAGCCTTGGTAAAGGGAAAGAACCGCGGTCTTGCTTCCTCCGCAGGTGCGGGTGGGCCTCCGTCAGCAGGAGGAAAACGCAGGCGGGGGGGCGGGCGATAAGGAAGGAGGGCGGAAGACTCACCGGTGGCGCGGAGGTCTTGGGCTTGACCCGCTGGGCCGGGGGCCTGTTCATGCCGTTGGCCTTGCAGTAGATGCCGCAGGCGTTGCAGAGGTAGAGCCCGGTGCCGTCCTTGCGCCAGAGGGGCGTGGTGTTGGCCCCGCAGTTGACGCACTCCTTGGCCTCGGCGCCTAGGGCCCCGGCCTCGAAGGCCTCCTCGGCCCCTGGCAGGGGTATCGTCGTCCAGGGGGAGCTCGAGCCGCCGGGCCCGTAGGCCCCCCCGGAGAATATCATGCTGCTGCCGTCGCTGGCGGAGATCGCGGGCACGCCCGCGTAGCCCTGGACGTAGTCGAAGCTCGGGGGCGGGGAGGAGCCGCTGCCCGCCGCTGCCCAGTACTGGTCGTTGGCCGGCTTGGCGAACTGGTAGGTGACCGTGGCCCCCGGGTAGAGGTTGACCTGGGAGGGCGAGGCCGGCTGCTCGTACTGCAGGGGCCCCGGCCGCATGAGCGAGGAGGAGCTCAGGGTCGGGTCGCTCTTTATGTAAACCCCGCTCGGGTGCTCTATCTGCGAGCAAGGGAGCCGACTCCTATCAAACCTCTAGCTCTCTCTCTCTCTCTCTCTCGAGCCTCGAGCCTGTTACATACCCCCGTGGGAGCCTTACCTCGCCCGACTTCGAAGCCTGACTCGAGGCCGGATATATGAAGATCTCCTGGTGCTTGGGGTAACTGTAGCCGCTCGGGGTTTGCTGGAAGGCCTCCGACGCCGTTATGTACTGGGTGTAGGGGACCGCTTGGCTCGGCGGCAGTGGCACCGTCTCCAGGGTCGTGTAAGTGCTCGAGGGCTTCAAACTGTCCCCGGCCACGCTGACCTCCGCGCTGTACTTGATCGCGTTGGTCGCGTCCGCGTAGGCAGTCGCTACCAAGTGATGCTGCTGCTGCTGCTGCTGTTGCTGCTGCTGCTGCTGCTGCTGCTGCTGCTGGGGTCTTATGACGTCCAAGGACGCGGGGTAACTCTGTACGGGAGAATTAAGATGCATGCTATTGCCGGACTGAGGCACCATGGCTTGGCTATCATAATTATCCCCGGCCGAGGCACCGTTAGGTGACGCTTGATAGCGAGTCAAGTGCTGGCCCTGTGCCGCTTCGTGCGGACTGAATCGCTGGTGGCTCACTTGCTGAGCCTGCGCTTGAGCTGAAACAGATTGACGTTGGTGTTCTTGTACTGTTATTACTTGAGCGTCACGTCTTAGTTCCGGATCTTCTGTATATGCTACGTATGACACACGATCTATTTCTAGGTGGTCTGCAGGAGGCGTTCCGTACCTAATAATATACGAAAAATCATTTTTAATGCAGGGCAATGTTTGGCGGAGATTTTTCTTTTTTCTTCGCCTTGATCGCTATCGTTTATCATCGTCATCGTTATCGCTTTTGGCTTATTAATTTCTTATGGGCGGGCTCGCCAACAGCCGCGCATCGGTCCGCGTTAACGGGAATCGGCTTCCCGATCGCCCGGTACCATAAAACTGCGTTAAAGGAGCGTTAAAGCTCGTCGTGGCTTTTGCCAAGGCTCTCCTCTCCGCCTTGTACGAACTAATCGCAAGCAAGGACGATGATTCATCGATGAGTGGCGTGTAAAAACAGGGAAAAATTACCTTGGTGGCTCCTCGACAGTCATGGTAATGGTGGACTCCACCGATTCCGATTCCTCGATTTGCATCTCTTGCCCGTTCGCCGTTGAAAATATAACGTGCTGCTGCTGCTGCTGCTGCTGCTGCTGATTGTGTTGCTTTTGTTGCTGCTGCTGCTGCTGCTGCTGCTGCTGCTGCTGGTGCTCGCCAACCCGTTGCTGATCCTCCGGGCTGTGCTCGTGGGTTATGCGTATGTGATACTGGGGCTGCTGCTGCTTTTCCGTATAAGGCGGGGGCGGCGGCTCGTGGCTCTCCTGCTTTATTGTTCTCGATTGCTGGTGGCTCTGGCCGTGCTGTTGGTGAACGACGTGGTGCAATTCCGCTTGGACATTTTCCGGGGAGGTTGGTTCGGAATCGGCTAAGGTCTCGGTTATTTGTCCTGCGGTCGTTATTGTGCGCACGTGCCGACGACTCGTTATTACGCTGCGTGGATTATTGACTGTTATTTGTTGCTGCTGCTGCTGCTGCTGCTGCTGCTGATGCTGATGTTGATGCTGTTGTTGTTGTTGTTGTTGTTGTTGTTGTTGCTGCTGCTGCTGCTGCTGCTGCTGCTGCTGCTGCTGCTGTTGCTGCTGGTGTTGTTGTTGGTGTTGTTGCTGCTGCTGTTGCTGTTGCTGATCACTTATCTGAGAACGGGATATTTGATGAGGCGATATCTCTTCCGACCGATGATTATCCCACTCTAGCTTTACTTCGTGCTTATGAAGATTTTCCTTCATAGTTTCCTAAAAATAAATCAGTTAAATGTTCATTTACTTTCGGTCAATATTTTCATTCATACTTTTCCTACTTCATCAATTTCGACTTCAGCATGCCTCTACATGAGACAACATTGTTATTCGATTTACTAGCTTTTTTTCATTGACTCGAGATACTTTTTTTTAAAGCTATTTATATATATAAATATATATATATCAATTAATACAATTATGTGTCGTGAAATTTACCTAACGGTTTCAAGAAAAGAATAACTTAAAGTGACCAATCTTCGTAGCGGAACAATGAAATGCGACACATAAATTTACAAAATATTCAATTACAATGAGCCCAATGGGATTCACGGCATTTGTAATTAAAATAAATAGTTGTGTTTCATTAGTTTAGCTATTGATGGGATAAAATATAAAAATTTAGTTTATTTTTTTAATCATATGCGTTTTATCGGTAGGTTTGTATATTAATAAGAATATTGAAATGCGTTTTTATCTTTTTTTTTTTTTTTTACTAAAAAGTAATAAAAATTAACACCAACTTATTGGTAAATTCGTAAATATTTAATTATAAAATAAAATTATAGGCACTTGCAAAAACCGAGTAAAACTATGAATTTTTTAAAATTAATGTTTTGACATAATATTAATATTATATAATAATAATACATAATACTATTTAAATAATAATAATAATAATAGCAATGAAGGTGCGACCACGCAGGGAGGACGAAGTAAGCTATTAAAATGCTCATAATTTACAAAAAAAAGTTTGCTTGCAAACCTGCTCGGAGGGAAGAGATCATTGTATATAATCTATAACATTTTTAAAGCTAGTGAAATTATCTATTTTGTTTTCAACGAATTTGCTCGAGAAGTTATGCGCATTCATTCATTGTTAATTATCTCCATGAAATCCTTGCTAAGCCATATCTGCACTTTATTGAATGAACTAAGTCGTTTTCTCATATCCCTATTGTCGGAATTTTACTGTTGTCAGGCGCGTTTAAATCATCTACTTCACGAACTGATTTCACTCTTATTCTTACCGTCGCATTAGTCACTAAGTATTGTACTCAATGCTTCATTAACGTAACGATTCTACGATGTTACTTTTCGCGTTTATTACATTTTTTTTTTTTTAAATTAAATTATTACACTGAGCCTTCGTTTTGTTTTTGTTTGTTTTTTTCTTTCTTAATATAAAAAAATATCGTTAAATTAGCTTAAAAAATTCATAGTAATAATAACGCGTTGCCAGGATTATAAAATTGCTGCACTTTTCAAATAATAAAAAAAAAAAAACGAGTATTTCAACGTGACATAATCATCTCTGTAGATTTTGTCCAGCCTATTATAGTTCGTCGATCCCTAGCTTTCTCTCAATGTGTAACTTGCGCATCAACATTTCAAAAACACAACTGAGCCCGATGAATACTCGCGGTATTGAATATTCTTATTAGTTTTAACAAATACCGCGTAACTCCGGAACTGCAATGGTCACGAGTATCGTAAAGAGAGAGAGAGAGAGAAGGAAAATCGTTTAACAATAGCGTTAACAAAACTAAGGGCAATATTAATAATCTCCGACTGGCGAGTAAACAAAATTAAGGGGCATTAGGTCCGCGAGTTAACGAGCCTCACAAAAAGCAGCGGCATTAAATTTGAGGGAGGAATAATCCAGCGCCCGAGCACATCGGGAGCGAACAATAAATATCAATGTGAATGGTGCATCGAGCCGACAATTATCACCTAGCTAACTACCTGGCCGGCGCGGCAAAGGCAAAGGCCGCGAGTAAAAATATTCAAGGGATCATCGTCGTAAAGAAGTTAAAGGGATCAGAGCGCGTGAAAGGAAAACCAGACGGTGCCAGTCGTCGGCAGTTCATCGTCTCTTTATGTCCACGACGCGTGGACACACCTCGTTCTTCTTTAACACAAAAAAAAAAAAAAAAAGAGAAAAAAAAAGGAGAAAAGAAAGAAAAAAAATACGTGAGAGATCTGTTTGCTCTCGCGGGCTCATCGCTTCCGGCCGGCAATGTCAAGTTTCGACTTCCGCTGTCAATAGAAAAATCGCCTAACAGCACTGGCCCAGGCGCTCGCGGCACAATAGAGCTTCCTTCCTTTTATTTTCCCTTTCTTACGGCAATCCCACATCTTCCTCCTCCTCCTCCTCCCACCCTCCCACCCTCCCACGGCTCTCCTCTAACTCCTTTCTTTTTTAACCATTTGTTTTCTTTAAACACACAACACGTGCTCTTTTTGTTACACTTTGTGTATACAATACACAGGCCTGTTGCTTTAAATAATTTATTCACACGTACACGTACTACTTATGCTCTTGAGCTCGCCTCGACAGCACAATTTATTAATAATATATTAACCAATTCCGTGAAAGCTACTTTTCACATTATTTAACAGTCTTGTAATTCGGCGCTAACTGTAACTGAACAAAAAAAAAAGTAGAAAATAATAATACATACATACATAGAGGAAATGAATAGAAAGAGAGAGAGAGAGAGAGAGACGAAGAGAGAATCACATACTAAGCGCTCTTAAAAATTCTTTGGTACAAATTAAACGGCGTTAAGAGAGAGAGAGAGAGAGAGAGAGACAAATATAGAAAAAAGAGAAAGAGACTTTGCATTTAATTTCTGCAATAAATTTGCTTAATAATTGAATAAAGAATATTATTTTTTCTATTGATTTAATTGTAGTTTAACTATTATTTCGAGCTCGTTCTCTCTCTCTCTCTCTCTCTCTCTCTCTCTCTCTCTCTCTCTCGCTCTCTTTCATAGCGCTCTCCAGCTAAATATTTTTAACGATGGGCGCACTCGTTGCTGTTACGCGAAATCTTTAAATATATATTCAAAAAATTGACATTAAAATGTACATTGTTTTTATTTACAACGATGATTTGACAATTGGCCTCTGCTGTTTTAAAAAAAATAAAGTATGTTTGATAATAATTTCATTGTTGCTTTGAAATATGTTTTAAATAAAAAAAGCAACCGAAATAAGTTAGATGCTACCTCGGCTCGACTTGTCATCGGCTAATTTAGCCAATGGAACACGTGGAACTTATTAATCGACGCCATCATCGTTACTCGCTTATAACTATTACTTGTATGTATTATTTTTCTTTCTTTCTTTTCTTAAGCTCTTTATTGAAATTCAGTTTTTAAATATGAGACACGATGCACGTTCACCGATATTCTGCTTATTAAATTATCACAGAGAATATTATTCTTCTTATATATATATATACAATATTGTAAATATATATATTTACAATAAAAAATGAATTTAATTTAATGTATTTAAATAAAGAATTAAATCAATGCAAGCAGAATTATTTTAATCCATCAATTTTTAAATACTAAGTAAACTATTTTTGAAATAGCAAATACGACTGTGATGAACGAACGTAGAAGGGTTTTCAAAGTTTGCACCTTGACGTTTGTATTTAAAAATTGCTTATAAATGAATTTTATTTTTAAAAATAAATATTAATGTGCTTGTATTATTATTATTTTGGTAAAGTTTTATTATTTATTTATTTTGAAAAATTGACACAAATGTAAGGAAAAATCAAATGCATGAACGTATTAATACACGAGACTTATTATCATTAGTTTCCGAATAAATTTACAGATTACCGAGGTAACAATTAATTATGAATTTACAGTTGCCAATATATAAATATACGTGTGTGTGTGTGTGTGTGTGTGTGCGTGCGTGTGTGCTTGTGTGCTTGTGTGCGTATAAAAAATGAGCAAAAAAAATCAAAAATACCTCTATTGGTGTCAGCCTCATTTATTGGACGATTTGAATAAATATCTTTTGAGAAAAGGAGGGCCACAGAATTTAAAAAACAACAAAAAACAAAAAAAAATATATATATATATATATATATATAAGATAAAAACTCGCGCGCTCTTCTCTCGCTCCAACCTTCCCGATCGAAGCGCTTCGCCTTATCTCCGCGGAGAGCGGAGTACGGTGAGACGAGAGGGTGAGAGGGTGAGAGAGCGAGAGAGAGAGAGAGAGGAGAGCGAAAAAAAAAGACAAATGAATAAATAAAACAACCGGCAGAATCGTACGTGTGCCGTGGAAGAGCAGAAGAAGAAGAAGAAAAAAAAAAAAAAAAAAAGAATAGTCTTCGTTATCCGCGCGTCATCAAGCGAAAGAGATTCAGCGCAACTGGTCGATTTCCGTTGCGCCAGGAGCAGAGCACAAATTCGAACTGAAGAAAAATAGTCGTCGCGAGGTGCAGATAAGAGAGCTCACCCGTAGAGGTGGAAAAATGGTTGAGCGGCTGTGTTGTCGGAGAGAGAGCACTGCTGGCGTTAGCCTCCCATTTACCTGTGCAGCCGGATAGAGAGAGGACTACTAGCTACGGGGGGAGAGGAAGAGAGAGAGAGAGAGAGAGAGAGAGGAAGAGAGGAAGAGACGGGCTAAGAGAAAAGGAGAGAGGGAGCGAGCTAGCGAGCGAGCGAGAGCGAGAAAAACATGCAGAAAGATAAACAGACAGCACCGGAGGCACCGTCGGAGAGAGAGAGAGCGAGAGAGAGAGAGAGCGAGAGGGGGGGGGGGAATGCGACGGAGGAAAAGCAAATCCCATTACGACTCGGCAATAAGAAAAACAAAGTGCGTAGACGTAGTAAAGGAAGAAGGCACACAGGGAGATAATGGTATTGTAACGACGGATTATAATGGAGCAATGAGGAGACTAACTAACACCGGTGACGAGGGCGCAAGTGGAGCGACAGGGACGGAGAAGTAAACAGACGAAGGCGCAAGGGACGCTTCGACCGTATTTGGAGGGCTGGCGGCTGCGCCGGTGGTTAGCCGTCACGGGGCGGTAGGGAGGGAGGGAGGGGGAGAGAGAGAGAGAGAGAGGACCGCGTGACCGTACTAAATAGTGTCTTGTCCCCTGCGGCGCCACTTAAATGGAACGTCCCCCTCGTGCTCGTTGGCCAATGGTGGTCAAGCTTGTGCCTTGGTTTGTTTTCCTCCCGATGCAATTTGATCCGCGGTAATTCCCTTGCCCGCCCGCCCTCGCCCCGGGGCCCCCCCCCCACCAACCATCCCAGAAACACTCGCCGCAACTCGACGACGACAGTGTGGGCCTCGCGCCGATGCCTGCGATATTGTTGCAATTTTTTAAAAACAGCCATTGAAGCCACTCCACCGGTCAACACGTACACTGTCTCCGTGTTCTCAATATTCGCCAAAGAATTGCGTATTCTCTGTTGCTACTAGGCGATCGTTTAAATATTTGTTATATATTTTTCTACGCTCGCTGTTGAACTTACTTATTGGTCTTGCATACGTTTAAAATGAATAATTATTTAAATTTATATATATATATATATATATTGGCTAGAGCCTTTGCTCTCGTTTCACATGAAATAATTCAATTCTCAAATTTTTTTTTTTTTTCTTTTTTCCTTCTTTCTTTTCTTGCCAATACTGTACTTGCGCGCACTTCGTTTGTTAACATTTAAATTAAAGGCCTCAATATGGTAATGGCAAGTGTGTGTATTTCGAGTTGCGTTAAAATTAATATCAATTTAATAAACAATCGAGCGAAATGATAAGTTGTCCGTTTCATTTAAACTAATGGCTCAAAGAGTTGTTCAAAAACAAAAAAAAAATATTCCTCATTGTGGAACATCGGGCGAATTAATTACTTCTTTATATCCAAAAAACAAACACCTACAAATATTTTACATTTTTATTAAAAACACATATTACGTTTTAAATCCATACCAATAATATTAACGATTGATAAAACGATACGTTATTTATTTCTGACTGTTTTATAATTAATGCAAATCAGAAGAAACTATTACATTGGGGAAAACCTTCAGAATGCATTAGTGCAAAATCATTTTTATTGCATTATTTAAAAAAAAAGGCGTAAAGTTGTATAAAAAAATTTACACTACTTATAAACTAGACTCGAAACAGTATTATGTGAAATAGTTACGAATTTAATTCAAATGTTTATTGTTGTGCGGCATAAGCAAAAATAAAAATGCAAAAGAATAATTTATTAAAATTTATTAATTATAATAAAAACCTTCCGAATGTAATTAATTTATAATGATTTTTAATATAAATAACTAACGTTGGAAAGCGAAAAAACATAATTTCGATGACTATACACGTATGTTTTAAAGAATAATTTTTAAATTCAAAATTTTATTATTGTAGCCATATGACGTGTATATAATTTAATTCTCTTGTTAACACGAAACTCTATAATACACGAATAATTAAACTTGAAATTTCTACTTCTTCTATTTTAAAAAAATGGTTTATAATTACATGAATAAATTTTTTTCACCTATTGTACCTAGTTTGTACCTATTGTGAAAATAGTAACGTTGTGTTTAAATATTACACATTGTTTTCAGCTACTCAATTTTAAAGTGAGTAAAAAATACTGTTTTCTTATATATATATATATATATTTGTGTAGTATTATTTCGTGCTAAAAAAAACTTTGTTCAATAAAAATAATTTTTCAAATACATTCCCTCTAAAATATATGTAATTTTAAAATAACAGTTTTACATAATTTTCCAATAATGATAAAACTGATTAGCTCTGAAAAAAAAATTTTCTCACCTCGTACAACAGCGATGTACTATCGATCGGGTATTAAACATTCGCGCTTATAATTACGAATTTAAGACGTATTTATTATTTAAACGGTATTGAAAAATTAAGTCACAATTATTTGAATCAATACGAATACATTTTTATTTGTCCATCTAATATCTTAAAATAGTCAAATGAGCTCAATTACATACAATTTTATTCAGAATGTTCAAATAAAAAATTGTAAGCTTGAGAAGAAGTCAAGACCGTTCAAGAGCTATTAATTACGTACATTCAATGAAAATAAAATCGAATATACTTGTGTCAAGTTTTTCGTAAGAGTAAAAATTATCAAAAATGATAATGGATGAAATTACGGAAATTACAGCAATACTGTACAATAATCGCGAGATCTGCGGCTAAAGAAAATAATACGACAAGAACACATCGGTGGCGAGATACTCGGTTTTCTGCCTGGCAATGAGCAATAATAAAAAGCACAAGGCGAAAAGAAGCTCGGCTGACTATTACTCGGGCGCCCGGCACCAGAGTTTCCCGGCAATCTATTCCCAGCATCGATGTACAATGTACAAGAGGTGCACACCTGGGAGGACAGGTGAATTCCCTCTGTGCCGAGCAAACACGGTGTATGTGCCTCTCTTTCGTGTACAAACAGCCGTATAAAAAGTGGAAGAAAAAAAAAGAAATATATATAATGGGATTGCGGAAAACGTGAAAACGATTGGTAAAGCAGAGTACCGAGAGAGGGGGGAGGGGGTAGGGAGGCGAGAGAAAACGCGTAAGCGCGATACGCCTCGATGTCGTTGGCTCGAGCCGCGGCCCGAGGGGGAAAAAAAGAAATGGGAATAAGACGAGCTCTCTTTGTAAAATATAAAATTACTCAATGTGATTTTACGTGATTGACACAAGGTGTGTAGGAGGCGAAAAAACGCTGTTTACCGATGCTGATAAGGCTTCGTCGCAGTCGGGCCAGCGGAGCGAGAGGGTGAGAGCGATGGAGAGCGAGGAGCGAGAGGAGAGATAAGAAAAGAGCGCTGCTCGCTTGGCTGATACCATCCGGTGCCACAGAGTCGGCCGTTGGGCTCCTCGGCTCTTGCCGCCATTTTGACTAGCTCCGATCTAAAAAACTCTTCGGAATCAGCAACCCGAAAGCCAAACCGGCGCCTCTTCCTTCTCACTTGCCGGAACCTCTTATGTCCATCCCCTAATTCGCATTTGTACCTATACGTACACACTTATACATACACACACACACACACACACACACACACATATATATATATCTGTGCGTGCGCGTGTGGGTGTTGGTGCGCGAGCGCACAATTAAACAGACATTTAATAAAATTTCTACGAATGCTCCCCCCGTTGATAAAGAACTTGCCTATATACTTGATCAAAAGTACATATAATAAAATCTACAAATAACATTGCCTACTCTTTAATGTATATTGTACTACGTCCTTCTATAATAATACGCGTATATATTTATTTATAAGCGCGCACACTTGTGTATAATGAATTATGTTTGCGCGGGTGGACGATACTTTTCTTAAAAAAGTCCACCGTTCCGCACAGAAAAATAAGCTTTCGCGAAAGGAAAACTGTATTTGTTTATTTAATTTTTACCGACATTGAATGAGAAATTGATGCCCTTGTTGAAATAAAGCATCGTTTGAGAATATTTATTACCAATTACGAATACAATTAATCAAATTAATTAAACATGAGCACGCCAATCTCAATTGAAATCAATTAAAATAAAAAAAAAAAACAAAAAAAATTACGCAAAACTTCGAACGAATAACTTTCTGTTCTAGTTGAAAGAGAAAAAAAAACGTATCGACATTAATAATTGTTTTCTATGAAGAATTGCTTAAGTGGTAAATTTATTCGAGTATCGACGCTTCCTTGAGGCAAAAAATTGTCGTTGAAACACACGTTAAGTGACTGGAAAATATGTACACGAATCAGTAATTTTTAAAGTCTCTCATTCAAACAACACGATGAAAAATCAAGGATAAGTATTTATATTTACAGCTTTCGATTGTTTCCAATCGTTCTTATCGGCATCCGTTGATTTATTTTAGTACGTAGCGTTTCTTAGGACAGGTCTGAGAAAGAGGATTGAAATTGAAAAGGCAATATCTTGACCGAGAGGAGAAAAATTCGGAGCTTCGATAATTACGAAAGCCACATTTTACCATTGTGCTAGGGGTCCATCGTTACCCCCAGGCTGTTAATAAGCAGAAAAAGAATGCAAAAATTGTTCCGGATTAAAGGTCTCAAGAGCCCATTAACCGAAAAGAGGAGGAGATTTTTTGAGCAAACAAGGAGGAGGCGCCGCTAAATGTTTGAGAGCTAACTTTCCCCGTAACGATAAATCCAAACGACACAGAAAACTCGAGGCTTGCGCGATGAATCAAAGCAATAGGATGATTCAGCGTGTACATTAGAAATTGTTGTTAGCGACATAATACAACGGCTCCTTCGGCCGAGAGATACTCTCGCTTCGAAAAGAAAACGGAAAGAGCGAGAGAGAGAGAGAGAGCGAGAGAGAGAGAAAAGAGGACGGGAAATATTAATAATACTTCGAGGAATTTCCGAGTTAACAAAAATGCACCAAGAGCAAATAAATAAGTTACATCGGCGAGCTAGAAATAGACGCGCCTCAGCCTGTAGCGACTTGTTTACCGCCGTTGGTGGAGCTTCTCGCCCGGTTAATATTATTGTGACGCGCCAGCGTGGGAGAAATTTTTTAACCTCCCGAGGATACTCCAAATCCTTGGCTACCCGAGTTACGCCTTGTTTTATTGCACCGTCCACCCCCCCCCTAACCCCCGCGAGGCAGCTCAGAGGGCTTATTGTTAACCTTCGGCACGAGCTTTTGCCGGCAAGCGGCGGCGTGAGCAAGGCGCTGTAAATTTAACAAATGGGCAAGGCACTCGCAATTGTCAAATGCCAGCAGCAGCCCCGGCTCCCCTTCGCAAGGATGCGAAATAGTCTTTAGGCTACAATCGGCCATTTCGCACGACTATTTGGCACTGTTTGCCCTCGCTTCAGTTGTAAATAAAGGCACTTATCGTCATCGTGTCCGATGCATTTGAGTATGAAAAAAACACAACTAAAAAGAAGGAAAAAAAAGAAAAATATTAAAAAAAAAAAAAGCCCGCCTTTGTGTATCAATTTGTAATTTTATTTTACCTTACAATTAAAATTACAAGTTGTAATTGAAAAATACTTTGCAATCTCAACGATGAATCTGGCCTTCGTACATCAAAGATTATAAATTTCCGTGATTGATTAAAAATCGATATTTGTATTGTTACGGATAAGCAATGGTAATTATCTCGTAAGAAATCATTTGTCGAATGACCGTCTGAGCGTGAGATTTTTTCTTTTTTTTTTTTTCGCTTCTTGTTCGTTGAAAAATTGGCTTTTCCGACAAGCCAATTGTTGAAAATTGGACTATCGCCTGCTCCGTTGGAGCGTCACCATAAGCCATCGAGTACCATTCTTTTTAATTATTGGCGTAAGCTGTTGGGGAGCCCCCCCCCCTGTACAAATTAACTTAGTTTCCCAGGTACAGAGGTGCGCGCGCGCGCGTATACACCCGTTCATTGATAATTGCCACAGCCACGGGCTCGACCAAGCCCCGTGTACAATGGAATACCAGTAGCGAGTGGTTGTAAATTTCAAATTGAGAATTCCTACGATGACGGACGGAACAGGGCTCAACGTGTACCGAGACCGCGCTCGAAGTACAACGAACGAAGAACAAAGAGAGAAGGAGAGGAAGAGGTTACGAAGTGTACTGAGTTAGACCGACGCGAGAATTAAGACCTTTGGTCGAGCCTCGGTCTCAGCCTTCGGTGCCTATTTGTTGTCCATCGGTTTACGTTGTTAAAGCCATCTATTTGTTATGTATCGGTCTGTCTGTCTGGCCCCTCTCTCCCTCCCTCTCTCTCTCTCTCTCTCTCTCTCTCTGTCTCTCTCTCTCTCTCTCTGTCTGTCTGTCTGTCTGTCTGTCTGTCTGCCTGTCTATCTCTATCCGAGAGAACCTATCTCTCTCGCTCCCCCTCTCACTTACTGTCACCCAATCTCGTTGTCAAAATAAACCGCACTATCGCGATTTATCTCTTTTCCCATGATAATAAGAGATAAAACTGCATCATCACATTAGCTATTATCAGGTAAAATGATAATTTTCAGTCACCGGTACCCAACGCCACATCAGCAGGGAGTAGCAGCAGCAGCAGGATTGCCTCTCGCAGGCAGTCCTTCCACACGTACGCGAGAATCCGTTACTCACATCATTTTTCTACGCATCCATTTTCTATTGTCTTCTCGCGGCCAGCGAAAGTGTTCTTTCTATACCTTACGTCCGCTTCTTTTTTTCTCCATCGACCGTTCGTTTTCGTTGCTGCTCTTGCTCTATCTTTTCCCGCCCTCCCTCCCTCTCTCTCTCTCCCTCTCTCTCTCTCTCTCTCTCTCTCTCTCTCTCTCTCATGCCGTCGAGTGGCTTATCGGCTTGTATTGTACGTGAAAAGTGTCCGTTTTCGAGCCTGTTCGGCCTGTTCGATACATTGTTTTGTGAAAGGTGGCCGAAATATATACATGTATATATATTATAAGTTCGACCTTAAGCTTGTGCAATTCAGTCAATGCAGCTCACGGTTAGTTAACTTAATTGTTTCAATTTTAGTTGATTAACAAGTTATTTTATTCTCTATTAGCTGATTCGTCATCGGCGATTAAAAATTGTCGCTGGCATTTTGGCCAAGGAACTCTTATGCTTCTTTATTTGGTATTCGGCTGGAAATTATATATATATATATATATATATATATTATTTTTATCGCGTTAGATGTAAAGATAATTTGTCACACTTAAACGCGCCTACATTTATATATACGTATATACATATATTTATATTCATGTAGTCGTTAGTATTTTTTGTCTTCCCCGTACGCACGTGAATCGTCAAATAAATACGTTGCTCGTTACTTAAAATTTGGTTTGTTATTAATAATATATATATATATATATATATATGCGTGTATGTAATTTTAAAGGGATTTCATGTATTAGTAAGTAAACTCAAAAAATCTAAAACTTTTCAATGAGCAGCAGGGTTTGATAGTAATTAAGATAAATACTTATTATTCTAATGTAATTTCTATTGTCTGGTATTAGTGCACGTTGACCTTGGCTATTTTATTTATAAAATTAATATATTATCAATGTAAAGCAAGCTTTACAGAGATGTAGATTTAGTCTAAGGCCACAACCAATAGTTACAGTATAATACCTTTTATTTTAAGAACTAACACTTGAAATCTGTAATCTAATCAGTACCAAATAATTTAGCGGTAGCTCGTGTTCGTTTAGATGTAATTTTTTTTTTTAACGAAATGCCATTCTAATTGTCGATCTATTTATTCCAATCTTTTCTTAAACGATTGTCTCGTTATACCCTATTTATACCACTGTCGATATATTATACCGAATGTATTAGATTGCATCAATCTGTAAACAACTATTGTATTTAGCAATTATATCTATTATTTACTCAATAACAAACCTTAAACCGATGGTAGCGTTATAAAGTTTATTTGCAACGTTAAATTATTTACGCACTCCGGTTAACGTCCAGACTATTGTTTCTACATTATACTAAAACGCTAAATTTAGTATAAATTGTGTATTGCGTAATAAATAAATACGCATCACAATGAATCGGCTACAGTTGGCAAATTGAAATAAATCTTAACGCAGTTTATATTTAAGGAATAAAAAATTTCATCGTGCAATCTAAAAGGCTTTATCTGGACGGAGGATTGCAATACGAATACACTTTTATTAATTAATTCTTAAACTGATCGCTGTATTTGTTATCGTCGCAAAAATTGTGTATTTTAGATTAACTTAAAATTAGTCATAATTTTTAAGCGATAATAATTTAACTGACTTTCGTAATTTTTTTTAATAATTCAAAATTTTTAATTATAAACTGAATTTTTATTTATCATCTGGTATTGAAATTCTATTACATATTTTTTTATCTGATCCAATTAAAAAAAAAAAAATTGGATTGTCAACTAGTTATCAATCATTTTTTAAGATACTTTCTCTACTATTAATTATGAATTTCTACCACTAATAATATTAAGCATGATACTGCATACTTTAAAATAAAATTGTTTTCCAATATGTATGTACATACATATGTATATGTGTTTTTTTATTTTACTTCAAGATTCTTAGATTTATGCATAAACATATATACATATATATGCATAGATATAAATACAAAAAAGCGAAGCAAACATTCGCAATTTTCGTTGTATTATTGTATTATTAATGAAAATTGAAAAAGAAAAAATGTCCTTGTCAATAATTGTAAAAGATAGATTTTTAATTTATTTTCATGAAATTATAGTTAGAGCAAAGAAATTAGACTTTAAAATTTTTATTCTTATTTATTTTAAAATAAGATATTCCAACATTATAAATTTGGTTGCTTTTATCACATTTTCAATGATATTGCAATAATGAAATATTTAATTTTGTCAGCTAATAATAAAACGATCAACGATAACAATTTAACATTAAAAGTATTTAATCTTGTTTTGGCGTAAGTAAATTTTGCTAGTATAAAATTTTATATATTTGAATTTGATGCAATTTATTTTAATATACCTTCAATGAAGTGATGAAGTCTGCGAAAACAGAAAAAATTGTAATCCATTTTTTATTTTACAATTCGAATTGCGCTTGAGAAATTCGCAATAAATATTTCAATTATTTTTTAATACTATTTAATTTACTTTTAGTATGAGTGTTGTAGTTCGATCAAGGGTGTGAACATTTCTCGTTTTATTTGTTAAGCGCTCGAATATCTTATGAGTACGTTTCAAATTTTATTGCTTTAATATTGATACTTTTTTTTTTCATTATTATTTAATACTTTAAAAACTTTCTTCACTACACTCTTAATTATCGTATTAAAAAAAAAAAATTAAAATACTATCTTAATAATATTAATGTTTTGAAATGATGTATACGTATTTTTCCTTCTTCAACAAATGGCGTTGAAAAAATTAATTAACGAATTAGACAAACGATATTTTCAAATGATGGCATTATCGAAATTGAATTCGTAGCTTTAGCTAATGAAGGTTTTATACAAAATTGAACAATTGTTAAGTAATTGATGTAGAAAATATTTTTTTACTGCATTAAGATCTTCAAATTATCCTAATTGTTGATAAAAATTTTTATCAAATTTTAAATAGCGATTCAAATTTATTATTCGCATATAAGTTAATTGAAAGAGAAAACACAATCTTAACTGCCTATAAATCTGACAATTACAATGTATTCAAAATAGTGTTAGCATTAACGTTCAGAGGAATACTGCTATAAAAAGGAGGATGCAAATTTCAATCGGAGGATGAAGCGCGCAATTAATAAACCTTTTCTTCGAGCGCTAATCATAATGATAAGCGCTTTTCGAAAGAATGTTTGTTTAGTTTTGTAACGAGGCGCAATAATGTGAATTTCGGCCAGGGGAAAAAAAAATTCGAGGCAGAAGCGTGCGTTAAATTTCCCCCAATCCTCTCCGCCTCCTCTCTTATCGCTCGCTCTCTCATTATACTTGTCACTCTCCTCTCCTCTCCGACTTAGCGGAGGCTCACGTCATCGCTCGAATCGCGATCGATAAATGTCGCGTCTCATCTTATCTCGTCAGCGGTAAGACTCGAAAAGAGAGAGTGCGAGCAAACCGAGCGAGTGCGCCGATGTAGGCAGAGATAGAAATTTTTTTTTAACGCTATCGCGCCTGTCAGGACTGCCGCCGCGTCGGTGTGACCGACATATGGACAAACCCAACCAATGTGTATAATATGGACAATGTATTGGACGAGCCAAGGCTGTTGGGCTCAACCGCCCGCCTACAACCAATTGCACCCAATGCCAGTATTATACAGCTTGTTGTCCACTTTTTAATACCGAGCCGACGACCCTTGGGCTGCAATCGATTGTGCCTGCGATAATAAATAAACCACCCTTCGGATTTCGGCGCAGGGTACGCCTTTCGTTGGCCAATCATCTTTTGGCCCTGCGACGCCGAGCTTTACAGTTGATTCAAAACAATCAACCCCCAAGCGCGTGATAAATTTTAGGCCAAATCTCGCGATATACTTGGATATAAATCGAAGCGCGAACTTTACGTATCTAAGTTAAAATAGTATGGGCAATATCAATGGTCGAACAAGTTTGCATCGTGCTGTTACTTTCATCTTTTGCATTACATTGCATTATTTCCGTATTAAGTTTTTCGGTGTGAGCTCGACGGTGAGAGGGCGAAATATTCTATTTTATCAAACCTTTATTAAATGCGCTGCGTTAAAGAGAAATGCTTTATCTCGGTGGCAGAGGGGGAGGGGGGAGGGGGGGTTGGAAACATTTGAATAATATTCATTTACGAATGCAGAATGGACGATCCATTTATTTTTATAGTTTGCATTATTTTGAGTATCTCAAAGGAATTTCATAAAACGCAATGCCTTGCATAATCGTGATGCACAGATAAAGGGTTAAGATGCTTAAGACTGCAGCAAATATGACTAAACGAAGGCTACGAGCCAACGCCATTTATAAATAGCAAAAATTATGTTAGTCTTCATCTGGAAAAGAATAATAACGGAAGTGTAAATGTAAATAAAAAAATATGAAATAGTAAATATATAATATTGTTATCGATTAGCTTATTCTCACTTGACGCGTAAAAATGCTTACGCGGCATAAAGTACAATTTCTTATAAATATTTTTCAAGCGAGTTTCAGTATTTTTAATTTTAGTTTCCCAAAAGAGCTGCTCATAATTCATTATTAAATAAAAAATTGATTTTTTTTCATTTACACGCAATCAAAGCAATTGTATGACAAATTTCTCTTCTCCGAGGAAAAGCTTTAAACTGTCGACTTACATCAAAAAGCTCGTATCAAAATGACCGTATAGATCTAAACGACCCCAAAACTACTTGAAGGCGTATGTCGAAACAGTCCTCGATCCCTTGGTTAAAATCACAAAGTATCAATCGGTATCCTCTCCTTAATCGGTAAAATAATATACCAAAGTTACATGGACTGTCAACTAATGAATTCATCTCTTTCTCAATAGTCTGAAAGCCTGACAATGCACTCGTTTTGCCATCTAAAGCCTTACGGAGCCAATACAGATCGCAGCCATCGATCTTTAAACATTAAGCATCGCTGCGATCTAGTAAATTCTGCTTTCTGATAGAAAAGAAAAAAAATCGTTCCACGCGTAATACACAAGCACCGTTTATGAATTACACGTTTATGAAAAAAAATAAGTATACCAAAAGGTGTGCTTATGCGATACGTAAATTTTGGCGGTCTAAATATCGAGGTGCCGGTCATTAAGGCTCTCCAAAGATAGCGTAATTGATTTTTTGAAATTATACTTAGCGATATTATCAGTACATCCTCGTAGGCAATCGAGGCTTCAAACATTTTGATTATCGATATGGAGAAATAAGAAAAACCACACGCTCTATAAATAATAGTGATTTAGCAGCTTGTTTAAACTATTTATTAGCAAGATATATATAATAAAAATATTTATTTGTATATATATGTATTTCGCGTGACAAATAAATAAATTTTAATTGACGTTATCATAAAAACATGGAAAGTATATGTTTAAGTTATGATTGATTGTAAACGAATTTAACGTGAGTCACATATAAGTGATAAAATTAAACGCAACAAATTTCTTGCCGAATATTTAAATATTTACGGTTATTTTTCTTTTACTGACCGTACACATATGAAAAAAAATCAACTTAAATAGATTTAATATTGATAATTGTAAAAATATGTAATAGTTTTTTTTTTTAATTAACGTTTTTTAGCATTGAAAAGTTTTTCAATATTTGTGGATTTTTAATAAAGCTGTAAATAAAAAAATTTTTTTACAAATATGGGTATACTTTTAAAAGATTTTATAGTTGATTGATATAATTTTGTAACTAGTCTAATAAATAGTTATGAGAGGAATAAACTTTTAAATAATGTTTTGCTTATATGCAGCAAAATAGACGTTGGGGCAATTTAAGTGAGAGTATTAAAAATCCTTTTGCCTTGTGCTCAATAAGAATAATTTAATTAAGTTTCTTCTACACATACTGCAAATATATTAAGTTTTTTTGAAAAAATTATCTTCTTGAACTAACCTTAAATAGATATAAAACGAAATACAAAATTGATCCTATACTTCGAACCATTATTTTGATGTAGGTCAGGAGACAAATAAAGCAAAAATTTTACGCCTTCACAAGTTTCTTACCAATAACGAATATTACGTAAATTCAATTAAATTACCTAATTCTGACACAAGTGAATTAAATTTTCATTTGAAAGTTTATAATTATAAAAAATTTGTTTTTAATTATTGAACAGCTCAGTTTACGATAACTGCTTACATAATATTTTCATATTGCAAATGGCAGCAGCATTATTGGCCTACCATTTCCAGATTCATATAATTAGTCTTTTTAAAAAATTAATCTTAACGTAAAATAGTGCTAAGCAATTAATTAATAAAATAGAGCCTAAGCGCGTCTTATCTAATACATATATATTTAGCTAATGAAATTTACTCTGATAGATAATCGAATTTCAACAGCTGTAGATTATATTATTAATATTATTCGAGACAATAATTCTGCATGGTCAAGATAAAAAAATCTGCGGAATACCAGGCAGGAAATAAACAGATGCAAATAAAGCTATATTCATACCGTTAGACGTTATTACTCGTAAAAAATGAAAGATCACGGAATAAAAACAAAAGCTGAATATATGCGTAAGCTTAAAAGCAAAATCATGTCTCTTAAATTGTTTCGAATATTGATTTAAAACGAAAACATAACTACGATAGGAAAATAATAAATTTAACAAGATTTGTACTTAATTTACTTTTAAGAAGGCCATAAGATAAAGTGACCTGTTGCAATGTTACAGAAACGAAAAATAGCTCAATGTTATCAAATTTAACGTGATTTAATACGATTTTAGGTTTTATTTATCAAAATTAAAAAAATTATTTTTATTATAACTTTATTCACTGCAAAACAAACGAAAGCTAAGAAACAATTCGGTTTATAATTGACCTTGAAAATTTAAAATTAAATATAACAATAATGGGCGATGTGAGATTAACTTTAAAAAAATAACTAATAATCGGTACTTTAATGAATAAATACGAGCCGTGTAAAAATATATATATTGTAAAAGTGACAATTTATGTAATTAATGTAATTAAAAAAAAAAAAAAAAAAAACACGTAACTAAAATTAGAGATATAAAAATTTCTTTACTGTGTTATTTGCCTTTTTTGAGAAAATTATTATTAAGGTGCAGTAATAAAGTCACAATTTATGTAAAAAAAACTTACTCTTTTTACTATTAATATTAATTGATATTCAATATATTGGATAAACAATTGTATTCCACATTTAATATCTTATTTTCAGATCAAGCATTAAAAGTTTCCCAACTATAAAAAGCTCCGAATTATTTAACTTGTGGAATTGACAAAAAAGTAAGACTAAGATTAACCGTCATTAAAGAATTACCATTTTATATAAAATTACTTTAACTTTTTAGGGACATTAACACATTGCTAGTTAAACAATAACATAATAATTTCATTACAACTAAATAAACCTTTAATAATCTTACGATTAATGTATTCTACGTAATTTGTTATATGATATAATGACAAACAGAATGTAATGGTTATGTGTTTACAGATTCGAAAAGCTTACAAATGCTACCATTGGGAATAGTAAACACTTGTATAACTCACCTACCCTGGCTTATATAAATTGTCGCTCCAAACATTTTCTCCCCCCCCCTCGCCTCCCCCTTCCCCCGATATATAAAAAGATAACTCGAGCAGACTATTTATAGCGGTTTCAAAAAATTATTGATTTGTATAAGCCCGTATAATTACGTATGTGTATAAACAAAAAATGTACATATTTTACAATAAAATATGTATATTCCGTCGAGGAACGGATACTCGATTCCTTTTATTTAACAATAACTGTGATGTGCTCGCTCGATCTTTGAGAATAATAATTAGTTTATTTTTAGGATCTCCTTCATAATTTTAGGACAAATCATCAACGTATCAAAATAAAATTATCCATAACGCCATTAAATAAAACCTCTAATATATATATAATTCATCGAGTTTAAATTTTGTCTTTGATACCGGAGAAGCAAAACTATTTGCATCTCTGCGTGCAAAATTATTTGGGTGTAAATGTTTTTTAAATATAAATAAAATTAAATTTACCGATAGTTTTTGGTAATCGAGTATACTTTTATCTTATGTTTATAATATCTATTAAGGATTATTATAATTAAACTTTCACTAATGAAGCTTATATCTCATTAGAGCGACGATTAATAATATATTTATTTTTTTATTTTTCCTTGAATCGGTAAACACATTCAAAAGGCGTTTGAAATGAGGTAACAAAAAAATTACAAATTTGTTCAATTTGATCTATTTCAATTACACAGCGCCGTGTTCGTGACGCAATGGAACTGTTTATTATTCACTTATTATTCGCTATAATTATCTTTTGAAAAATTTGGATTTAAAAAAAATTTATGATACAGCCGAGAGAACATTCGTCGCAAATACCGAAAGTCATCAGTTTGTTTTTATTCTCGATCAAACAAAATCACTAACTTTTTTCCCCCCTTCTTCTTCTTCTTCTTCTTCTTCTTCTTCGGACTTATTAGTTTTACGTAATCGTGGAATTGAAAAAGTTCGCTCGACATTATACATCATAAGCTTGAGCAACCAGTGAAATATCGCGCACGAGCATTTCCAAGGATAACGTTCAATGTATATTGAAATAGATCTGCCTATTTTTTATGGGTTACCTCGCCAACAGTCTTGCTTTACATTATGGCGTGAGGAATATAGAGCAAAGATAGATAGATAGATAGAAAGAGAGAGAGAGAGAGAGAGAGAGAGAGAGAGAGGGCGAAGAAAGCTCCTTTCGCCAATGATTTACCGTATAATTTCATTCGGATAATTAAGTGAATTTGTGCCTCGTAAGAGATGTCCTGATTGTTATTTCACGCCCGAGTATTATTGATCCCGCGACAAACGTTATCGTATAACGACTTGATTTTCATTATCTACGACGCATTTTAATCTGTGTCTACGCTTCTTTAATCATTAATAAAACATTTTATCACACAATCCACACAAGCGCATACCCACACAAGAGCGCGCGCGATCGCGCACACACTCCGTGTATTTCCGAACATTCGCTCTACAGCTGTAGGAGACTAAGGACCGCCAATAGTTAAGCGAGTGCCTCCACGTTCGCCCTTCCTTTTTCCCCGTTAGCGCTTATGAAAATATATATATATATATATTCATACGTTTGCATGTGTGTGTGTGTGTGTGTGTGTCTGTCTTATATGTATGTATATGTATATTTGTGTATACATATATGCAGGTGTATGTACATCATAAGGCGTACGAAATGAGGTACAAGTAAGACTAAATTTAACGGGCCAAGTCGTAGAAGCCACATTAAATTATGCACAAGTTTTTCCCTACCCTCGGACGCCTAATACGGGCAGATGATAACGCTTCATGAAAATAAATATTTAGCCTCTTTGGTAAGTTTAAGGTCACGTGGCTTGGAACTTAAAAAACAGATTTTTTAATGTACGGCTAATGAAGAAAACCTGCCGTTTACCTCCAGGCCGAAAGTCCGCACAGGGCCAATATTCCCTATGCAATCGAATTAGCCTAGATATTGGTTACTTTGAAATTTATCGGTTGAGAATTTTTCGTGAGCTATGCAAAAAAAAAAAAAAAAAAAGGTTTATCTTTCCGTATGAATTGTAAGATCGTTATTTAATACGTTATCAATACTATTGTTAAAAGGTACACAGAGAAACACGCTGTTGACATACTATATGAATTAAAAATTTCGAACAGTAAAATTTTGTTTTCACGGCGTCTACTGATGATCTATTTACCTTGATAAGGTTGAGAGACATATTTTAAAAAATACTTAAACTAGAGAAGCCAAGCACTAGTTTCGAAACGATGTCAGGCGTATAATTGAAGACATTAATTTTATCGTCTAGTTGTACGAGCTGTATTTAAAAGTACGAAAGCCCCGAAACGAAAATGCGGATACTTATTAAGGGCATAGGTGGCTTTTTCATCGCGGCTACAAGACATTCATTTATTATTAACAGAATTTCAGGCTCGTAAGAGCCTCTAACGTTGAGCACCGATTCTAAGCGCCGAGGCAAATAAAAAATACGAATTACGTTGCAAAGCAACGAGGAATCTCGCTGGGCACATAATTTTTACGCGGAGCAGGAATTTTTTTCAATATTTAATGATTGTCAATTTGCGCTTTACTTAAAATTTAATTAAAATTCGCGAAAGCTTCAACGGAGTGTTTAAATACATTTAAACAAACAATGATGAAATACGAAAGGAACGCGAGGTTTTCGTCTTGCAACCCACATTAATATTATTCGAGTTGAAAATTTCAACGGAGGAGAATCTCAACTCACAGCTTAGAAACGTGCACAGAAAGTCTGAAGCGAAACACCTGTGTGTTTTTTATGAATATTTAGCCGGTAATTTTCGTGAACCACCAGTGTGCTGCGTGCATACATTCATCCGTCATGTAAATCATTTTCGTATTAACGTTCGATTGACTCTTCGTAAAGTATTCCGAAATTTATAAAATTTTATTATTATATACGCATATTAATATCAATTCTAAATGGCTAAAGTCATGATGATTGAATCAATAATATGTGTGTATATATATATACATATATACATATATACACACATATATATTTATTTTACCAAAATTTTAATTATGAATGAAACGCCGAATAAAGCCGCTTGTTTGAATTGTAATGTTTTATTCAAAAAAAAAAAAAAAAAAAAGAAAAAAAAATGTTTCATCCTTTAATATCGTTCCTAAAAACTCCAACAATGCCCGCGTCTTGTATTTGTATAAATAGAATACAGTTGAATAATGATTTGTTCAAGCGAACTTAATAATACACGTTTAATTAGGGTCGATAGTAGGTAAAAAACCGTATCGCCTCTTGTTGTGCATTAGAAGACCGAAAAAGAGAGAGAGAGAGAGAGAGAACGAACAGATCCAATGACCCAAATCAATGTCACTAATCGAACGGCTCGATTAATAATATTTCAGTGTACAATTAATCGCGTTTAGCGCCCGTACGACCAAGTCGACGACGACGAAGATGCGCTAGAAGTAAATCAAGTCTTCTCGGTGCAGCGAAACGATATTTATATCCGAATAGGAGGGAAATGCGCGCTTAATAACGCGTTGTTATTCCAAAAAGTCAATAATAACCGTTGCACATTGTAGATATAACCTACCTTGAGACGATATCTAAGCCGCTGATTCTGCCGTAGGTAAAAATCCTTAGGCTACGAGATATCGTATTCGTAACGCCGTCAAAGCTGATTAAAATTTAATGAACTTTAGGCAGTAGTTTGTTCTCTTCGTGGCCGAGTGCGTCCACGATAACGCACCAGTTGTATATTTGTGGTGCGCGGGGCTCCGTCTCGCTGCCACCGTTGCTGCTGCTGCTGCTGCTGCTGCTGCTGCTGTTTCTGATACTTGACACAGGTGTACATTTTTAAGATGTATACGCCAAGAAAACGCGTCGCCTCGTCTAACGCCAGCTTTCGTAATGAGAACACAAGTTCCGCGTTATAATACCGCTCCGAGCAAGTGCCATTGTTGAATTTTTTTTTTATTCTTCTCTCTCTCTCTCTCTCTTTACCACGAGAATTTTATTTTACCGCCATACGCGCTTTATGGGTATTTTGTTGTTACCGTTGCCGTTGCTGTTGACGCTGTTGTTCTTTATCGTTAACGTGGCCGAGTAACGAAATTAACGAAGCACCAGCCGATGTTGATGATTAATTTCAGCAGAATAATTAGTCTGATAAATATAAATACGTTTTATAATAAGCATTTCTACCTCCCGTACTTCACCGTGATATTTGTATTTTAATTATTTACAATTGATTATTTTGAAAAAACACGCCATTGAGAGCTTGAACTTGCCTTACCTATCCAAACATTATATTTCAACAATTTTAAAGGAAATTACGAGCTACGGGGTCAAGCTGCCAACTTCTTACGGAGCAATCCGAATGGACGTCGAGTTCACTTCGATCGAAAAGTTACAAGAGCAAATATAAGATTTTGGCGTTTAATAAGCATTGCAAAAAAAAATGGGGGAAAAAGACGAGAAAAGGCAAAACGGACGCCCGATGGAGTTGCAAGGGAGAAGGACAGATATTGAAATATCTCGAAGCGGTCGAAAGACTCAGGCCCTTACGAGGTGAAGTAAATTCAAAATTGTCCTCGGCGCATAGGGCGGTCTTTTTGGGGCCTTGGGGAGAGGGTGGGTGGGTGGGGGAGAGGCTAAGCCACGAATCATAGGCGGCGGCGGCGGAATACAGGCCCGGAGGGATCGGGATCGCGAGGAGTCGCTCATCGAATTCCCAAGCGAGCCGAATGGACCGATGGGTACCGGCGATTGACCTTGGCTCAACGAGCGCAGTTTCCTCGTGACGTCGAGCGCTCGATGGGCGCGCGCGCGCACGCGCGAATTCGCCCGCCTATTCCCGGGGCTGAACTTCCGCGGCCTTCTAAGCTGCGCGAACGGCGAGTGGAAAATTGCCTGGCTTCGGCGGCGCAAAGCCGAAGTGCTAGGGATAGGCCGGGCCTTGATTTGCGAGAGATGATAATATCCTTTAGTGGAAAAGGGAGAAATGGTCGTGTGCGTATTATGGAATCGGGCGCACATAATCACGTTATTGCATTTTTCGTGCGTATGTTTGTATGTAGTAAAGTTTTTGAAATTCATTTTACTTTATCTTCTTTTTTTTTTTTTTTTTTTGTTATTTATTTATTTTTTTTTATCTTTTATTGCTCACAATTATTTAGCTCGCAGTTCTAGGTTTCTTAATGTTGTCTTGTTATTTTATTATAGTTAGTCTTTAATGCTGTACTACTTTTAAGAACATTCGTGGCTTAATTCTTTTATTCAAATATTTACCTTAAATAAGTTCTTATAGCTACCATGTTAATATTATTTATACTGCTTTATACTTAAGTATATTTTCAATTGGAATTTCACATTTAAATGTAGAAAAAACACACACATTTTACCAAGCAGCAATCCTTTAATTTTACCAGCTTTGTATGAAAACTTTATATTTCGTTGGTTAATAATATCGACGTGGTTTAATGCTTAATGCGCATTCCGAAAAACTTATCAAAATAATGTTAATGAATGATTTATCCAATGAATCATTATTGATGTATGTTTATTATAACTTACATTTTTTTTATCATCGAATTATTAATCGATGCACTAAAGAGAAATCATTATTATACTGCGTTTTCGTAATATCAGCCTTTCTCATACTGTACTGATTTGTCGTTACGCATTATTTGTAAATTAATTTATTAAATATTTTTAATTTAGTAAATTAATTTAATAAATTAACTTTGAAAGAATATAATGAAAATAACGTATTCTCTTGAAAGACGCTGCACAAAGGTAAACACATATCATTTGTTATAACGGAGTTCCCAGGAATACACGTAGCGATTTTGCGATTTAAAGAATATGGAGACAATTTGATATGACATTGGCAGAGGGCCGAGTCGTGCGGCGATAGAGTAAATTTATACAGCAGCTAGAACTTTCAAAATATCCATAAGGATGCGGCCACGTTATCACAATGCCTACGCATTCCAGTACGAGTTGAGCCTGCGATTTGATAATTGAAATATTAAGCGTAATTTGATTTCGTTGATTTTAAAAAAAAAAAAAAATGTATCAACAACTAGGATTCAGCAATCGAAATGAAAATCTATTGATTATAAAATGAATCGTATTTATTAATTGCTATTGGGTACATATTTTACAGAATTATATTAAAATCGTGTCACTATGTTTATAAAAACTTGTTTTACTTTTATTTACACACGAAATACCGTCAGGTTATTCTTGAATTAAAAAACACATGGATTTATTTGGCAAATAACAATAGATGGTGGTTTTTAGATTTTTTAAGAATTTTTCATTGGAATAGTGTATACAATAATGCATACAATAGCGTATAATAATTTATGCAAATATATTTGTTTCATTGAGACACATATGCCAGATTTTCATATATATATATATATATATATATATATATATATTTATTTATTTATTATTTATCTAGCCTATTTATTACTGTTTAGTTAATTTTATACAAGCTCTGAGATTAACAATTAAAATGATTTGTTCCGTTTGATATTAATTTGTTATTAATATTCAGTGAAACGTGTTATATAAAATTGTCGTGTAAAATTTATACTATGCTATTGTGATGATACTGGTTAAAGATATTATTCGCTATTTCGATTTTGTATATTTTTTCAAATTAATAACAAACGTACATAAGATCTTTGCAGTTGTTGAACAGAGCTTAAATTGTTATTTTTTAAAATTATATTCATCATTGTTTTTAAATAAATTGACTATTATTCCACGTTAAATAATCTCAGGTTTATTATTAGTTGATTGATTTCCATGAATGGCAAAATGCTTCAAGTAGTTCTAATAATGTAATATAGTACCACAACTTGTTACTTGATTTCATTATTTACACGAGTTTTATACGTTT
The DNA here is from genome assembly GCA_018907135.1 of Kradibia gibbosae. Classification (NCBI taxonomy): domain Eukaryota; kingdom Metazoa; phylum Arthropoda; class Insecta; order Hymenoptera; family Agaonidae; genus Kradibia; species Kradibia gibbosae. The sequence goes on from JACCHX010000011.1 coordinate 5,132,543, forward strand.
TATACGTTTATTCGTTTTTATACATATATATATATATATATGTGTGTGTGTGTGTGTGTGTATACGCAATACTTCTTACATCTGCATTACACATACAATACAAATTATGTTGTACTACATTGTTGTGATACACATTTACTAAACAACTCTTTAATAATGTAGAGTAGAGCCATCGATCAGATGCATTTCTTTACTAATTTATCTTAAATTTTATTAGTTGTGATATTTGTATTTTTTTTAATAGAATGATAAATTCCATAGTATATCCCACCGATCATTTTAAAAGTTTTTATTCCACATTTACTGGTAATTTTTAAATGAGCTGAGCCTAATTACAAACTCTTCTGTAATGCGAAAATTAATAATATTTCACTGGTTCCGGTGAAATGTATCATTTCCATTTTTGAATCATTATTCGTGAATTTTGCAATAATTCTTTAAAATGCGAATTAAGATCGCTGTCTAGTTTTCGCAAATAGTTTGTTACCAGTTTGAAAACGTGACATTTAATTTTAGTTATGAAGATTAAAATAATGTCTTGCTAATGGCAAAAGACAAAAAATTATGTATACAAAATCAACACTTGAAGCACACAGTAATAAACATTAAATATATTTTCGATTTGCATAATATTATAATCTTTATGATAGATTTTTCTTTCAATGCTATAATAAATTTTGGCGGAGATTTCAGAGATATATTATTGATATTGCAATAAATTAAATCAATAAGTTATAAGTAGAAGGAACTCATGAATTTAAGATACAATACTACAACAATGCACATTATTTTAGAATGTAAAATTATAGTATAATTTAGAAAGAATCGACATCAACAGTTATATTAAAAAAAAAAAAACAAATAATAAAAAAAAGACAATTTCAGATAAATGCAGTTGCTAAATTTAAGTGTAAACTATTTGAGAAAATCATACGAAAAATCTGCGATGGTATTAGAAATTTATAAATATTGGTAATATTATAAAATTTATTGGTCTCCGCTATTAGGAATATTTATACATATATGGGTATGGGGAAAAGGCAAGCTAATGAGAGCTAAATTAAAATTAAAACGTATATTCAACGAACAAAAATAAATTTGGTACTTTACCTTTCTATTAAAATCACCTGAATATTCGACTTACGAGCAATTGAAAGTATTGAAGAATCGATTATTGAAAGTACAAGCGAAGCATAAAAAAGAGAGGAGATAAATGTTTTGGATTGCAGAAAGGTTACTAAATGATGGAGATGGATATAGTCGCAAAGGAACTATAATAAAAAACATGTATTTGTAGGTAATTTTTCAACAATAGTTCGAATGTATAATAATGGAAATAAATATTATTGGTCCACTGAAAGCCATTTTATTTAAAAACAATTGATGACTCGATACAACACTCTGATAATATATTAACTTTAAAATACTTTATTTTACTAACGAGCATAGACAATTAATTGTGGTGTAAAAATAAGTACCAATTAATGGCCAATCTGTATTTAGTGAAATAAACTTTAGTAATTTGCCTTAGTTAACGTTATCTTAAGTATCGTCACTTTCTTGCGCAGCCTATGTATTGCTGAAATTACAAATGCATTATAATTTGAATAATTATGATAGCAAATGCTCTCTCGCCAAGCCGCGAATAATTAAATAACTTCAAATTATTTTTTTTTTCTTTCATCTTAAAAACTAAACGCTTATTTTTTATTAACTTTTGTTTACAACATAAGCCATTCAACTATTTACAAAATATTGTCAATTGCGTTTTGGTATTCGTACTTGAGTTGCTTTGAAATTTTGCTTGGTTATAATTAAAAAAAAAAAAAAAAAAAATGAAAAATAAATAATAACAGTAATGCAAAAATAATGATTTCAATAATTGGAAACCTAATATTATTATTATTAAATTAATAACTGAACGAGATTACATTAGTCCAGTAGTCATAGTAAGTTATGATTCGTAAATTAATTGAGCCTTATTTACTAATAATTCATCAATATTTATTTAACAACTAATAAATGCTACATGCGAAAAAAATCAGCTATTCGTTTCAATAAAAAAATCTAATAATATTTAAAAAATTTCTTATTTAAACAATTTGCAAAGAAAGTCACTTTTTAACGAAGAAAGCTTTACAAATTCGCTTTTCGCAATTGATTGTAAAATATTGTATAAACAGGGGCTAAATCTACATTTTAATTTAATATTTCATTAAGTTTAATTTTTAAGATATTTGACCCTCTAATTTTACCTGTTATATTGTATAATTGTCGGCGAAAGTCATATCTTTACAAATACAGTGAGAAAAATGTATCGATCAATAATATTCAGTGAAAAAGATCATTTTTTTATATTGAGAATAATTCTATTTGTATATTTTGTACATATAAAGAACAATGATTAAATTTAATAAATTGCCGTATATAAGTTTATTCTATTTTGTAAATTAAATAGTCCTTGAAATATATACAATATAATAAGAACGTCTAAGATATGCGAATATTCTTGTTTTGCGGCAAATAGGCTAAACGAAAACTGACTTAACTTTTAACGCGACATTATTAGGATTCGTGCCTATTTGAAGAAAAAATTAAATAACATGACTCACTTATTACTGGTATTATTGCTGTTGTCATTACTATTACTATCACTATTGTTAATTACTATTATTACTATTATTATCATCGTTGTGGTTGTTGTCGTTGTTGTTATTACTGATATTATTACTTATTTCATTATTGTCATTAGTATTATTATTATAATATTACTGTTGTGCGTGTTGTTGTTGTTAATAAAATTAACATTACCATTATCATCATCATCATCATCATCATCATCATCATCATCATCATCATCATCATCATCATTTATAAACCGATGTAAATAATACACCATACTGACACTTTTGTAAGAAAATTACTCTATATTATTGGAACTTGTAATTTCTTATTGAAAGTACTTTTGGCAAGATTGCGAGTCTCTGTTGGTATCCGTTTACATTTTTATTTGTAAAATTTATCATACAAATAATTTGTGCAAAAGTCGTATTATGAAAGACTCGGGCGCCGATTTATTTATTTCTTAATATTATTTTACATTTAAAGTTGATTAAAGAATTATTCCTTGTTAATGTACACTCACTATTAACAATATCTTCTTCTTCTTCTTTTTTTTTAATTTGATTTAATTAAGCATTTACAGGAAAAATATTTATAATAGAAATTGCTTAAGAAATTTTCCTCGGTATTGATAATTGATAATTTAAGAATTGTTTAATTTTCATTTGGCGGATTATATTTAAATCTAAACTTTATTTCCAACAAAGTAAATATACAAATAATAATAACTAATTATACAATAAATGCTTCTTTTAATTACATATCCCTGACATAACGCAATCAGCGTCGTGAAGTAAAAATAATTACACATAATTTTTACGAACTAATTTTTTAACTAATTTTAATCAAAGTATAATTATGTATATTAAAATTAATGATACTGCTTGAGAGAACGTACGCTCTATAAATATGCCTTTAACTTGAAAGATGATTTTTTTTTAAAGATATCAGTAAATAAAAAAAGCTTAAACATGTTGAATTGCTTTCATTAAGTTTTGCTTTAGATCTAACCTTCATAATCCATGAATAACTTGACTTGACAAAAGAGATTCGCAAGACGGTTTCTCTTCGGTTGATTTATATTTATGTTGTGTTAATTGAACGAAGAGAATAAATTCTTTCTTATTCGGTAATTAAAAAAAAAAAAAAAAAATATCTCGATCGGTACAAATATCCATGTATTCTATTTAATTAGAAGAGTAGTTTCTAACGTCCTCATTGGTGTGCGCACTTGCCTGCGAAAATCGCACCATTGCACCTTCTCTTATCTTTATAAAATCGTTTTTTCAATAGGTATCTTTAACAGTATGTACTCGATAGTTAGTATATAAAAGCTTCCATTTGTTTTTTAGTGAAAATTTTAGTGAAAAAGCCACTGTTCTGTTTTTCACTTGAATTCGTAATCTGATTTTTTTTTTATTCTTTTTTTTTTTTTGTTTAACTTTCAAACAGTTTCAATTCATTTCAATAATTTTCCGATTTGACGCAAATTTTTTAGCCATTTTTACTTATAATTGCAATATTAAAATTTCCTTAGTTTGTTTTAACAATTTTCTCACATAAATATTCCTTCTATATTATACTTTTTTTTATATATATTATATTCTACATATAAGATCGTATAACGATACCATTAATATGCTTGTGTTTTTTTTTTATTGGCAAATTTGTATAAGTATCGGATCAGATTTTTTTTTTTTTTTTTTTTGATGGTGAATATTACAGGCGATTAATTTTAAGGTAAAATTGTGACAAGAAACCATTGTAATGGATACTCACGAAGAAGCAATGTAATTTGTCAACTAAATAAATAAATAATTAGCTCTTATAATGCACAATAGACTAATACAGCTAAGTATAATAATATTATAAAGAAAATAAGTCATAATGATAATGTTTAAATTTAAAAATAATAATATTACAAGTAATATCAACATTTTATTCCAAGTATTATTATTTATAAGTCGCCAAAGGAATCAACATGCATAGATACATAAAAAAAAAAAAATTTCATTCAATAAGATTACGTTATTATCGAATGCCATTAATATGATATTTGAATTGTAGAGTCCAATACAAAAAATATGTCAATCCTATAAAAGCTTCATCGCTTCAAATGTTTGCACTGCATTCGCTGATCGAAAGCATCGCGAGCACGACTAATGCGCAGCTTAATATCATGGTACCAAAGATTAAAAAAAAAAAAAAAAAAAAAAAAAAAAGAAAGAAAAACATCACATACAGACGATTTAATTCGCAATAATAATGTAACGTGCCTCAAGTCAACTTGAATTAAAAGTATCGCAAATTCTTAACAATTTGAGAATTATTTAATAGAGCTCTCCCTGGGGACAATCGCTATGAAATTAACGCAGCGTGGGACGATTTTGTTGAACAATTAATGCGCATCTGTAGCTCCGATAATATAACAGGCGCTCAATTGCCGATTATAGGAAATCATACGTGATGGTGGGGGGGGGGCAATAGTGCCAACGCCGTACGACGACTCCCGGCAATTTTACAGTCAAGCGCTCGACTAAGTGGTCCAACGTACAACAAAACGGAAAGGTAAAATGCTCAAAATTGTTGCGCAATACGCATCGACGATCGCTGGTGGTGGTCGTTGCTTATCTTTCCACGCGCAGGCACAGACAGAGAGAGAGAGAGAGAGAGAGAGGAAGGGATAGAAAGACATAGAGAAGAGAGAGAGAGAGAGACTTTGTAGCAACCTGATTGTATGCAAATTCTTCAGACGGACTCGAATATCATTGCAAAAAGTTTTTTAAAGGACACACAGGCAAAATCTCTTGCACGCCATTTTAAACAGATTCAGCGGAGTTCAAGGAGTTGGATTCGCTCGAGCTCGGATCCATAAACGATCTTGATTTTTCAACGGATTCAAATTCAGCCTGGCTGAATGATAGGGATAATTCCTCGATAGAGAGAGAGAGAGAGAGAGAGAGAGGCTAAAGGACCGTCCACCGCTGCCATCGATTGAAAAAGGTCTCTGATTTAGATGGTTTTAATAGTCATTGGGCGCGAGGGTCGAGGTCGGGGGGTCGGGGGTCGGGTGGGTGGGTTGGGGGTGGGGAAAGCAGAGCTCGGCCCGGAGCGCAGCGAGCCTCCCTATGAGGGTATGGAGACGACGGTGGGCCGATCGATGGTGTCGATGAGGAGCTTGCCGGCCGGTCCCGGCGACGAGTTCCCGAGGGTGACGATGTGCGGCGACGAGGCTATTTGATGATGGTCGGGCGAATGGTCGGCCGATACGAGGACCGGCGAGCGGGTGGCGCACGGCGGCGAGGGGCACTCGACCTTCGGCGAGTGGTGGTTCTCCATAACGTGGCTCTGCTGCTGCTGCTGCTGTTGCTGCTGCTGCTGCTGCTGCTGTTGGTGCTGCTGCTGCTGCTGCTGCTGCTGCTGCTGCGACATGACGTCGTAGTAGATATTGGATATGCCCGATTGATAGGAGATGGTCGATATGCGGTTCGCCTGCGCCTGACCGCCGTAGAGACTGGATGCGTAGGTCGTCTGCGACACGCTACTGTGACTTAGACGCAGATCGCTATAATTGTCTAGAAGAAAACCAACAATCGTTACCCATTTTCGTCCTTTACCCCTGCACTTTCTTTTTTAATCCTTAGGCTACCCTAGGCTTAATAATAGCGCTTTATGCGCGGCCCTACTAGTCTCCGAGCCTGTCCGACTTTTCGCTTCGGAACTTTCTCTACTTTATGTCCGTGGCAGTGCGGCGCTGCTCGTTTATTCGTTAAAGCAATCGTAATCGACGCTCTGCTCTAAAACTATTCATTATTACCATTGATTATTGTTATTATTATTATTGTTGTTGTTGTTGTTGTTTTTTGTTGTTGTAGTAGTTGTTGTTGTTGTTGTTGTTGTTGTTATCATTATCATCATTATAAGCCTACGGTGCGTTAAAGTCTAAGCAAAAGTTTACCTCCTTTCGAACTCTCATTTGAGCCAATCAACTGTCACGGACACTTGCAAATGATTAAATTAATAATGACGTCGATGGGAAAGTAGGCGTGACGATTTTTTTCTTTTCTATTTTTTTTTTTTTTTTCAATGAGCGTAAGTTTAAGAAAATGGAAACCCACATTAAAGAAATCACTATTTGTTACGGATGATATTTGTAGTCGCTTAAATAAATAATGTGCATGAAAATTTTACAATAATAAAATGTTTTATTAAAACGAATAAAAAAAAAGAATATCTATTGACAGTTTTTTATTGTTTAAAGTGATGGAATTTTAAATCTTAGTACCCTAAGTGTTACATGATGACATACGGTAAATTAGTAATAAATAAAATTAAGCTTAAACAATTTATTGATATTCGTTAATTTAATCAAACTCTACACAATGAAATTAAAATATTATTTAATGATGTTGAATTAAATAAAATGTTTTATTATATCTTATCTTGTATGTATACATATATATATATATATATATATATATATATATTTATTTATGTAAGTGTATTTGTGTGTGTGTGGGTGTGGGTGTGTGTGCGTGCGCGTGTAAACTGAAGAAAGTTGTGAACTTAAAACAATAATTTTTGTCAATAATAATAATAATAGCTTGTAAAAAATTTGTGCAAACGAGGAGTGGGGGATAAACGAGCACTAGAACTTTTAAATGAAATAAAATTGAAAGCTCCGCATTCGAGCCTCGTTAATGCCGTATCGGCAGTAGCCAACTGTGTTCAATACCAAAGCAACGATCGACTGTTTTTTTTTTTCATTAATTGGAAAAATGTAAAAGTTGCTCGCACCGAGCCGCGAGCCAATCATTAGTAGGATAAAAATGAAAATGGACAGGGAACGCAAGTCGACTTGCCTGATCGCGAAGGCCGGATCGAGCGGGAAACAAAGAAAGGGTTAAAAGGTTTGAAGTGGGTCGGTGGGGCAGAAAAGGCAGAGAAGAAGAAGAAGAAGAAGAAGAAGAAGAAGAAGAAGAAGAAGCCAAGCGGCGATTGTTCGATCGCTCGGATGACGATTGGAGGTTTTGGCAGGAGGCAGGCGCGAGGGCAGGGAGGCGCGGCGGCTCCTCTTGGGGTCGGGGGGTCGGGGGGCGGGGCGGGGAGCAGCCGCCGCCGCTAAACGACGTAGGCCGTGAAGTAATGTGCGTGATAATTACCGGTCTCGATCTTGAGGGTGTTATTATTATTGTTATTATTGTTATTGTTGTTATTGTTATTGTTGTGGTGGACGGTGCAGGGGGCGATGGGCCCGCTAATGGGCGTGTCCCCGATCTTGACGTTTTTCGGCTTGCGCTTGCGCGTCTGTATGACGTCCTTCTTCATGCTGAGCGGCCTGTTGATGCCGTGGAGCTTGAAGTAGAGGCCGCAGGCGTTGCAGACCGCGTCCCCGTGCGCGTTCCTCCGCCAGAGCGCCGTCGCCGTCGTCTGGCAGTTGCTGCAGGATAGACCGGCGCGCCTGGAGGCCGACTGCGGGTGGAGAGAAGCAGAATGCGACAAGCTTTATTTTTACTGGCCGTTCGACCCTTTAACCCACCCCACCCCACCCCCAGCTATTTCTCCATTCTTTTAATTTTTTTCTTTCTTTCTTTCTTTCTTTCTCTTTCTTTCCGTGCTTCGAGGTGATCCGGGGCGACGGGGGTTGTTGGCACGGGGGGGGGCTGGTAAGTTTCAACGCCCCGGCAATTTTGGCAGCTTCGCACCGAGCGCGACTCGCGGTAGCTTTTATTATTCACCGCGCGCCGAGCTACAATAATTATTCCGCGCGTCCGCGATAACAACGGCTGCCGGCCAGGCAGAAGGGCCAGAGCAATGATAAATCATTGGTGGTTGGGCGCGTTCATTGTCGAGATCGATGGAAGTGCAGTCGGTGGATCGGTGAAAGCTCGAACTCTCGCGAGCACCTCGAGTCGAACGGCATTACCGAAGAGATCGGGTGCAAATTATCTCAGGACTTTTGAGAGCTTGCGGCTCCTGTGCATCGTTGGCTCGAAGTGAGTCGCGATTCGTGCTTGGAAAACGGCAGCGCTGCATCCTTGCAATAGGCAAGAGCAAAGTACGAGGGCAATTTTAATATCGAGGTCCGGTCGCTCCGAGAGAGAAACTTGCGGCAATTGACTTCATTGGACTCGCGTTGGATAGCGATTCATTATTATGCAACCGAAGCCGTTGTTCCGAAACAGCCTCGCCGCTCGCGCGCAAACGCCTCAACGCCGATTAAAAGATTCTACTCTGTATCCGAGATATGGATAGCCGTAGTCGACCTGGAGTCGGAGTGTTTACCTCGAGGGCTCGCGGGTACGGTGGCCGACCGATAATAAATGGTCGTTAAAATTTCATGGCGATCTCGCGCATAATCTCGAGTGCGAGTTAACGAAATCGAGGGCGTCGTGACTTTGGGAGTGTTCTCTTTTCTGTTTTTGCTTTTTATTTTTGCTTTTTTTTTTGCTTTTTTTGCTTTTATTGTGAGCATATACCATGGGTATAGTGGCACCTCGAGCAACGTGTTACAAAAGTAGCCATTATCAAAATTCGACTCGTACGACTGATTCGCTTGACGTGAACGAAAATAAAAAATAAATAAATAAATAAATAAAGATAAATAAATAAAAAAAAGAAAAAAAAAATGAACAAATTAATATAAATTCAAAGTCGTTCGTTTCGGAGCTGAGGGATTGTTATTTTCATGAGATGCTATTTATGATCGGCAGTGTTACACCGTGTAAACATGATAAGGGGATGATTCTTGCAGCTTACGACGTTAACTTCAATTGAGATCGCGCGTGAATTTACGCAATTATAATCGCGCTTAAAACTATGAGTATGCACTCCGAGTTAAGCGAGCGACAAGAGAATGAATCGCGAGCTTTGATTCGACGTGCCCTTCGGGTTGAGATAGAGAGATAGAGAGAGATAGAGCGTGCGAGAGAGAGATAGAGAGAGAGAGAGAGAATAAAATGTCGCCACTGGACGAGCTGTTTGCGTTCGTTCGTGCGTGTGCCGGTAGTCGTGTGCCTGTCGGGGTTCTGGTGTGGGTCGGTCCGTGGCCGTGCGTGGTTGCAAGGGGGGGGGCGGGAGGAGGCGAGATAGTCGGATAAGCGTCGGCGATTGATTTCTTTCGAGGGGAAGAAGAGCGAGGGCCGCAGAGTGCCGAGTTGAGGTGATGCCAAAATAGTTAAGCGCAGCAGAGCAATGAGGGGGAGGGGACAGAGGAGCGGGAGTGACACCTACCAAACGCCGGCTCGGTTTCTCTTCGAGGGTGCGAGGGACGCCACTATACCCACAGAAGCCTTTGTAGAATTCGCCCTGGTCCGCCACTGAAACAGACATGAGGCCAAAGATTAGGACTATTTTTTTTGCTTTCTCCGATTAGATTCTCGTCTGACTTTTTCATCGGATCAAAAGAGAGGCTAAGCTTATCCTCCAATTTCTTTCCTTATTACGCAGCCACTTATCGTGCAAACCTTGCGTACAAATTTCCATCCCCCTTCATCGTAAGATCTCTCTTTTTTTTTTTTCTTTTTTTTTTCTTTTCTCTCTTTTTTTTTTTTTTTTTTTTTTTTTTTTTATACTACTTGTTTTGCTTTTATCTTTATATTATTTCTTTTCCTTTCTCTTTTTTTTTCCTTCCCCTTGTGCGGCAAATTCACGTGAAAAGTTCATTAGCAATTCGGCCAAGGGCGAATATCCACAGAGGCTCCTGGTTACCTTTTTACTAGGCGTTCGTTAGGCGATTATTGGGTTGCCCATCGTTCAATAGCGTCGTCGCTCGCAGCGACTGTTCTCGCAGTTTTGGCTTTTCCTTTTTAAACAATTGATGTTTTACGAAACCGACCTGCGGCTACTCCTGACGCCATTGAAATCAAGCGGGTAAACAAAGGGGACCAAGCCAATGGTTGAAAATGAAATTTCATCTCGTATCGATCCCCGAATAATCGCGATGATGTACCGACCGGCGTTTCCTTGCGCCATTGCGGGCTTCCAAACATTGCGATTCGGCAATAGATAGAGATAGAGACAGAGAGAGAGAAATAGAGAGAGAGAGATAGAGAGAGAGAGAGAGTGAGAGAGAGTGAGAAGAGCGGAGGAGGAGTTGCGAGCAGCGCCGCGAGCTACGATTTCGTAAAAGTCAATAATTTAGAAATGACGGCGCTTTTTGCCCATTTGTTGTTTTTATTTTTTTTTTGTTTTTTTTTTTTTTGTTTTTTTTTACCAGGACTGGATGATCGCTCCTCGCTTACCATGCGCCGTGATTGCTTAACCAATGGCCGATTCATTCCGTTCATCTTGTGGTAAAGTCCGCAGGCGTTGCAGAGGTAGTGGCCGGTCCCGTCCCGTCGCCACAGTGGAGTTGAAACCGCCCCGCAATTCACGCATTCACGACCCTCCGTAAAGTACTCAGCTTCGATGTTGTGCACTGCATTTTTTTATGATTTTTTGGTCTTATTCGTGTGCTTGTTGTTGTTGTTGTTGTTTTGTTTTGTTTTGTTTTTATTTAAAAAATTTTTTTTTCTCTTTTTTTTTTTTTTTTTTTGGGTTCCGGTCAATTTCTCGGGCATCGGCGGTCGCCATTGACGCCGTCGCTTTACTTTGCTTTTCATCCCACTAACAACGGAGTCGTCGCTTCATCGGAAGCTGAGCTCGGCTTTTCTACGAGTATCGCGCTAAATGGCTCTAATGCACAATGATCCTTTCAACGCAATCGTTTGGCAAAATCAATCAGCTCGGCCGCGACTCCTTGGTATATATCCTCCCGATGGCTTGCCTTCTAGATGCGAAACCCACCCCGCCCCCCCCCTTTTGAAAATAATGCAATTCAAGCCGGGACGGTCCCTTGCGGAGTGGAAGGAACAAAAAAAAGACCGGGAAAATAAACGAGGCCATGAATTTATCGTCGATCTCAAGGAAGGCCAATGTGTCGAGGAACATTCGGAATCACTCGTGCCCGAGCTGCTTGCGCGTTCCTGGCGAAACGATAAATAAATATACGCGGCTGCAGTCGCTGCTGCTGCTGCTGCTGCTGCTGCGCAAAAAGAAAAAGAGTATCAAACCGCAGACGGCGAATCGTTTCCAAAAGTTCGCGGCTCCGATAATTCCTCCCGGGCTTTATTTTATCGAGCCCCAGTTGGTAACAACGAAGTCAGGGGCCCGAAGCTCGCCACCGTTAGGCCTTCGTTGAATCGAGGTTAATAAATTTCCTTGAATTTAAGAGCTTGGAAAGTAGTGCTCGAGGCAGCGCGCGCACAGCCGGTATTAAAACTCCCGGCATTTACCGGGTCTGTCGTCGCACGGTGCGCGATATCACTGGGTCCCCCTTTTCACGTGCCGGCGCTCTCGCTTCTAAGCAATTGTCCGGATACCCGCAGTCGTTTTTTTTTTTTTTACAGCGATAAAGAAAAGAAGAGAAAAAAAAAAAAGAAGAAAAAAGGAAGAGAGGGGACTACAAAAAAAAAAAAAAAAAAAAACAGAAACGCTAGTCTGCATTCCGCCTATTGCGATGCCCGGCCAATGACGTTTTTACGTACGTGCACATGTAGGAAAAAGGGAGAGCGGTGGTTGGCTCTGGAGGAGCGATTTTATTTTTACTTCGAAAACGTGAGAGCCTATCGATATTATTCTGGCTTTTATTAAACGACTTGGTAATTTCACACTCGAAAATATATTGATGCTTGCGTTTTTTATATGCGATGCCCAGCGGACAGTTCGTTACATTCTTTGTAAATAAGGCTGTAAAACGATTTCGTTTGTTTAGCTGCTGCAGGTCTATTCAATTAATTATGAAGTTGATTGCAATTGCAACTTCTTTACGTACAATCGAGGGTTGCGTTCGAAGGCAGGAATTACAAATATGTTAATAATTATTTACGAGGCCGGGAACTATTGCTGAACTTCGATTAATCGGTTTAGCTGCTCTAGTTTTTTTTTTTTTTTTTTTATATAAAAGAAGCAAATTTGAATTGCACGATTGATTAATAAGTTAAAAACTATAGTATTGCATTATTATTAATAAACTGCATTACACAAATAGTAAAATTAAATTGCTTCTTTTTAAAATAATATATATATATATATATATATATACACTTTCGCGATAAAGTTCTCTTCGATAATAGGAATAACTTGAAATTAATCACCATTGCGGTATTATAAAAAAAGAAAAAGCGTAGATGCTTCCTTGCCCGTCTTTTAGTCTTATTAAAAAATAATAATTCTGCCTTCCAGCGAGGTACAACAAAGAAATCTCTTGAAAGAAAACTGACGTTACGCTACGTTTTAAAGCTACGCACGCGTATGGGTAGGCGCGCGCGCGCGCGCTTATGCACGCACATACGCACACGCACACACACGCACACAAGCGCACGCACATATGCACACGTACAAAAGCGGGCGTGCGCGCGTATACATTGTACAACAAAAAACTTCCTTAATAACCTACTTAAACACCAAATAAAATAAAAATCAGAACGAAAGATGGCCGAATTGCTTATTGTCAAGCCTGAAAAAAGTACAGCTGAGGAGAAGAAGGAAGAGGACGAAAGCGGACATGTGCATTATCACGGCGTTTCCGGTAACCGATGATAAGGATTTGTTGTATGTTCTGACCGAGCCCTATCCCCATAAAAAATTACGCGCTCGTACTTTGGTGAATGCGATTAGCTGTTTTGAATTGCCTGTTCTAACATTCATACCTACGCTAACACAAATTTACAATTTTTTTTTCCTTCTAAGAATACTATTTATTGTCACGTATTATATAAATTTCCTATTGGTATTTTTAACGGAATATACGTCAAATGCTTTTTAAACTTTAAAATGTACATTAAAAATTCCTTTAGCTTATAAAAGAAACTGTTTGCTCTTGCTTAATTTAACATTATACCAAGTGCTATAAAGCGTTATTATAAATAAATAAATCCATGTCTTAAGATAAATATTATTATTATTTTTTGTTTCTAAATTAAAAAAAAAAAAAACATCAATGCACATGTAAACGGACGATAAAAAATATTGTACGCATTGAGCCACTTTATAAATTCGATGGGATTTTGTATTTTTTTTAAAGGAATAAACTAATACTCTTGCCGCTGAATACAATAATAATAATTCAAATGTTAATATAATTAACAAACGCGTTCAATTGTAATATTAAATCGCAGCTAATGTAACTATTAGCATTTTAAATATACATTTGTATGTCGTTCATTTGATTGATACGTTTAAAAAGTGGCAATTAATACATTTATGACAGAACGTGATGTAGTTGCGTCTTGAAAATTATGATTGAAAATTAACATCTCAGGTTTACAACGGAAAATCGTATAATTTCATTGTGATACGTTCGATCGCTAAGGTAATGAAAATGCTTCAAGTTTGGTGAAAACTCCTGCGATTTAAAAAAAAAAAAATTGGAAAAACAATGGCTAAAAAAACATCAAAAAAAAAAAAAAATAGAAAGCGTTCGGTAACTTGATCGAATGACTTATTGATCGCTAGCTTCAAATATCAATTAATTGGGCAAAGATTAAAAATTTACACCCTTTTACTAATAGACAAGGGAAAGATTAAAAAAAAAGAAAAAAGGAAATAATAAATATTGCCTTTAGCGTAATATCCGAGCTTCGGCTAAGGATAGATTCATATTGACAACATAAAGTAGTAATAATTCCGTGAGTTAAATAAAAAAGGGGGGGGGTAATTGGTAGTTCTGCTCGCTCTCATTTAGATAAAAAACGTTCGTTGGCCGTTTCCTCGGACCTTCAATTCTGCCAACGCTGTAAACAAAATCCCAACAAAGAATGGTACAAGGGAGGAGGAGCATCGCAGAGGCTAAATACTTTTTCCCCTTTTTGTTTCGTTTCGCGCCGATAAGTTCGCCGGGGCCAAAGTGGCCGAAGGGATAATGTTGCAAACCGGAGGCTGGCCGCGCGGGCTCGAGCGTCTCGGCGGCGGCGGCGGCGACGGCGGGGGTGCAATTAATGAAATTCGCGCATTAGCGAGGCGAGTTAGAAGAAGCGAGGTGGTACTCGATAATTGACCGGGTAAATGTCCGGTGATACTTTAATCCGGGGCCTGCGCACGCACGTCCCATTCTCAAGTTACCCTCCACCGGCTGCCCCTTCCGCCGCCGCCGCCGGTGGAGTTATGTACGCAGGAGGGCTCGAGGAGGAGGACACACGATGGTCGCTCACGTGTACGGTTACCGAGGAAGCAGGGAGAGGCCGGCGCGCGCTGTACCAGGTATAAAAAAAAAAGCGTAGGAAGGCGATCGGGTGTCGGCGCGAGCGAATTCGCAAAAATGGCCCTGACGCCGCTTTTATTGTCGGAGGTCCCCCGCCCCAGCCCCGCTGTCACCCTGTCCCGCGACGCGCGCGCTCTGGAAGCTTCGCGAATGCATCGCGTTACGCGAGAGCCGCGGGCCAACGGCCAACGGCTCCGTCGCCAACCTCGCGCCCTCGTCGTCGTCGCGCTGACGCCATCGCGCCGAGCGGATAAACTCGCAGCAGCCGCTGCTGCTGCTGCTGCTGCTGCTGCCGCTGCCGCCGCAGACTCTCTCTCGCTCCTGGCGCGCGCGGGCCCCGTGAAAGCCGAGCAACGGCAGAATGCTGCCGTTGCCGCTCTCGGCGACGCCGCAGAAGCGCGCGCTGGGCACATTCTTCGACTGGATTGCACTGGTCGTCGGTCTTTTGTTGTTTTCTCTCTCTCTTTCTTTCTTTCTTTATTTTGCTCTCTCTCTCTCTCGCCCTCCTTCTCCTCCCTGACTCTTTCCTCGTTGCCGCGAGCTTGGAGAGACTCGGAGGGCGGCGGCGGCGGACAGTCAACGGACGTTAATTGGTGGCTCCTCACCGGTCGGCGAATATGCCGCTGCCCTACGGCACTGATCGATCACGAGGCCGACGAAAACGTTTCCTATCGACTCGATTGCGCGAACCCTCGATCGCCTAAATCTTCAACGCCGCTGCGCCTCTGTCACCCGATCGACCTATGACTGTGATTTTTTCATTGGCTCGTGTAATTATTCCGTTTGAATTTATTAGCAAAACCGCGCGTCGTGCCAAGGACTCCGTTTTATTTATTTTGCTTTTTTTTTTTTTATAAATTCGAAGCACACATTAAATATTAATCGAAATCCTTTTCTCTTTCAGACAATTAGGATTAAAGCCATTGCTAGCACCTTTTTGCTCTTGGCGTTAATTTTAATACCGATTTTAATGCGCCCTGATTGATCCAAGCTGCAGAACAACGAATACTCGTATTAAATGTGTTAAACGAGTATTAAATTATTGAGAAGTGACAATCAAATAGAGTAACGTAAATTTCGATAGCCGATTAGCCGTAATCATACTTATTCATTGATACGTTAAGAAACGTTTAAAAAAGCTAACTTTTGATTATAAAATGTTACATTGTAACAGTAGCTTATATTTACGTTAAGATTTAATTCATACAGACAACCGAAGATTAAAAAATTATTTAAAATATATTTTAAAGTAATTTCGACTTCGTAATTTTTGATATTGGTACGCGAAATCTACAAATTGTAATGAAAAAAACACCCCAAAAGTATAATTATCAATGCTTACAAATTATTACGATAAATTGACAAAAAAGAAAAGTTTTTTGTTCGAATATGAAATTATTACGCAGAAAAGGCCATCTAATGGTCAATTATTATTTAAACTATATTGAAAGGTTACTGTGTGGATCAAGGAAACGTTAAGTTATAGATTAAAAAATTTTAATATCATATTAAGCTTAAGTACGTAGGATCAACGTTATACATTTAAAAAGTATCTATATTTTACACGACTGTGGCCAACGAAGTTTGGGCGCTGAGCGAATTAAAAACTGTTAAAATGTTACAATCAAATCCTTCAAATTACAACCAATATTATATATATATATTATTAGATTTGAAATCTCCCAGAACGAAATAATTCTTACGCGCATTCTATTTAACAGGAAAAATTGAGGAGAAACATTTCAAACGCCAATGAGTCGTCGGTGCCTTGACCTCGCGGCCATCCATTAACGGAGACTTCAACAACGCCTAGAGCGGATTAAAATGTAACGCTCCTCGACTCGATTACCCGTAAAATACACTAAAGCAATTTTCATCTATAGCTCTCGCTTTACACCGATCGAATCGCCACGAATTGTCAAGAGGACTAATTTACACGAGGAGAAAAGATTTAGATAAAAGAAATATATTTATATTCTTTTACATGCATATATATATATATATATTCACGAGGATGGCAATCGTTTGAAATACCCGTTTGAAAAAAAAAAAAAAAAAAAAAAAACACGACCACCTCTCCCGTAAGAGAGTCTCCACGGAACAAGATACAATAGAGCAAGTATCCGAATCCCTGGTATCGATCACTTGGGAATATTTCAGGAACGATGATGGACTTATTGTCACTCTCTCTCTCCTCAAGACACCGGGAGGATAGGAAATCGAAGAAACGTAACGCGCGGCTATCGATCAATGATTTCGAGTGGGGCTCAAGGCCACGCAAATACCCGATCGTTATTATATTTATAACATCGTTTAGTGCCACATGTGCGCGCCTACTCGGGATTACTGTAGGGGACGACGCAAAGCATGCGCGAGTCGCGGTACACTCGTCCTTCGTCCCAATCCTCCTCCCTCGTAATCGAGGCCTCGCTCGTGCGCTCATTAAGCCCCATTTGAGAGTCGCGCGCTGCGTCTTCCAAGAGCTCGACGCTCAAGGGCCCCATTCAAATGATCCCTCGCCCTTCACTCGGTCCTACACCGCGGAGTCGACCCCAAGGGACCAATGGACCACTAAGAGTCTCCGGGTATATTTAAATTTTCCACTCGGATACTCCTCGGATGCTCCTCTCCAAAGCATAACTCAGTTCTTTTGATATTAATGCGATACAACATTGTTGCTACTCTTGCTGCTGCTGCTGCTTCTGATGCTTTTGTTATTTATTATTGGCGATAGGTTCGCGAAAGCGATGATAGAATCAATATCTCATCGAGCCTGCGAATTAACAACGCGCGAATTATTTTGCAGCGCTGCATTAGAAAGTACCGGGCATTATTGAACAAACGCAGTTATCTCGACGAACCTTCGACGCGATTCCAGCTGATGTTTTCGACGAGTTCTTTCCAAACTGCGCGCACAGAAATACAATGCGATCGAAGATCGAGACAAGGCGGCAATTTCTTGTGGTATCCTAATTCCTCGGGGTGCGCGCACACGCGCTGCGGTCGCAGATAAAAAAACAAAAAGAAAAAAAAAAGAAAAAAAAAAGAAAAAGAAAGAAAGAGCAATAAGAAAGAAGGAAAAAACTTGAAAAAAAAAAAAGAAGTCAATAAAGTTGAAGAACGACGAGGCCTCCCGGATCGCGTTAAGGTTACACTGTCTGCGCTTCAGATAAAATAATAATAATTCACACGGCTCCCGACGATCGTGTGTCGACACTAGCCGAATACTTTACCAATAATGTAAGCTCTCGCCCGTTGCCTTATCGTGCCGGCCCGACGAGGCGCCATTATCTGCACTGGACCAACTTAATTATAGAAACCATCGCCCGACTGCAAAAATAACATCCGCGTTTCGTGCCAGTTGATGATATCGCTAGCGTTTCGTTAAAAAAGGAAAAAAAAATGAAAAGAAACGGTCCCAACTGTCGCCAAAACTTGTATTATTTATTCCTCCCAAGTGAACATCGTCGATATTTAATAAAGCTCCTCCTCTGCTTTTCTAATTTCTTATTTCGTACAAACTGATAATGTTTTTTACCCGATGCCGGCGTACTTTTCCGAAAAATTTTCGAGAAAAAAAAAGTGCGTTAGATAATAGCGGCCGATTGTGTCTCTCGATATTGCAAATAAATAAATCGCATCATCAATTAAGTGCATTCGTGTATTTTTATCGAATAATTATTGCCCCTCGAACAAACATTCGCTTCGTATTTATAACGTACCTTTTTTATAATATGTGAAATTGTGAAAATGATATCTCGATATTTACGCATCAATACTTTAAACTAATTGGTAAATTTCAATTATTATTATTATAATTATTAATATAAACACACACATTTATATATATATATATATATATATATATATAATTTGTAAACTATTAGCGTAATTTCATTTCGACGTTTATATATTTATTATCTGCTCATAAATTATTTTAAACCTACAGTATGAAATGTGCAGAAATTCTAATGCATAGTTAGAAAAATTTTTACGTATCGCAGCTGTTATTTTCTGATTACTTTTTAAACACCTTTTAATGATGCATAGATATTATGTCATAATTTATAACAGGCCTTATCATAAATAGTGAGAATCAAATTTCATTAATCTATATGTATTTTTTTTTTATATTATCAATAAATGTATTAGCAATTTATATAAATATATATATTCGATTTAACACAAATACTTTATCTATTAATTAAAATTACAATGATTGTACTTCTGGATCACATTTACATTAGCATCGAAAATTTGAATTGATGTATAAATTAATGTAATTATTATGAATATACAAAATCCCATTTCGAATTCATTAGACTTAATGAAAATATTATTACATTACAAACGCTTGGATAAACTCCATTTGTTCCGTTGTAAATAATAATACGCGTTAAATGACATTTATAAACAATTAAAATAGTTCAGAAACTCATAATTACTATAAAGAATTTCCAATATATATATATATTCTAAATACAATTAGGTGCGCCTATTTTTTTAAAATTCAAGTCATCAAATTATAAAATGTTCCTTATAAACGGATAGAAAATGAAACCGTCCAAAAATTACCAATAATTATCGTATTACACTCCGCTCTCTAAGCCTCGAATACAAATACTACATTACAAATTAACGTATGCAACGTTCATCATAATAAGTCTATTGTCAAAACGAAGTTTGTACTACAAACTTTCTTAAATAATTTAGAAAGAAAATTATTATTACGTTCTTATGCGCAGCTCATTCGAATGTAAATCACAATACAATTAGTAGCTTAATATCATGTATCGTACTATAAAAATTTAAATAATAAACATCGAAGGCTTTTAGCTTTAGAATATTATTTATGTAACTTAATAAATATCTCTATCTTACTAATGCTCGAAAACGAATTGAATTAATTTTTGTTTCAATCCTTGTTTCAATCCTTATTAGTAATGACAATACAATTAGTATGATTTATTGATTATCTCATATTTTTTACACAATTATTGTTAATTTATGAATTCGTTATCGTATTTTTAATACGATGAACAATAATTGAAAAAAAAGAAGTAAAAAGCAATTCCACAATGTGAATATTTCTATTCAGAAGTATTGAAATTGATTGGGAAAAAAATCAAATTCTACTCGGATAATTCAGAAGCATTGGTAACCAAAATTATATAATGAGATAATTTTCAGGATAAAAAATGCCTCTTAGATAAAAAAATTACAGAAAAAAAGAAGAAGAAGAAGAAGAAGGAGAAGAAAAATACATATCTGTAAATTAAAAATTCGTTTTCGTTGCATTGAAAAAAAATGAGCCGCTGATTTTGAGAAGAGCAATATTTAGTTACTTCATTTAGATAATATCCGAGCAGATAAATTCACAAAAAACTGAATTCCCTCGTGGAGAAACAGTAGAACGCAAAGGTTATTTAATAACGCGGGATGAATTATCTGAAATGAAAAAAATGACGCGACTTACGCTCAATGCAAATGGCCAATCTGCGAGCGCCGTAGACGATGATAATTCATAATTTATTCGCGCTCGTATTATAATTGGTCGTAAAATAAACATTTTTATTTGCTCTCTCTCTCTCTCTCTCTCTCTCTCTCTATTTACTCTCACTCTCGATCTCTCGCTCTGAAAAGAAAGAAAGAAAGAAATAAAAAAAAAAAAATAAAAAAAGTGGAAAACACCGCCCAGAAAAATAAGTCCGATCGATGTAGAAATAAGTCGATCGTATTCGAGAGAAAGCGTGGTACTGCAATAATACTAAAAACACTTATCGGCTACTCATGTGCTTAATAAAGTCGTCGCGATATCAATAGCGCGGAGTGGTGGCAAACGAGCAGCGCGCGGTTGTCACTGACCCATGCCGATGACAGATAAATCTCCATGGACTTCGTGCAACCGAGATAAACTATGTGAAATCCATGTGATTTTTCAGATTACGAGCTGCCGATGCAGTATTCGCTTATGGTTTATAATTTAAATATAATACGTGTATCTACAAAATATATATATATATATATATATTATGTCATACTAATAAAGTAACAGGAGGCTTTTACTTGTTTCTACGCTTGAAGATCGCGTATGTTACATTCTTTCAAATTAAATCACTTAATTGACTATGGCACGGGCTTATTAAATTGATATTAAAAACAAATTATTCAACGTTTAATGGGCAGCCACGACTGCCAGTTATATTGAACGGACATTATAATTAAGCAAAAAATTAAATATAAATACAAACATACATAGATTCGAGTACTCTGTTAAAGGGGAAAATGATAGACCATACAATTTATCACTGTACATCGTAAATTACTCGGCTTTCCTCGCTGTACATAAAATAATTACCGAATTTATTAAATCTTAAATCGATTCTTCGGTTGCACCCGTTCAAATCAAGCCTGCCAATGTTGTGCTTCGTCTTAACGAGACAAATCGATAAAGTGATTGTTGGTACCGATGAACGATGCGATAATGCTTTTCCGAAAATTCGAAATTCTTTCCTCACAACTAAAATATCAATTTACTCGATATTAAGCGGAGAAATTGTGCGAGCGCGTGCATAATGGCTTATTAGTTTCGTTTTGTTTTTTTGTTAATTTTTTTTTTTTTTTCCTTTTTTTTTGACAGATGATAAAGTCATGTTTTGTAAAAATCATTAAAAGCCAATAATCGATTTTCAAATAACAATACAACGTTGTGCTCGCATTAATCTAAAGCAACAAACTTTTTAAATGGGACCGGAATTTTTTTTTAAAGCGGTCGTTAAAGTGCTGCCGTAGAATAAATACAACGTCGCCGCGCACGTGAAATATGAAAAAATATCGATTCTGTTTTAGACCGAGTTCGCCATCGATTGCAGACTAACGGCAAAAGCTCTGGGCAAAGAAGCCAACCGTTGGGCAGGACACGACCGCACGAAGGCAAGCCATCGGAGGGAGGAGGACTCTTAGAGCCGGGAGCAAATAATACCCGCCAGAGTATCAGAGCAAGCTCGATAATCCGCTGATCGTGCGCTCGTTCGAGCCTTGGTTTCGAGCGATCCGTCATCGATTGGCCAAGGAATGCAGGGATCGCGCAGGAGGGAAACAAAGGAAGGAGGCCGTCATAGCTCCGGCCGGCCGCGGCTCTCTATTAATAATTGAAAAAAAAAAAAAACACACACCGGCTAAAAACTTTGGCCCGTCGAGGATCGCGTTGCTGATAATGCAAAGCAGACACAGGAGCGAGCGGCGTTAAAGCGATTTATACCGGCGGTGTAGCTCGTTGCGATCCGTCTGTTTGAGAGCTCGTCTGGCAGGCGGTGGACTTTACGTAACCGAGTGCACGCCCACCGATCGTTTGACAGTTTCCACTACCCCGTCAGTGCGCACTACACCCAGAGGAAAAAACACGTGTCTGTTTTTGTGGTTGACTGTTTTTAGAAGCCGTGTGTTGAGCGGCGGCGACGACGAGAGCGAGAGAGAGAGCGAGAGAGCAGAGCAGAGCAGAGCAGAGCAGAGGAAAAAAATAACTTCTGATCCGCGCGCGACGATTAAATAAATCGAGCCTGCGACGCGCCCTCGATTTTAGATTCCGATCCGAGATCGCGGTTGTCTCGAAATATTGCTTTTGAAAATCAATTGCCGAAAAGTCGCCATTGCTCGATTAGCCGTTGGCTTTGGTTCGAGGCTCTTGTTATTATTATTTTATTTTTACTTTTTTTTCTTTTTTTTTTTTTGTCTTCAAATCGCGGTCTTTTTTTAAGGCAAACGCATTATTATCACTCGGTGGCCTCCTATTGAAGGCTCGCAAATTCATTTAATAATACTAATAATAATACTAATAATAATAAAGAACTTATTTTAAATACTTTTAACTGTTGTTGAAATAAACGTGATGTGATGGCACTCGTATGTACTTGTATGAGAAAACAATGCAAATGGCACGAAAAGCACAATTTTTATCTGCTACGCGTGAAAATATTCACATTCATGCACAAACACCAACGATTTTCTTGAACGACCATAACCATTAAATACTTATCTGTTTTTGCTCGAATTTTTATTTATAAAAGAAGTTGATATCTTTATTGCTCTTCTTTTTATAGTCAATACGAAAATTCTAAAATAAATTGAATATTTTTTTTGTTTTTAAATAAAGGACGCTTTTTTTCTAATCCGTATAATATTCGTTAGAAGGCCCACCGTACATTCAACGCAATACATTAGAAAGTTTTTTCCTACGGCTTTAGAAAAAGCCTTAAGATTGGAATTTTTAAGCGATGCTCGAAATACACGAAAATATAAGTTTTCAGGTATCAAATTAGATCTACTTTTCATACAACTTTTATGATAATATTATCGTGACATTGAATAATCATTATCCTTTATCATTTGTGCATGAAAATTTTAATATTTGAATTTATAACTCATTATATATACACACACACACACACATATGATTATTGCAAAACTGAAATTTATTGAATTATTATGACTTGGTTTAACTATTGAAAAAAATAATGATTAATTATAAAAAAATTTATCAACAACATTTCCTGTAATACAATTGTAATAAAAATGTAGCATAAATCTTACATTATTTTCATACGGAGTATCTTTTGTGCGGATTAAAACATGCACGTATGAATAATCTATAAATAAACTTAATAGAATAATATTTTTGCTAAAATTCCTACCCATCAATCGTATCGCAATACTTAAAAATTAACACTTGCATTCTAATGAACGCCCCTATTTTTCATTATCGGCAATCGAAACAAATGCGATCTTGTAATAATTGAAATTTAAAAATTTTTTTGTATCTAAAAATAATCTAAAAATAAGTGGATTGCGATTAACACGTATTCGTTGAGACTACAATTATAACAAGGTTTATAATACTTTTTGTAGCGTTTCGCTAGAAACGAAATCTTGTAATCTCGACAATGTCAATTATTCCGTAATGATCTGTCTTTCACTTTGTTAAATATTTATTTACAAACTTGTGTTGTTGTTGTTATTGTTATCATTATCATCATTATCATTACCATTATCATTATCGTTATTATTAACATTATCATTATTATCATTATCATTATCATTATCATTATCATTATTATTATTATTATTATTATTATTATTATTAACGAATATTGAAAGAGATTACATCAAGATTGATTGTAATAATGTTAATAATTATCGACGTCAGAAGTAAAAAATAAAAAATTCAAGTCGGATAAAATGTAATTGTTTTCTCTTATAATGAAAAGTAACTTATATAATATATAGTATATAGTATAAAATATATATATATATATATAATATATATTATATGCATATGTAATATATATAATCAGCAACTGAAAATTAATGTGTAATTATTAAATGAGTAATTGTTAAAATTAATTGTAATTATAAAAGTAAAGTAATGTTACTCAATAGCCAATGGATTAGTAAGAGAGAAAAAGAATGGAAGATAAATTAGATAGATAGAGATACATAGAGATAGATAGAGAGAGAGAGAGAGAGAGAGAGAGAGAGAGAGAGTATTTTCTATTTTCTCGAAAGTAAGAGCGCGATTAATAAAGGAGAGTTTTGTACGACTGAAGGGAAAGATAAAGGCAAGCACAGGATGGAGTTTTGGCAAACGGAGCAGTAGGAGCCATTGGTCGTAAAGAGAAGAGACGAGTGAGAAGGAGAGAGGGCTCGAGGCGAAGGGGAGACACGTCAATGTCGCGAAATAAAAGTCTCTCTCCCTCTCTCGCCGTAGATAGATGCAGACACAGACAGAGATAGAGATAGGTAGAGATAGAGATAGATAGAGATAGACAAAGACACACAAAAAGAGACGCAGAGAGTTAGAAAGAGACAGAGGCGCAGGACAGACAGAGGGAAGACTTACTGGCCGAGAGGCTGGCAGCGGCGCTGAGCTGGTGCTGGGCGGGCGTCGGGGCACCGCCTCCGCCGCTCGGCTGCCGGCGTCCCGTGCTCGTGACCGCGGCGGTGGCCGCCACGGCGTATTGGGAGCTGAGGGCCGACTCCCCCGTGGTGGCGTAGCTCGGCCAGGAGGCGACGTCCGCCGCGGCGGCGCTCGCCTGCTGGGACGTGTAGGGCGGCGAGTACCGGGGGAAGCGGGTGCCGAAGGGCTGCGAGAACGCAGGCAGGCTCTGGTGGGTC
The DNA here is from genome assembly GCA_018907135.1 of Kradibia gibbosae. Taxonomy (NCBI): domain Eukaryota; kingdom Metazoa; phylum Arthropoda; class Insecta; order Hymenoptera; family Agaonidae; genus Kradibia; species Kradibia gibbosae. Next base: position 5,157,576 of record JACCHX010000011.1, read on the forward strand.
ACCGTCGAGGACTTGCTCACCACCCCGTAGTCCTCGCCGCTCATCGGCGGCAGCGCCCCGCTCAGCGTCGGCACTGCGATTTTTCGGCACATGTAGCCTCCTCCCTGCTCCCCCTCATTTCTCTAACCCCATAACCCCCCCTCCCTCCCTATCCTCTTCACCGCCCACCCTCCTCGCGGGCTGCTCTTGTGCCTTTTCTGCTTTGCGATTTTATGAGGGGAAGAGAGACCGATTGCCGAGCAGGATTCCGCGATTGATTCGGACGCTTTGGGCCTTGCGAACGCGACGATGCCTCGTTTTTTAGCCGAGGGCCGATTCGAGGAAATGCCCTTAGGCCGGGGGTTGCACGGGGGTGGAAGAGGCGGCGGCAGGGCAGCAAATCAAGAGCAGCGAGCGAAAAGTTGCACTACTGGGTCGTTTACCTTGGGAGGCCCATAGTTGCTGAGAAGCCGGGGCCAGCTCGGCTGGATTCATGTATAGCGGGTAGCCGGAAGTTGATCCGGTGCTGCTTCCGATGCTGCCCACTCCGCCCATGCGATACAGCGAGGAGCTGCAACGAGGAACAATTGTCCGGTTTGTAATAAGAATGGCGGGTGGATTTTGGCGAGGCGAGGCCTGACAGGCCCGGATATAAGTTCAAGGCAAGAAGCTCGAGCGTATGGCATTTTACATTACAATGGCAGTGATTTTTTTTCTCTTTTTCAACCATTAGGAGCTTTAAATTGATGACTTATAGTTTACGGTTGACGGCTCATTCAGCGCTGGCTTATCGAAAGGCATACTTTGTGAAGTAACGCTTACTAAGTAAATATTGTTAATTAAAGTTTATCTTTATTGAACCTGAAATTACCATACATTTAGATAAATACATAATGAATTACTTATCTTCACAACTTAATTATTTGTTCACATATCAATAGCTACTTCATATATATTGAATTAAATATTCAACGACTAGCGCTCGGTTAATCGCTCCGATCGACATACAAAATTAAAATAATTACTTCATTTCGGTACACGTTACTTTCCTCTCTCGCTACGATCCTAATTCTAATCACCGCGGGAGAGTTATTGAGAGCGGATCGTCCTCGGGCCCTCGCTTCCTCGACAATACGCGCTCCGAGTCGAAATAAACCAGAGTAACTCGGTGCCCCCCACCGCTCTCTCTCTCTCTCTCTCTCGTTGTCAACCCCCCCCCCCACACACACACCACACACATTGTCCACGCCGCCGCCGCCGCCGCCACACGGTCAACGGTCGGAGTGCGCGCCGAGTCGCGCTCCCCCGGCCCCCGGTCGGACGGGCTCGCGCTCGATAAGGTACACCGCGGCGCCGCCGCCGCCGCCGGGGCCGAACAGCTGATCGACGAAGACACGCTCGTCGGGTTTCCGAATGCGGGCGGCTCGGGCCCCCCGTGCTTATCCACCGGGCTCGAGGAGTCGTGACCGAGGCGGCGGTGGGCGAAAAGGGAGCATCCGGGTGTCGGACACGACTATTCCATTACGGGCGCAACGACGACGCGACTGTGACAGCAGCGCCTGCGTGGGTGGGTCGCAACAGCTATGATTATGGTCGTGACGGCCATTTACCTGCGTGCGCCTCGTATTAGCACGAGGAGAGAAAAAGGGGACCGCCGAGCGACCCACGCGGGCGCTTATACCTGGGCGCCGTCGACTACTGCTCCCGCTGCGACCACGACGATGACGACCCCCGTGCGCCGCCCCCCCCCCGCCCCGCCCCGCCCAGCACTGCGCCCAGAGCCCCTAAGGACGAGGACCTCCTCGATGCGGGCGACGAGGAATTCAAATGATTGCTTATTTATGTTGCTGTCTTGCGGTCTGTACTGCCCTGCCGCTCCTGCACTTACTCTTGTACTCTCTCGCTCTCTCTCTCTCTCTCTCTTCTTTGTTTTCAATTTCTCCGCTTATAATTAGGATGGCAAAAGGGCAGACAATTTTCAACGGCAATATCCTACCGACCGATAACAATGCCGTATATTACCCGCGTGATGCGAGGCTCGTACCTCGGCCAAACCCAATGTGTTTCGACCAATGCCTGGCTCTTACTCTCTGACTCGAGCGCCTATGATTTTCTTACGTAAACTCCTGTGTCCACGGTCAATTTATTCGCCTTTTACAATTATTCACTAATGAAGCAGTGCCTCTGCCTTTGTGTGTGTGCGCGCGCGCGCGCGCGTGTAATTCGTGCATTTAAAATCATACGCGCTTTCGTTTTAACAGCTTTATCGTTCTCTGTGCGCACAACTGGACAACGAGTAAAAATAATTCGTTTTCGATAATGCAACGCCTTTTTTTGTTTTTGATTTTTTTTTTTTTTTTTTTTTTTTCGTTTCGGGTCTTTTTACTATTTGGAAGAATCGGCGTCTTGGAAGCGCAGTTACAAGCGCGCTTAAATAATTGAGCTC
>JACCHX010000011.1:5165000-5205000 GCA_018907135.1 Kradibia gibbosae
ACTTCAGCTCGCACTTTCTCTTCTGCAGCGTAAATTTCGGTAGGCAAGTACATTAAATTTTAGCAGATCGAACCTTGCGATTTCATGCCCTAAGACGCTGGACTTTACTACTTTTTAATGAGTTTCGGCCGAGTAGATTTTTGCGTGATGATTTTTCTCCGAACCGTTGCCAAATATTTTACTAGAAAAAATTACGCTTTTCCCAGGACGTTCTCAGGCCTTTGGATCTTCTCTGAACAATCCACTCGAATGATTGATAACGTTTAAGAAATTTCAACGCACCTCTCCTTAGCCATTCGCCGGCTAAGTGAGCAATAAAAAAAAAAAAAAAAAAAAAAAGGCATTACAAAACCGTATTTTTTGCCTTTTCTTTTCAACTTCCTACAGGCACTCGGCGGATCGTCGCAGTAATGGAGGCTCGTTCCATCGGGTCGCTAATAAAATCACCATTTCTATTGCGGAGCCGAAGCCCGTTTGACTCCTGCCCGCAGGTTAATAACGATTGTAATTATTGTCATCGGTCGAGTGACAAACGCAGCGCAAGCCATTGGCGGCCGCGATCCCAATTTTAATTATCTCGCATCGTTTTAAGATTTATCGTACGCGGCAGAGGCTCCTTCCTCTTCCCCGTCTTTCGATGCAGATAAAACTACCGATGCTCTAGTAGCAGCAGCTGAATCCTGGGGAGACGAGCTGGAAACACGCGATATTAATCTTTCAAAGACTCCTCGTTTTATTCCTCAGCTCGTACCGATGCTCAAACTCCGCAAGTATTACGCTTGTAATAAAGGCACGTAAACCCAGTTAAATTATATAATAGAATTGCACACCTTCCGTTTCGAAACTTGCGGATCTTCGTACCAAACGACGAAAACAAAAGATGATGGAAGTAATGGAACGGGGGCGAGAGGGGGTGGGGGCAGGGGCCAGGAGAGGAGAGCCAAAGAGTTCAGAATAGAGAGAGAGAGAGAGAGAGACGCACACGTGCGAGGACATAAGCGCGGACGGGCAAGTCAATGCACACACGGGCACGTACACGCAAAAGCGAGCGCGGAGACGGAATATAATGCAGAATTCGCGAAATCCAATACGCGTTGACGCGCGGAGAAGAAGTACGGGGTTACGGCCTCGAAGAGTCGATGTACGGATGCTAACTATGTCTACGCGTCAAATACTTGTAACGTATCCGACAAGAGATAAGGACGAGAGATACTCACGATCTGCTCTTCTCACGATACCGTTGTCTCACTCTTTTCTCACTGAAATAGAAGGAAGGAAGTATGAAAACATGCTAATTAAAAATTTATTGTATTTTCAAGGTTTTTTTTTTTTTTTTTTATCAAAGCTCTTTTCTTTTTTTTTTTTTTTCTTTGCTTTTCTTTTTTTTTTTTTTTTTTTTTTTTTTTTTTTTTTTTTAAGTCCCTCGTCACTTTCTTTAATGGATTTCAAAGGATTTCTATTGTACGCACGCTGATAAGAGTCTAGTCGTCCAGCGATTCGTAACAATACTAACTTTTGCTATGAGACCTTTACGTACGTATATTATTTCTGATTCTATTTTTTATGCTCGTACTAAACGGTACGTTAATCATCGTTGTTATGCTCAAACGAATTTTCCCCACTAACCTAATTGATGAATTCGCGTTTTGTAATTGCCATCGATAAACAAAATATACAAGGGAGATTTTTTTTCTCTCTCTTTGCCTAAAACTACGCTTTTTATTATTTATTTGCGACTACATCGCATACTTTAATTGGTCGTATACACTTTAACACATGTTTATGTACGAAGCCAAGGCGTAACTATTCAAAATTAAGCGGTTTTCTCCAATTTTCATTACCGTACCAATAAGTTTAGCAATAAATTTAGTTATAAATCACGTGTGCTACTGAAAAATTACCCTTCCGAACATGAAGTAAGGCAACCATTTTAATTGATCATAAAAACATATAAACACATTTATTACTGATAATAGTAGCAGAACAAAAAGTACAAGTTGAAGTGTAACATTGAATTATCGGCTCTCAAATTTTTCTTATCATTTCCGTATAGATCCAATTAAAATTTAAAAAAAGATCTACACGATCTTCAAATGCAGTTATACAAAGGAATTGGCTTTGAATTTTACAAAGTACTTTCTCATAAATAATAAAAATTGTTTAAAATATTAAAAAGCTAATTAAGGTACTTTTTTTTTAAACAATTTTTCCACTCTTTATTTATTCACTATTAATTCTATAAATAATTATATAATTATAAGAGCACTGGAAACCCTGAGTATTGTTTATTTAATAATATATATATTTTTACTTTTTTCAATTACGGCTAACGTTAATTATATTATTTTAAGCAACAGTTATGAATAATAAATTAAACCTTTTTTTTTTAAAATAATTACGTTAATATCGAGCGAAAACAGAGATGAATATAGTGCACACTTTATTTAAAGATGTAAGCAATGACGTTAAAATGAAATCGAGTGTCAAGAATGTAACATTTTTTCACTTCGGCATCGATATCTCGTCTATCATCCGCCATCATAAGAGATAACAAACAAGTTACCACGCGTAACCTTAAGTATTTCACATTATCGTATATTAAAGAAAATGTGCGAAAAAGTTGAATCCTCGTAAGCTCGATTGAAAATGCTTTTAACGATTTGCTAAAAGCAATACACGACTTCCAAGTACTTTGGGAAATTGAATAATTATACGCGAGCAGTTGCGGAAATGTATTAAGAGGCTATTGCAACATTGTAACTCGCCTAGGGTACCGGGGAACGGTTAGCGAAAAATTATACGCAAGTAGTTCTCTACAGTGGCAAAAAAATGAATGGGCATTATAATGTCAATGGTTGCTGCACAAACTCCACTGGTGTGTGTGTTTTGATTGACACGATGAATTCGGCCCTAAAAGATAGATCTCGGCAAAGATTGCGACGCAAGGTTGCGACGATGGGCAATGCCCATAGGAAAATCGGCCACGATCGAGGCAGCCCGACTGCCTCTATCTTCATTGGCTGCGGGTAATAAAGCTCCCACGGAACGAGCGGACTCCCTATTATCATTAGCACCGGCGGGGCGCAAAAATCTATTCGTGAGAATTTTTGCGAGCGCATTGGTCGCGGCAGGGAGTGCGCCTAAGCGCGGCATATACGCGCACGCGACGCGCGAGTGCGAGTACTTATCAGCGGCCGGACGGGAGCCGAGAACGGAGGTGTTGGCAAAATCTGGTCGCGGGTAAAAAGGCCCAGCAGGCCAATGGCGATAATGGGAGAAGGACGCGGATGGATGGATACGTCTATAAACAGAGAGAGAGAGAATGAGATATATATATATTACTATTGATTTATCTTGCGAAAGGTAACGAAGCTTCTCCACTTGAGCTAAACTCTTCCCCCCGTCTTATTCGTTGCTGCCGTTTCCTTATTCTCTCCCCAAGACTATTTTTTTTCTTTTTTCTTTTTTTTTTTTTTTTCTTTGGTCGCATTTTCAGAGTGACCCGTTCTGTATTTTATTTGTATATTTCATTTTTTTTAAGTTTATTTACGTAATACAAATTCAACATTGCAATATAAATATATATTTATTGATAAATTCGCGAGAAATAGATCGACAGTTCCAGTATAATCAACACGACGGTTAAAAGTTGTGAATTGTGAGGTGAACGTGACATTCGATTGGCAATTAAAAGAAATTTCTTTTTTTAAAAATTGAAATTGACAAAAGTTGAGATTTGGAGCTCGAGAATGATAAAAATGGAAGGAATAAATTATTCGTTTCTCACTAGTCATTACGATATATATATATATATATATTCAGTTATGAACAGTTGGTCGAAAATTATTATTTAATTTTAATCTCTAATATTTACCAACAACAAAAGTATCGGAATTATAATTGAGAATTCGATAAAACCTTAAAAGTTTCTGATAAACCAATTATTAGTACTTACTGGTAGATTATTTTGGGGAAAAACGTGCATATTTAATAGAAGCGATATTACGCTCCGTAGTACGTAAGGGTTCGCCAGAGTCATTAGAAATTTTAAGTTAACGTTAGTTAGAGTACGCTTATAAATAGATAAATGGATCGATGGATAGCGAGAGAGTGAGTGAGTAAGAGAGAGAGAGAGAGTAAAAGGGAGAGTGAGAGAGAGGGAGGGAGAGAGAGAGAGAAAGAGAGAGAGCTGATTAACGCGAGCGTAAATAGCCACTTCCCCGACCATAAATTAGTTCATCGTGGTTCATTCAAGGCGAGGAATACCACTGAATATCGAGGGAAAGAAATAGTTTGTGATTCAGTAACTACGAGCCGTACTTTGCGATGCATTCCTAGCGAGAAGAATCAATATATACGATGCTCGATGTACCGGACAAAATAACAATCGGGAAGAGAAATTGAAATGCACGGCGCATTTTTCAATATTATGCGCGATTCTGTGCGCTCGCGAGTATTCTAACGGCACGTTAAGGAGAGCTATTTTATTTCGTGAAATAATTTAATTTCTCGTGCTATTAAAACTTATACCGATTGAGTTCAATGCGCCCCACGCATGTGCATGCATTATTTTTAATGCAAGTCCAGCTCTGTTTTCTAGTCTTACATTGTTGAGCTGTAATTTAATGGATCGAAGTAATTATTTTTCAATGCATTAGCACAAATAATATTTAGCTTCCAAGTGAAACGTTATTTATTGTTCGCTTATAGCGCGTAATGCGCAATTCTATTGGCAACTTGCGGTTGACAATAATTAATAAATGCCGAAAAATATATATCGCATCTATGGTATCGCTGTTGGCGAACAAAATCGAATGTCTTCCAACCAGAAGCTGCACGAAGATTTTACTACGAGAATAAAAAAAAAACCCGTTTAAGAATTGCCTTCTTAAATGTACATTTCATTTGCCGTATGACAAAGTTACGTAACCATCCATTATTGGCGAAAATTGTAGAAAGAAAATTTTGTTTGCTTGTGCTTCTTTATTCTCGTCTTATTGTGATTTAAAGCTGGAGATTCGTTGCAAAAAATATGTTAATGCTCGCAAATTATATAATTTACGTCCAAACAATTTATTCTTTGTACTAGGCAATACTTCGTATTCGATGAAGATTTGTATTAAAACTGCTGAATTGACAATTATTTATTGACGTTTGTAAAGGCGCTTTACAAAATAAAGTCTTCGTAAGATTATAGAAATCATTTGAATAATCCATACCATCAAGTAGGTACATTCACGGATTCTTTAAAAATTTCATATCATTGGTACTATCGAGTTATTACATAATTAACAAAATCAGGACCTCGTTATCAAATTGATGTTATCCTTACATCGAATATTCAAATTTATATAAAAAAGCAAAGACCTTAAAGCGAGTTTAGTATGGAAATTTTCATCCTTAAGGCAAAAGATGTTCTTAATATATATTATTTAGAAAATTTATTATTTAAAAATCTTTGTTTGAACAACTGCATAATTAAGTCGCTTGATCATTACTGTATAACGAGGGACCGAGGAATTGTAGAAACGAAGACAATCGTTAAATATTTTTAATTTGATATTTTGTCGAGCTTAGTATAAAAAAACATACTTAATAAAATTGGAGCGTCTCTTTATTTATAATATTATTAATTAATATTATAATAAAAAAAAAGAGGGAAAAAAATTATCAATCCAAAGCAATTGTATTTTTTCATGCATATTAAATTGAAAATAATTGTGAACCTTGGGGAATTTCAAGATTGCTATACAAGAAGTATCTTTGTTAGAGGAGAAAAGAAATAATTTCGTGCATTTCTTAGTGCCTGTACGTCGTAAAATCATCAGATTTGAATGAATCACATGAAATGCTCGTGACAGTTGAGGAGCGAATGCCCTCACGTTCGTCATTTTTAAAATCTGAATCATGAAAATAGTTGATTAAGCGAACACAACGTTTTGACACAGTAAATCAAATTTTCTTTACAACATATTTTCTGATAAATGTATAATATATACATATATATATATATATATATATATATATATATATATATATGTATATCTGTAATAATAATTTATAACGTTTTACTTGAGAAGAGTTTAAAACATTTACTGCCATTTTAAAAAGCTTTGCTCGATTTCACTGTACAAAATATTCATTGTGCAAAATATAAATTGTGGCTAAAACACAGTTTTTTTTATTCGACCAATGCTAATACGCGGCTGAGCTGAAAATTTCACGGATCTTATATAAAAGGCAGGCCAGAGTTAGGAATAAATAGTTCGTAGGTTCGGGAACTTGGTTCGTGTTTGCCGAACGATGTTATCGCGCCCTTTTTCGTCTAATGCTTATCAGTGGATATTTTGCACGAAAATAACTTGAGCAAACAGGCAGGGAAACTGTGGACCACTCAAAATTTCACGAATGTGTTAACATAGGACCGGAGAAACCAAGAGAGAGAGAGAGAGGTTGGGGCGGGAGGGGGCGATTCAATCTTCTCGCCCACAAAGTTTAAAGTTCTTATACTTATCCTTTGTATTCATCTAGGTGCGAATAGATTGCGGGTATGTGTGGACAAGCACGCGCCCGTCCATGTGTTTGTAAGTACATCGAGGGAGAACGACGACGCTTAATCTCATAGATAAATATTTTTACTTTTTTTTTTTTTTTTTTTCTTTTTGTAATTTTGTGAGCTTCGGTCGCTTGCATTATCCCCTCCCTTTCTCTCTCTCTCTCTCTCTCTCTCTCTCTCTCTCTGTCTACCTATTCAGATTGCGTCTTACCAATCTGCAGCTACGCTGCGCCAAAGCGCCGAGAAATACTATCCAAAATTACTTTATAATGCCAGAAGGTTTTCGGTAGTTTGAATTTTTTTTTTTTTTTTTTTTTTTTTTCCAACGAAGATCGACAACAAATCAAAGACCTTCCCGGAGAGATGCAAAGTGGTGACTTAAAAAATGTACTTTTGTCCACTCGCAATACAAGCGCAGGGGCAAAAGGCGAAGAGTGCAAAATTAAATTTATCGAACTCCGGCGCAACAGCGATCGCCATTGAGTTGGATGGGATGTTTTCTGAGCGACGCAACGTCCGCCCTCTGATTTTAACGAAAGGCAAGGAGCAAACGGTAGGCGTCCTGGATAGAAGAAAAAAAAAAGTGGCATCGCTCTAGGTGACTCGGGCTCTTTGTAATAGCCGCGATATGAATATTACAGAGCGGGCGGGGGTAGGGAGTCTCGTATTTTCAAAGGAGCACTTCTACGCATGTCACCTGCCTTGGCGCTGCTCGTACGAAAAAAATCCCATTCACGAATCTTGTGGGTCGCGTACTCTGTCGCTTATCTGTGGTACACCGCGTACCTTATCGCACTATTATCGTAAACATACGTCTCGTCTCTCATAACGGCTACACATAATAATAATCTTGTATTCTGTTACTCGGGCGCGTATGTGGGGGTGCGCGTGCGCGTTCATCCGGGGGAGGAGCGCGAGGAAGGCGCGGGGATCGATATTCATAATTAAACACCCTCGGCTAAGATTATTAAGTAAGCGAGAGAGCGAGAGTGCGAGAGAGGGGCGGGGGTGGCGGGGAGGGAGAAAAGAGAGAGAGAGAGAGAGAGAGAGAGGGAGGGAGGGACAGAAGTTATTCGCTTGTCCTTGGGAGTCATCGAGAGCTTGGGCGAGGGGGAGGCGGCGCGTGCACCGACGAACCGAGGGAAGAAAAGCTCTAACGACAAACAAACGAGTCTACAAATAAGTTAAGGAGTAATGGAGATGTGAGAGAGAGAGAGAGAGAGAGAGAGAGAGAGAGAGAGAGAGAGAGAGAGAGAGCGAGCGAGGGTAGGAAGGAGGCGACGAGCGGCTGGAGGACGAGGAGGAGGCGGTGGCGGCGGAGCTAACCTGGGCCCTGTCGGCGAGTGCGGAGTCGTCGAGCTCTGCTCGTGCTCCTGGTGGTGATGGTGGGTCGCGCTCTGCTGATGATGCTGGGCGTATATGGAGTCGATGTAGAGTTGTTCGGATTGGACGCGCTCGTCCTGGAGGTGATTGACCGAGACGACGGCCGGTTGCATGGCCGTGAGATGCGTAAAGCTCTGCAACCTCGGGGGCTCTTGAGCCGGACTGTAGGCCCCGCCGGTGTCGTTGTGCCTGTGGGGCGAGGAGAGCTCCTGCTGCTGCTGCTGCTGCTGCTGCTGCTGGTGATCCTCGTGAGGGCTGCGGCTCGAGCCCGGCGAGCTGCCCGTCCTCACCGGCACCGGCGACACGCCCTCCCCGGCTCCGGCCGAGCCGCGTATCTGCAGGTAGGACTCGTCGTGGAGCACTTCCTCGAGATGCTGCTGCTGCTGCTGCTGCTGCTGCTGCTGCTGGTGGTGGTGGCCGTGGTGGCTGTTCGCGGAGCCGCTGCCCGCGGCATTCTGCCCGGAGAGGTTCGGGAAGAGGACGTTGAGGTTGAACTCGGCCCTAGCGCCCCTCATGGCCGCCGTTATGCCGCTCACCCGGTCGACATCCTCTTGGTCTTGCTCCTGGCGCTGCTGCTGCTCCTCCAGGTGCCGAGTCAGCGCGTGCTGCTGCTGCTCGCTCAGCTGCTGCTGCTGCTGCTGCTGCTGGTGATGCTGATGGTGCTGCTGCTGCTGGTGCTGCTGCTGTGGCTGGTGATGGTGGTGATGGTGGTGATGGTGGTCGGTCGGTGTCGGGGAGAGGGCCTCGGTTCCGTAGCGGTGCATCGCGACGATAGGCATGTGACTGCCGGCACTCTTCCCTTCCGTCGGGACTGAGGCCTCGACACTCCGTCGCTGTTGCCGCCGCCGAAGCCGCAGGCTATCCCCTCCCTCGGGAAGCGCAGGGACCTCTCCCGCCCCTAGTTCGGCTACGCCGTAGGCCTGCTCTTGCACTCGCAGATGCCGGTGGTGGGGGTGATGCTGCGGTTCTTGATCCGCGCCGCACTGCTCGTGACGATGACTTTGTAATTGCTGCTGCTCTCGCTGCTGCTGCTGCTGCTCTCGCTGCTGCTCCTGCTCTCGCTGCTCCTGCTCCTGCTGCTGCTGCTCCTGCTGCTGCTGCTGTTCCTGATGCTCTTTTAGCGAGTGCTCGCCGTCGTATTGCGAGGAGTCCGACTCGACGTAGATTCTACGGCGATCCGAGAGGTTAATCAACGTTATCCGATCATTTTTAATCGTGCTTCTGTAAGTTACCAACACTACTACACGTTAAAATGACAAAGCCAAATATTACGCTTCTTCTTATTCTTATTGTTATTATTAGTATTATTATTGTTTTTATTATTATTATTGTTGTTGTTGTTATTATTATTATTATTATTGATTATTATTGTAGTTAAAATTTCCCGTACTTTGAACTCTTCGATATGAATAGAAATCGGCCTCTCAACCTAACGACGATTCAGAAACTATTTATCCCTCTTATTACATGCCTTACTCCATTGTCGCTACGACAAATTCAAACAAATGTTTAACTTTAACTTTCATCGCTCAATCGCTCTTTAATAAATAAAATTAAGTCGTCATGTAAGAAAGTCTCCTCGATCTGATTTTTTAATCTAATGATGAATTTACACGAAATGCCTATTATATTTCGTAAAATTATATATATATATATATACGTTTGCGATATTTATAATATGAGCACAGTTTGGATAGAAATAATAATCGTAATCAAAGATGTAGTCGCTCAATATTATTACAATTTCGTCAGACATGATTCTTAATCGTTCGGAAGCTGTCTATAAAACTGTGACATTACATTGTATATATTTTCAATCATATACGTATCGTATCAACCGAAGGAAACTATTCGAGCATTCTTACAAAATTTCATAAGAGACTGCTAATTAGTAAACACTTTTTTTTACCACAATACTGAGATTTCATATAATTATACATGTAAAATATTATATATTGATTAAATTAAAAAATACAACCTACATAAATTTTATGCTCATAGTGTATCACGATTAACATTTTCCTTGTTTATAATGTTACTTTTTCCTTCGATATTTCGATACAATTGTTAATTTATTGTATGGAAAATATTGACTTTTATCATATAAGTAATTACAAAAGGTCAAATGACCATTCTTGGCATATAAAAAATTCACAGATAATAAATCCTATATTTTACCGTACAGCTAGTTATTCGGAATATTTTATACTTTATTCGAAGTTATCTCGAATACTTTACTTTCTCGAGGAAAAAAAAAAAAAAAAATAATTAAAAAATAATACAAAAATAAAATTCTTATGCTAGAACTGTTTCAACTGGATAAATGTATATCAAAATGTTTTTAGCTCGAAAATATTATATGTTTTTTTCCTTTTTCTTTTTAGAATAGAGACACTGGATCAATGACACATTTTATCTTATTTTAGTCAAATTAATTATCGATTAAAAACATTTTTTTAAATTAATGTTTCATTAACGTAAGTATTTCTACTTGGTTCGTTAAATATTCAACTTATATATATATATGTATTTTATGTATTCTATGTTGCAACAAGTGTATTTCATAAATTATTACAATCAAGCTTCGAAGAATAAATGAAAATAAGAAAAAGTTACAAAAACCTTCCCCGATAGGAATATACAAAAGATAAGTTAACTCGAATTAAGAATTAAACGAAACAATCCATCTACAGTTTATTGTTTCTCTTTTCTAAATTATAATAATTCCATAATTTCTTCGTTAAACATTCTAAAATTACAGATACATTGTTTTTAATTTTACTTTTACCGTAAGCTTCGTACAATTTGTTGTAATGGTTTGCGTTTACAACGACCACTTTAATGCTGCATTATACATTATTCAACCTTGAGCGTACATTCATTGAAGGATTCACTAATGACTACGTTTATTTATAGAATGCGAATCTCATTAACTGTCGTTTACATATTTACTCTCTGAGATGTTCTATTGTAAAGTAATCGACTGGTTTTTAAAGTAAGTTCATAATAATTTTTCAAGATATGAAATACAACATTTTTTCATTAATAAATTTTCGTACTAATAGTAAGGAAATGAAATCTGCTTAATATAAATAAGTTTAATCTTAAGCAAAACAGTATTGAAGTATTTAAATAATTACACGCGTATGAATGAAGTAATGTGGAAAGTAAAATAAATATTTTTAAGTAAAGTTCAATTTAACAATATAGAAAATTTTTAAAGCAATACCGCTCAAAGCGAATCCGACAAAATTTCACACGAACGATATTAAATTTTTAAATAAATTGCGAACAACTATTGACATCAGAACTCTTATGATTTTCAATATTATCGCGTATTAGAAACGAAAAAAGAAGAAGAAAAATTTCCACTCGCGAGTGGAGTCAATTAAAATTAACGAATAAAGTATTGAAAACTCGAGTTAATATTATTTATGTATAATGTGTGTGTATATATATGAATAATCATTTTCCTAAAAATCAAATGCATAATGAAATATTAAAAAATCAATTATGATACTCACGTGAATTGCTATCGAATACAATTCTAAATATATTGATAGTAAATTATCATTGAAAACATGTTAAGAAATATTCATGTTATTTTATAATCTAAATATTATCAGTGTATTTTATAATCTAATCAAATACTTAACGATAGTAGTAATTGCAAACATCGAGGAAGCACTAGTAGAGTTGACGATTGCATGGTGTTTCACTTACTCCAATGACAAATGCTCATTATATATATATATATATATATATAAATAGTGTGTGCGTGTACTTGTGTATATATATATATATATATAATGTATATAAATTAGCCAATGGCAATAATATTTTACCAGAAGCCTGCCCTTTTTGGCCAGAGCCTTAAGTGCATCGGATTTATGGGGGGAGCAATAAATCCTCGGGAGGTAACGAAATACACCGGACAAAGTGCCAAACTGGCAGAATGATATTTTTCACTTGGTCCTAAGGGACGAAGGCAGATCTTTAATGAGATTTCCAGCCTCGAGAGCTCAACGAGCGCGTACCTCTGGCAATAATCATCCTCGTTATCAATGGACCAATTGAATTCGACGCCACGGGGAGGGAAAGAACGCGGCCGAAATTATACCCAAGAATCGGCATGGACAATGGCAATCGGCCTCTTCCAATTATTCGGCAAAGGCCGAGCCAACGCGGCTCGGCCGTTGCTCGACTCGTTAGTCATTAACCTTTGCTATGGCTATAATTAAACGAGCCCGGCTTTTATTAGCGGCTTGAAAATAAGTTATTGGAAAATACGAATGGAAGGCTCTCTCTTTTGTGGTTGGCTCGCACTCGGCGTCGAGCTCGCGGCCAAGTCGAACGCGTGCGCGGGTCCTCGAGGGCGCACTCGAGGAGTACTACACTTGCGCGACTTCTTAGCTGGAATCCAGGGGTCGGGCCCTCGGGAGGAGGGAGATCCTAATCGCTATTGAAATTCAGGTGAAGTTCGGGCTTCGGGGAAGAGGCCGATTATGAAGAATACAAACAGGGGAGAGCTGAGAGGGAGAGAGGGAGAATGGCGGCCGGGAAGGGGCGAGGGGAGCCCCGGGGAATAAATTGCGAGTCTCGAATGGTCGGGAGCAGTCCGCGGAACCTTCGCCTCGCTCTGTCGCCGGCAGTGGCGAGTGGCGGCGGCGGCGGCGGCGGCGGCGGCGGCTTCGGCGGCTCATTCATTGCGTTGCGCGTGCGACGTGGGGGGTACGGAGACGGGAGGGCAGGGGCAGGAGTTAGGGGGGGGGTGGTGGAGGCAGCGGACATCGAGAGAGAGAGAGAGAGAGAGAGAAAACGCCCCCTCCAATGATGACGAAGGCAGGAAGGAAAGGAAGGGAAAGGAAGAGGAAGAATAAGAATAAGAATAAGAAGAAGAAGAAAAAGAGTCGAGATTCTTACCGCTGATCGATAATGTGCTGCTGCTGGTGGCCGGCCTGGTAGGCGAGCTGGCCGAGGGTGTAGTCGGCCAGCAGTCCCTCGCTCGCCTCGCTCGGGAACTCGTCGTCCGCTCGCTGGGAGTCCCGCTGCCGCTCGTACCGAGCACCGATGACGAACTGCTCCTCGCCGCGGCCAACGCCATTTTTCGCCTCCGCGCCGAGGACCGCCCCCGGCGCGCCCACCTCCGGCACGCCCACCTCCTGGCGCTCGGCCACGCCCCTGTCGCCACCGGAATCCAGTCGCGCGCGCTTCTGGTCCCGGAGAATTTTTAGTCCGTGGCCGCTCGTCATCTCATGCTGATGCTGATGCTGCTGCTGCTGCTGCTGCTGCTGCTGCTGATGCTGATGCTGATGCTGCTGCTGCTGATGCTGATGCGGCTGCTGTTGACTGTCGGCGATTATTCCGTAGCTCGACCCTGTCGATTTACACACATATACCCACATGTACATACGTATATATATATATATATACACTCGTGCATCTATATACGCACAAATACACATAGTTCTGTATAGTTCTCTAGCTATTTTTCTCGTACGCGCTGTTTTTTAGGGCTTTCGCTACTACTACTACTACTGCTACTACTTTGGATTCGGTCGCCGATGTACCTCCTTCTAATTTCCCGTCGTGCACCATGTTGTGCATAAATCACCCTCCCCGCCCCTCCCATCACTCCCTCACTCTCTCTATCTCTCTTCCTAAAATGAATGGCAAGCCACACAATGAATTATTTAGCTCAAAACAATGTTTATAAATATTCCTCGCTCGTGAATTATCTTCTCTCTTTACTATGTATAATTAGCACGCGTTGAATTATCTCATCGTCACGTAGAATAAAAAGAACCGAGCGAAAGTACACTCAAAAAGTTGTACAACAATCGCCTCGTTATAATTACCCAAGTTTGCTTTTTTATCGTTCACTTTACGAAATTCACCAGCAAAGTAACAATTTTTTACTTATCCGCGTGATCATTGCTCGTCTTCGATGGCATTATTTTTATTGCATATATTGTAACAGGCCTCGAGTGGTACCATTGAAAAGCAAGCCACTCGTAAAAAAAATAAATTAATTACAACCAAAATTGTTCAACTGTCCACGAGCATTGAATTCCATACAAGTGGAAGAAACGTAAGCGATGGAATAGTGACTCCGCGCAATCGGTCTTATATTGCCAATGATCTTACGTCTGGATCATTCCTTCATGGATTATCTAATTCTAGTCCCTAACGCTAGGAGTCCAAGCAAATCCAAGCCTAAATGTCTCCTCGAAGCTTTAAGCTACTTTTACCGAGTAAAAGCCTTTGTTGGTTCATTCCACCTCCTCCTCTTCCTCCTCCTCCACCCACCCACTTACTCATCCCCCCCCCATCCTCTCTCACTCTCTCCCTTTCTCTGTTTTGCCATTGCTCTATTTTGCTGCAGCAACTGCAGTTGATAGTTTCATTATTATTGAGAATCTATTTTTGCATCGGCACACCAATAGTCGAAAACTGTAAGCTCGATCTTAATAACTTAAAAACTATTGTGCAAATGCTAATACATGCACGAGACCATCCATGCATTTCAAGTTGGAAAGCGTAAAAATCATAGATTGTAAAACTAAAATCTCGTGCTCGTACTCACGATGTACCTATGCTCTGGTTTCATAATTTTTTTTAACGGCTTATAAAAATAAACACTATCTGTTCGCCGAATCGGATACTTGACATCTATTCGTAACGAGTGACATAAAATTTCATAAACGTATTTTAGACTGCGATTACAAAAATAACGTTATTTTATATATATATATTTTTTTTTTTAATTTAATCTATTTCAAGTATCGATTTGCTTCAGCTGAATAATTTCGAGAAATAAATTACTTTCATTTTTCAATAGTTTTATTTATTTATAAAAAAGTGTTAGCCACGCTTGAAATTACTAGGAAAACTTTATCCGTTGTTCATATTTTCTTTGCACGATGAATAAACTATTACCCGCTTTTACGTAATGCCTTGCTCTCTTATTGTCAGGATCATAAAAAAAATGAATTCGTAATATTTGAACTGTTCTACATTTGTTCAATGGTATTATTGCTTTTGTTTTGTTTTTTTTTTTTTTGTTTTAACATTAGGTAAGAGTACTTTAAAGTGTGTGAAATTATTGCGAATATTAGACACAACCACGATATATGAGGCGCGCGAATATCGATGTTGTTATTTTTTAACATTGTTCATACACCTATACGTAATACTTGTATATGTATATGTATATATTTTATGCACTCGTTGTGAAAGTTTTATCTAAATTTTTTGACTTATTTCGCCAGATATTCGCGCGTGCTCTGGACATTAAAAAAAAAAATTGTCACTTACGGCACATGCCGGGCTCACGGTGCAATTTAATATGAATAATTAATTAATCGCAGATTAACAATTTAATTATCGATAGCGGTGACAATAAATTTTTTAAGTTTTTCGGTATATCCATTGAGTCATTACTCGTTTATCTGACGGAACTCAAGCATTGCGTTCGTATTATTAGCGCCTAGCGCCGGAGAAAGTTTGTCCCAGATTGTAATTAATATAAATGCCGCTGAGTAAGTTAAGTATAAGATTGCCAGTGCCGATATTATTGCCTTTAAACCACTCGCGGAAAGCATTTGTAACACGCGAGAGTAAAGCCACCTAGTGGCAACTCCCACATTACTCTCTTATATATCCAACGCTACGAGAATAATAAAGCGCGTAAATCGTTGATTTTACATCTATATTTTATTGGCACACCGAATTCAATGACCAACTATCCACAGATCTGTCTGGAGTAACGGAAGATTGAGGCTCTAAAAGCGAGAGTGCGAACAAAATAATTATACGAATAATAATGATGGAGCGCTAATGTTCCTGAAAATGTAGAACAATTTTACGGTGAAAAGAGCAAAGCGCTGCATCTCGTACGCGAGAGTAAAAAATTCGACGATACGATCACGGATTGGTATCGATTTCACCACAACGCGCGAGTGTTAAAATTTGCCCAGGGCAATTAGAGCCGTATTTTTCGAGTCCCCGGCAGATAGAATGCAAAAAATATTTACGATTAATTGAATTAAATGACAGAGAAGCCGCGCTCCTCGGCAAAATGCTCTCGCTCTTGTTATTAAGAAACGAAGAGCGTGGAGAGAGGAGAGAGAGAGAGAGAGAGAGAGAGGAAAAAAAGAGAGTTGGCGCAAACTATGTCAGAATCAATTGGAAGAATTGAAAAAAAATCGCTTTAATCTTATAAACGATCGGAAGAAGGTTTATAAGCCGAGAGGGCAGAGGTTGGCTCTTATCTCTTACGTTCACGAAAATACATTCTCTCATTCGCAATAATGACCTAGTGAGTGTCTACTGCTGAGCAAATATTCATTTATCCGCGCACGGCCGTTAATTTCGTTGCTTAGATTTTCAGAGATTGAATAGCCTCTTTATATTAATACCGCACAAGGGATTTCATTTTATTCGGATTTTTAATAGCGCCAGCTAGAGGAGCATTGGTCTTGGTAATTGAGGTCGCTGCTGGCATTTATTTATAATTATAATTATTATTATTATTATTTTTAATGCCACAAATAATAACACTCGCTCATGACGGATTAAAATCATTTATTAATTTTTTTTTGCCTTATCCGTCTACAGATCATCTTTCCCTCCCTCTCTCTCCCTCTCTCCCTCTCTCTCTGTAAATGTGAAACAATTTCATAGATTTTTACATCTGTCCAGTCGTATTATGTTTACGTATTAATAAAGTATACGAAAATTAAGAATTTGATAATTATCAACTCGTCATTAATTGTCCCAACTGTTTCAATACTATCACGTATACCAAATGGCTAATTAAAGTTTATAATTTATAAGTCACAAGATGAATAATAATAATAATAATCCTTTTTTTTTTCTTCGTAAAATTTTGTTTGCATCGCTAAAAATTATAACATTATGTCGAACCACTTTAATAACTTCCTCGTAAAAGTTTAATATGTTTCAAAATATTTTTGCCTTTTTTTGAAAATTTCGGATCGTGTAATAGATTTAATATAACTCTGTGATATTAACACGAGAATTATATTAGAGGTAGAAGTTATGAAAGTTATTCTAAAAAAAGTGTAGCAAAACTTTTTACGATGACAATTATTATTTAACGGTATTCTTTGTGCGCCCGAGTATAATTATTATTAATGCAATATCAATTTAATGAGAAATATGGTATAAGTAATAATATTGTGGAAAAAAATTACTTAAGAATAATGATAAATTGAGGTCTTCGTATTTGAGAAGAAGTGGGAGAGGTTATTTTCAAAATTTATGAAGGCTTGACAGTCTGTGTTTTATATAATGAGCCCGAGTCTCGAGAGAAGTTTCCCCAATGGTGTCATAAAACTGGTAAACATTTGAATGCTAGAATGGCTACACATGTTCTTAACAGCCCCCTTGTGCAGGGATGGACGGTTGGAGCCTCTAGGTTTACGGTAATTATTTCATCCGGACAATGCTTCATTTGTAAATAATGTTGGAGAAATATTATTTGCCTGTAATAATATTTTTATAATACGAAAGCCCTTAAATTTTTTAATTTTTTATTTACAAAATAATTCCGCTCTGCTCTGCCCGCGCTATTATTTATTGCGCACTTCGTATTGCGTGCATTGCGCGGTCAAATTGAACTCAATGATTTATTAACTTTTTTTTACATTGGTGCACGTGGTAGGAGCGCGTAATACGATTCCTTCTGAATTTAGGCGAAAAGCCCAGGCTGCGCATTATATTTTAATGCGCTCGTTGTAAGTGCACTTATTCCTTTGGTATTCTTTTCATAATTAAAAACGCTTGGAATTTTTTTGTTAAATTTCATTCCACGAGCCAAGAGTAAGCATCACGATTAAAGTAAATAATGAATATAAGCTGCGATGAAAATTTAAAACATTCGTCGTCGCATGGTTTATAATTTATCGATAAAAACCGGGGCATCGATGTTACTTTCCTCGAAATTTTCAGCTCATACGTTTGAAAAAAAAAAAAAAAAAAAAAAAAAAAAACAAAGCAAAACAAAACAAAAGAAGACATTTTTTATTTCCCTCGTAATAAATTTTTAAGGTCAAAGTAACGAAATCGAATTTACCATTCGTATTAGATAAAAAAATATCGTCCTTCCTTATTCCATGTCAAAGAAATTCTAAAATGTTCAACTGCCATACCCAAAGTTAAAAAGGACGGATATTTACACGATTGCAGTCTAAGCAAATGAGATTAAATGTTTTCTCTGTGACATTGGTAGGTTTTTTTATTGCAATTTCCCAAATTACTAAGTGCTGTTACTACTATTTAATATATATATATACCAAACACACGTATATATTATTTAATGCTCCAAGTGCCTTGTGAAATTGTACTACGTCTCACCTACGTGTGCTTAAGGAGTAACGAATTTAACGCCCATTTGGCCCCTATCTTGCCCAGACGAGTCATAGGCTCTAGAGTAATGACTTTGTGCTTCTACTCGGGAGGCAAGAGGAAAGGATTATCAGGCTGTAGCCCAATAGATAAGACCGATGGTAGGATGAGTTACTCTACATGCCGTTACGAGCCACAACCTAGCGATCTAATCGATCTCCGAACATCTGTTTGTAATTGTTGTACAATGCATTTGGCATTTATTATTGGCTGAATAATTTGAGGATTGATTACATTTTTTGCACGGTGGCGCTGGATTTAAAAAAAAAAAAAAAAAATATTTATTATTTATCTCGCTTATAAGAAGATTACGACTAAGAATCTTTTTTACAAAATACAATATCTTAAATTGCTTGCTTATATATGCTTCGATCCATAATTATTATCATGCGTGATGTAAAGCGGTTGATATAAATTAAGCAAAATATATAGAAAAAAGGGAGAAAAAACGCTTATGAAGAGAGAGAGAGAGAGAGAGAGAGAGAGAGTGAGTGAGGGAGGGAGAGGGAGGTGAGGGAGAGAGGGGAGGGTAAGGGCTGTAAATAATGTTAAACGCCATTGTGACCAACGAAGCAGAGCTTAGTTTTGAAAAATACCGAATTGAAATAAATATCAATTATACTAACATTAATTATAATTAATGTTAGTAATATTGCGAGGTGATTCTGTATGCGAAAGTAAAGTCAATTGCTATTATTTATCTTTCACAATTTTTACTTTTATTTAAATAATAAATTGTTAATTTTTGAAAGATTGAAATTCGTATTGATAGAGTGAAATATGAATATTACATAATTATAATTACTTACAGCCTAACTGATAAAATTATCATAATCTCTTTAATTATATTTCACTATTGAATATTATTAAATTATCCATTTTGTTATTTCATAGATATTTCATACTTTCGTATTAATTTTTATACAAAATTGCACAGTTAAATAATTATTACGATAATAATTATTACGATTAATTTTAAGATCGATGCACATTTAAAATATTTAATTATTATTGATTTTTATTTATTTATGATTATTTTTAAATACGAAACGTCAATACTATCTTTATTCGACAATTTTTTATTTGAATATTAAAAAAAAAGGAGACGTGTTTACAAATCGTGTCGATAAAAAGAAAACTAATATTATTAACAAGTAATTAAATGCATTAAAGCAGTATGAAGTCTTGGCGGTTGGAAAAGTTTTATTCGTAAACTGATGATATTCGTTTTCGCAGGCATAAGTTGAAAAACAAAATTAACATTAATAATTATGAAAGTAGAATCGGGAAAAGTAGAATCGGAATCAGAATGTTGGCGTATAATCTTTTCAAAATGATGTATACCATTAAGGATGCATATGACTCTAAGGACACTTAAATCAGCAAACAAAAAGATCGAAGGCACTTCATAACCGAAGGAAAAACTACGTATGTTACTTTAATGTTGAAATAGACTCTTTTTAAATTATCGAGCCTTACCGTATTTCAAAGAAAGTCAAACGAAGTCGAACGAATTATTCGATCGTATGGCAACTATTTTCATTAAACGATTGTAGTCAATAATAGAAAACGAATATCATCGCACTTTCTGCAAAGAAATAATTACAAGCTATAAGTCGTTAATCTAACGAGTCAAAAAGGAACTTAGGACTCGTCCATTGGCTTCCCATTGTTAACCTTGCGTGCCGATTATAATTTTAGTCCACTATAAGTCATCTCGCTCGCCTAAGAATGTATCAACAATGCTCGTGCAATTTTAATAAAATTTATTAGCATATTTACGTGCGAGCCCGAAGCCTTAAAGCCAGCCGAAATAATTAAAGGAGAGATTGGCATTTCGTAAAATCCGAGCGAGGCGTCGTCGATGTATAAAGCTAAGAAAAAAAACGACGGAGCTAAGGGGTGAGCGCGAGTTCACGTCAATTGCGCAATTTTCAGAAACAAAAACGACGAAAGCAAGTGGAAATTTCGTGACAAAAAAAAATTTCAAAGATCAAGTAAGAACGAACCCGACTGTGTTAACTGACCCGTTACGAACTCTGAACCGAATGTGCAGTGCTTCGTTTCTGTTGTTTCACATTGAATCTTTTCCGTCTATAATTGTCTGCGTATTCGAATTAATCGAAAATGTAAACTGAAAAAGAGAGGCCGTAAATTAATATATATATATATATATATATATATATATATAAACATGTGTAGGTGTGTGGGTGGGTGTGTATTATTTTGATTTATTTTCTCGTTTGCTCGATGCCAACTTGGTCGAACAAAACATTCTATCCATACGATGGAATATTTCACGTTATTAATAAGAATAGTCGTCGCCAATGTAACGTAAATTATTTGAATTTGCGGTAATAATAATACTAAATTTCGATTCTGATGGCTTGCTTTCCAAAAGGTTACTTCTCGAAAGTTTATATTTAATTTATCGACAAACAATTATTAATAAGTTTTTTTTTGTTTTTTTAAATCGAGGCACGCAGTGAAATTGTCAAATGCACCAATAGACGTATTTTGTCGCCAGTTCTAATTCATCGTATGTATGAAAATTTGCGAAAAATGCGCGCCCTTCTTTATAATAATTGTTAAGCGTACAAATTGTTTGCTTTCCTCTGTACCATCGATGAATTGTTCTACGATGAATATCGTATATTCGAGCCGGGTTCCTCCATTAAAGACAAAGGATCAACGCATTAAGCAATTAAATAGTATTTCATTGATAGCTTATAATTTAAGGTGGAGAAGGAGGAGGAGGAGGAGGGTAGGGGTTAAAAAAAGTCAAAGAATTGTTTTTATTCAACAATAACGACCCTTAAAGTATTTGGCCTGTCGCGGTCGTACGAGTCGGAGTTATAAAAAACTTGTGGCAAAGATAAAGGTAAAGTATAAAATTTTAAATTTCAACGATAATCTCCTTTGAACGTACCGTAAAAAAGTCGATCGATTTTGCCGTTAATGTTAAGCTGTAGTTATTATCTAAAACAAAAAAAAAAGAAGAAGAAGAAGAAGAAGAAGAAGAAGAAGCGAAGCCATGCTTTGAGCGTATGGTTTTGAGTGTAAAGCATTGGGCAAGAGAAGTATACGTGATGACGGTTGAAGAACTAACTAAAAATCCTTATCATCTAAAGGATAAATGAAAGAACGGCAGGCTGGCAACAAAGCCGAGCAATCGGCGCTTCGGCCTTGCACCTGTGCACTGCTATTGGCATGCCAGGAATGCCATTTAATTAAACTTTTAATCGAATTTTCATTACGTCATTCGCGTGACGATAAGGGCCTAGGTCGTGTACTTCAGGTCGCCACGGCCGTAACTGTGTTTTATTGACCTGACAAAAAGAGAACCTGTAAAAAAATACTAAGGGAATAGGCAATTTCATAGCGCACCGCGTTCCCCGGGGCCTTTTTATATAATAGTAACACACATTTAATTGCTTTTTTATTGCTTTTTTTTTTTTTTTATAAATCTAATTAGCGCAATTTTTCACCAGCGCCGCCGCCGCCGCCGCCGCCAACTGCCTCTCCTTCCCTTCTCTCTCTCTCTCTCTCTCTCTCTCTCCCCCTATTATTTCTCTTCTTCCGTTTGTTTATTAAAATTCTCCTTCGAAAATTTGTTAAAGCCGATGCCTTGCTGACGCGCGCGGCTTTTGTAAAATATTCGAGAACGGCCCGAGCGGTTCGAGAAACTTATAAGACACACCACGCGTGTGCATTTCATTCATTGAGTAATCCAGGCCAGATTTTAACTGACAACCGATCCGACCAACTTTAGCGGCCCTCGTTTCCAATTATTATTATTATTATTGTTTTTATTTTTTTTCAATTCCAATATTCGCGAAGAAGTAGTTGCCTGTACAGTTGACAGTTTAAAATTACACTCGATGCGTAATTAAATGCGCGACATCGGCCTCGTAGCGCATAAAAAATCATTCTACTCTTCAAAAACTCTATTCCGATTGCTTGAGTTGTCAATTGACAAATGAGAAATATATGTAGATCGAGTTGCACGAAGGAAAGAAAAGAAACAGAGCAAGTTCACAATGCAGCCAGTGTTCGAGACTCCGATGATGATGATGATGTTGCCAAGCCAACTTCGAGACACTCGATGTTTTTAGCTTTGCAATAATATGCAATATTGCACAAGTATTATTGTTACTAAAGTAGTATTTACAATCGATAGATCGGGTGCGTTTTAAGATATAGTAAATATCCATGGAATCGAGCACGAAGCGAATGAATTTTAAGTGAATAAAATATTATTATTTACGCGGCAGAGAATAATCAGCTAGTTGTACAAAAAAAAAAAAAAAAAAAAAAAGAAAGAAAAAAAAATAAAAAGAATAAATAGATAAAATTTGACGATATTTTTTGAAAAATACCACCTCTTTCTTAATCGTTGTAAGTTTTTTTTTTATGTGATCCATACATCCGGTCACAAGCAGCGTACTTACTCCCCTCGCTCTCTCTCTCTCTCTCTCTCTCTCTTATTCTCTCTGTCTGCTCTCTCTCTCTCTCTCTATCTATTTATTTCATTCTTATTCCTTTCCGTCGTTCGAATCATAAATTTTCTCTGAATTTTAATTGTCAATATAAATACATTTTCTATGTATAAGCGGGACTTAAAATTAATTTATTAAAAGTAATTATTAATATTTTAGAATGCAATGTAAGGCTTATTAGTTTTTGAATTAATGGCTCTTCAAACTTACTTTCAGCTTCATTGGTTAATTTTCTCGACACGTAAGCTACTTTATCATCGTAAAATTTTCATTACTGAATTAAAATCTTAAGAAAAATTTATTATATTATTGTTCTGGAGCACTCAATAAAGTTTTATTACCAAAGTAGACAATTAAGTTTACCGATAAACTCTATAATATATTTCACGGAATATCGACTTATGGAGATTCAGTACAGCACATGTGACGATTTTTGAGCTTTATCAGCGAGCTCTCGTATCTCGCAGAGCATTTCTATCGTCACGAGATCGCGCACGAATGTGAAAACTACCGAGATCTAAGAAATTTTCATCTCCTCCCATTTCGCTGCTAACTTTCCATCGGTCAACTCCATATACCTGACCCGCTTCTTTTTTCGACTATTTTAAAAAGCCAAAGTGTGATGAAAGGTCAATACTGTCCGCAAGAGAAACTATACAAATATAGAGTATTCCTGTTTGGAAAAAAACAGTGGTAAAATTGTGACTAGTAAAAACTTTTAAAACAAGCTATAAAACAGGATACAGCTGAAATTTTAACGGACGCATACGTCTAATGTTTGCAATTTTCTCAGCGGTTTTATGATCATAAAACTAGTTATAGGTTTACTTATCTGGAAGTTTTTTCATTTTTTTTTTTTTCTGAAAGAGGGCTGAATTATAAGAAAATCTTCCCTTGAAAATAAATAACTTAATAATAAGATGTTTGCCTTTATTTTCAAAATTTATGTAAACGAGAGCGAGTGAGCGACTGAGTGAGTTAGTGAGAAAGTGAAAAAGAGCGGGCGAAAGAGGGGCAGGAGGGGGTGGGAGGGAGGCAGGGGATTTTTACAACTAACCTGGAGCAAGGAAGGAAACCTTTGGCGGTTTAATGCAAGGGATTATTAGCAAATATTATTTTAATTTATTTTTAAAAAAATTATTCTCGTTTCTCTCGCAAATGATATTTAAAAATTCTCATAAATAATAAAAATAAAGTACGTAGCAAGGAGAATGTGAGCCTATATTATTGAATGAAATTTTATTGAAATTTTACATTTATCGATTCAATTTATCGAAATCTTACGAATTAAATATAAATAAATAAAATTACGGAAATCCTGAGTTCGAAGATATAACTTTTAAATTTTTGATAATTCAAATATATTCAAGAATACGTAATTTCATATTAGGAAATACGTTTCAAACTTCGGATTATCCCTTTTGATAATTGTAAATGAACGAATTATGCTCGATAAATAAATGTTTAGTATAATTGATCCACGCCAGATAAAGACCATTATTATATATTTTTAATTATTTTACTTTCATCCGCGTTCGAATGTAGCTGTTTTCCAAATTATCATTTGTTCTTATTTTTTGAACTATAAATACTGTGGAGAGGCTATTTTTTCCCCCATTAACCCCCCCCCCCCGTTAGGTTTCTATACTTATTATTCCGCCATCGGAAATCCTTTCAAAATAAATTAAGACTCGATAATGAAAGTACGACCGGGGGCCATATTAAATAGATGGTATCTTCAGCGCAATCGTTAATTAAATAATTAATCAACCCATGCTTGATTAAATTTCGCACTAAGTAAAATATTACAGAATTAATCTACTTGTTTGTATTTTTTCATTATCGCGTGGTCCGATTTATTTGCATTGTCCGTGAATTTTTAACTCCTATAAGGATGCAATTGTCGGATTAAGGCCATAATAAGCATTGCAAAATAAAAATGAAATTGAATTGCCGATCGGGCGCTGTCGTATTGTCTTCGCGTTGGGAAATTTCATTGATTTAAAACAAAAAAACACAAGATGTTATACAAGTAAGTCGTATTTATTAATTCGTAAATTCCATTCGCGTAATCGGTAAGCTTTTAGGAACCGATCCCCTAAGAGATACTGTACCCAAGATGTAATGCACTTTAATATAATTATTGTACGATTCGTTCGGTAATGCTACGCAAATAAAGTAATGTGCCGATGAATGGAAAAAAAAAAAAAATTGTACGAACGCTTGCTTATATCATTTGCATAAGATTATTATTAATCGCGAGCAATTTTTTTTGTCTTCTCTCTCCAAGCGGCATCATCGGACGAAACGACAAAGCGGGGAGAAGGAAAAAATCTTTTTCCCTTCTGATTTTCAAAGAGAGTACGATCTTTTCGTTGGGGAGGGGAAAAGGCATGAAAAAGTAAAAAGGGAAAAAAAGGAAGAAAAAATAAAAAAATAACAAGTAAGCGCAAAGGGCGCATTTTTTTTTATAGAGTAGAAGGCGCCGAGGCTTGGCCAGAGCTCAGAAATCGTTGACAGGTGCAACCACGGAGTAATAATTTCTTCAATTGACATTTTCACGCGCGTTAGTATTTCTCGGCTGGTAGAGAGAGAGCAGTAACATAAGACAGATAGCGGATAGTCGAGCCGATGTGAGAACTTGGAGCCTCGGGGGCCCTGCGGGTCGTGGAGCAAATGCGGGGACGCCCCGTGGGGCGCGTCAACATTTTCCCTGGCACTGGAGAGCCCAGAGAGCCCGGAGAGAGAGAGAGAGAGAGAGAGAGATAGTCACTTTGACGCCCATCGTGTCCCTTCGGTTACCCAGCCACCTCCCCTCCGCCTCTCGCCGTACGAAAAAAATTACCCAGCAGTGGAGTTTTGGCGTCATTACTCAAGGCCATCAATTGCCGAGTGTCTATGGGGAGGCGCGCGCGCGGGCGGACACCGAAGTGCATCTCCTCCGAGTGGGCGGTTTTTGTTTTCATTTTCATTTAATCGATACGTTTCACAATCGGCCGCGGATAAGGAAATATTTATGGCATTCAAGTGGCTGTTCCGTAATTACTGACCTCTGCGGACTCCGGCCGGGGGAAGAACCCCGAGGTGCCTTCTACCGGGCTTCTATCTACCGGCTTGAAAGCTCATTTTTAATGCGCTTTATCGCCTCTCTCGGTGTCTCCTATTTATACGTAACGCCATTGATGTCCAATAAATACGTGGCCTCCTGCTTTCCGGGGCCCGAGCGCTACTTTTACCGAAATTTAACTTCGTTTCGTATTTCAGGAGCGCCAACAATAACTGCTTGCCCTCGCTCCCAATTACGATTTTTAGAAAATCATGTAAAAAATTCGTCTTCGACGCTCCTTCCTCCAACCGTATGATAAAATCGTACGCACTTTTCTTAAAAGAATTGTTTACTTAAAAGAGATATTTCCTTTTCAATTTCAAAACTAATTGAACTTCTTCTTTTGTATAAATTCGAAACTTATTTCAATGCGTATTAGTATATGTATATGTATATATGTATACGTATATTTTATATATAAATACGCGTATTTTTCTTAAAAAGAGTAAAAAATAAGAAGCCCGCTGAAAAAAAAATCAGCTTTATCAAGCTCGTATTTTTTTCACATCGCAATGAAATGTATAAATTACGAGAATATAACTAATATTATAAATGGCTCTCGGTAGATTAATTTTTATACAGATATAATGAAGTACGTTTATGAGCTAGTAAACGTCAACAGTAAATTTTCTCAAGCTCCGTGAGAAGTTCGTAATTTCGTCCACGTCTTGGGGGCAGTCGATATGGTGATCTATGTTTTTTCATTAATTCTTCAAGTAGCTTATAGCAACGAACAATATTCTGGATAAATGTAAATATTCCTCCCCCCACCCCCCGCCCCCTACACTTGACATTTTTCACGGAAAAGCCAACCAACTTCTTAAATCACAGCGCCATATTATAATCTTCTTGCTCCAATGAACGATACATTACAACTGAGATATAGCTTCATTATCGCCTCGAAATATGATTTTGAAAGATGAAGGAGTTGACTAGAAATTAATACTGAAACGCCCTTGCCAGACATTGTCCAGCTATAAATCAATCTAACCCGAGCGCAATGGTTCAAGAATTTCGGGCTTTTAATGACACTCGTATTGAGAAAATGCCTTAGAATGAAAAAAAAACTTCGTGAGCCTGTTCGACTATTTCAAACGGTATCAATTGAGTCGATTAACGAAAATTTGGTCGAAGCGTTGAATTTCAAAGACAATTATTTATCAATTAATTTCATTTATTAACAATCCTCTCGTTATTATCGAATCTATTTAACTAATAATCGCTAATTTTGTGTTGTTAATTTCATTTAGCAAATAATTTGTTCACGAAGCAGTATTTTTTTAAAGGACTAATTTTTTCCTATTAAAGGTTCGTTAAATTTATAGTTTTACAAAAATTATTGTAAATTAACTAATTTAGTACAAATCCAAAGCATGGTGATTTTAATTAAAAAAATTATTCATTTCTGAAGAAGTATAATTTTGAAAATTTCCAATCGTTTTTAATTTTAAAATAAAGTAGAAGTTTTAGATAAGTACTGCTTATCTAATATTTTACTCTAATAATAAATCTAGTTCTTTATGTACGCGCGCACAAACATACTCACATATATTTAATATAAAATTTTACATTTTAATTTATTAAATTTGTTTTATAAACTGAAACAAATGCTGAAGTAAAATAAAATTGTGCGTAGTTTTTTCTACTTAAATACACTTTATGCGAACTAATTTCGATTTTAAAAAATATACATATTTGACTTAATAAAAATGACGTTTAATTTAATCATGAAGTAAAACATAATGATTTACTTTCGGTATTTAAATACTTTCAGGACACTTTAAAAATAAGTTATGGACAAAAATCTACTTCGTTTTACTTGATTTTTATTTTCTACATTAAAATTCATAAGTGGAACTTCCTTTAATTTAAAATTACCGAAATTTTTATATTCCTTTGGATATAATAAAGTTAAAAGAAGCAGTAAAAATACAATTTTATTTTTAAAGCAGTGATGATACTTGTAAAAAACATAATTCCATTAATGCGACTTCTAACTACTAGTGGAGTAATATTTAATGATATATGGCTCCCTTTCACGTCTCAATACATAATAATTTTAAGTACAGAGTTAGAAACCACACTTTCTAGTATGGCGGCACGCAGCACAATACATATATGTGTGTGTGTGTATGTGTGAAAACAACAATAAAGGGACTCGATAATCCTATTTAGGAAAAATATCAATATCTGGAAGAAAACAGAATTTCCATTTCTCTCACAGTACTTATGTATTACATTACGCTGGGCTAATCTCATCCTTCCCTAATTTATTCAAAATTTAAAAGCCGATCGCTTAGAAGCCGATCGCACGTGCCTTGGCGATTATTATCCCTGCGAAAAGCAGGTCATTATTGAGAGAGGCTGAGATAAAGCGACGAAACCCCTTAAAAGTGACTCGTGAATTGGCTCGCTTTAATAAACTGTCCTCTGTTTATTTAGACGCTTACTATTATTTTTGCGGCTTTGCCTCTTACAACGCAAACTCGAAACTGTCGCCTTCTCAACGCGACAAAGCTAATAATACAAGGACCGAGTCCTTGCACTTCAAATCCAAGTATCTTATAACGTATACCAAGCGTTGGTGTCAACGATCACTTCGCACACGGGCATTAATTAATAAAATTGGACGCCAATAGCATTATTATTATTGTTGTTAATTGTATCAATGCTGACGCAGGTAAATTGCGTAAGAGCTTGCGGTACGCGCAATTTATCTGTTTATCTCCATTTATTATAAATATAAAATTTCGAATGCCTTGTTTACCGTATTCGTAGCATTTTAAATATATATAAAGGGAAATTAATTTGTCCCATGCTGCTTTTTATCCTGCTTATTGCCTCTTTAATAATTATAGAGAATCAATTCAATTCGGAAGAAATTTAATAATCGATAATCTACAACTTATATGGTATTTATTTATTATATAAAAAAAAATAATAATTAATTATAGAAAAAGCATTGTATAATGCTTTCTGCTCGTAAGATATAAAGGCATAAGAGAGCAGATGATGTAGTACAGATTTGTAGTCAAAAAGGCTGAAAATGAAAAAAGGTCAACATTAGAACGTATGCGTTAAGTACAGGAGAAAAATCCAAGCTCTTGCATGTGGTTCCCAAGTTACTTAAATCCTTCAACATTGAAAACATCATAGCGTATGTGAGAAAGCCGTCGAGAGCCTTAACTTTTCAACGTGCCCTCGAATGTCCTCGTAAGCTTTAAGGATCATATTGAGGCGCGCATTTTCCAAAACTATACCAAATGGGACCCTTGAAAGTTCGCTACGAGCGTAATTTCCGAACCCCGTTCACGTTGAAATAGTTACCGATGATGATGCGATGTGTGGACGTGTAAAATTTTTTTTTTAAAAGCACGATAAAATTATTACAAAATTGAATATAAATTTAAAAACGTATTACATTTCACCGATAGCTACGTAGGATTTATTTGTATCGTCAAAGTGAAAAAAAAAAATTGTAATCATTTTTTTTGAAAGAACTGCTTAATCTTAGTAGTAGCTTATCGTTAAGGATTTTTTCATTACATAAATCACTTTCAAAAGTTTTACAATTACCTTACTTTTTAGTACATACTTTTCAAATGTCTCTTACGAATAATATTGTTCGGTAAATATTATATACAAAACCATAGGTGATATTTTTATTTTTCAAGATTAGTCGGTTTGCATAACTATATATATACACACACACACACACATATATGTGTATATATTACTTATGTTTTTAAGAAAATTCTGTTTGATTCCGCAAGTAATTTCCTAAGATAATGTTCACTATTGATTGTAAAAATAATCATTTTATCCAGTACACGCAAGCACGTAAGCGTAAGATTTTGACAATTGATAATAGCTCAGCCATAGATGCCAGAATAATAATAAAAGTTTTGAATTTAAGGGTGACGAAAGCGGGACAATGAATTAAATTATAATAACCGACCATTGATATTGAGCTCGAAAATCGCAGAGGCCAGCGCCTGGATAAACGGGGAAAAAATAAATAAGTCTCGGGCACTGGCGCGACCCAAAACGAAATATTGTTTTCAATTGAGGCGCGAAAATTAGCTATCCAATACAGCAACTTTCGTCGAATTATCTTGCGACCTTTTGTCGCTCATCGCTCTTAAAATACTCGCGCGACATCGACACAATACAATCTCACACATGCATTCTTTATACGTAAAAAATGGATGAAAATATCTCCGGCTTCTATAGTGCCTCAACATATAACAAGAGCTGATAAGAATTGCCTCTCGCACATATCGAAAGTACGAGCACCGACTAAAATTTAATAAATCTGATACTTTTTTCATTTTATTTTGCTTTCAGTCGAAGCTACTCTACTGTAGGCCTCCCATTGCTCGTTTTTATTTTAATTCCACTACCAGCCGCAGTTGTTTATCGTTGTTCTTGTTTTTGTTTTTGTTGCTGCTGTTGTTGTTGTTGTTGTTCTATTTTTCTTTTTCCTTTCCTTTGTTATTTTCAACATATTTTTTTTGCTATCGTGTTTTTATGGATGCTTCGCTAAGTTTTAATGCACGAACAACGTTATAATATATGTTAGAGATCTTGTTGTTGCCATTCATTATTTGAGCGATGAATTACTAAACATTTACATGAATTTAAAATAATGTACAATCCCAAATGTGCTTGCACATCACATACGGAATAATTTTTTTAATTTGTTTTTAATAATAATGTTAATTGATTGGAATTTTTAACCGATTGGTCAAAAACATTACTGGTTTCAATTAATAAAAATAATAAAAATTATTTCATCTGTTTGACCTACGCTACGTTTCAATATTGTATTTATTATACGTGTCGCAATAATTAACGATTTTGAAGAAAGAGACGTAAAATAAATATTTAATTTTACGAAACTACAAACTTGAAAAAATGTACGCTTGTAGTTATCGAGTTCTATTATTTTAATTATAAATTATGTTTGTAAGCTGATTAGTACAATTGATGCTTATAATTTTGCAAATGATGCATTTGCATTATGTTTTTTTAAGAGCTTTTCAAAAAATACTTTTTAATTTTAATTTGCTTTTCCTTATACGGTTACTTTAAAAAAAAATTAATAGTCTATAAAACACTTAAGCTTAAGATGATTAGTTTTTAGTTTTTGTTCTCATTTTCGGATCACAGCCTTCTTTGCTGCTCGTATATTATATGTTACGTATTGCATGATATACGTAGCAATAAATTTTTTAAAAATAATAAACCTTCCTAACTTTCCAAAATTTTAAAACGCTTTATGAAATGGAGGAGCAACACCTCGTAGTAAATAAAAAGACTTCAGTCATTACCTATAACCTCTCAAACATAGGAGGCGTACATTTATACATATATATATATTTATATGTATATATACGAGAGAGATTGTGTGTGTGTGTGTGTGTGCTTTTTCTGTATGTTTGTGGGGTTCGCGCGCCTGTGTATGTAAGAGAGCGAACCAATCAGTGTTTATGCGTCAATGAAAATGTTGCAGTATGTTTGTAGTCTGTTTGGTGGGTTCGCTTGTACATGTGACGTCATATCCTGCGGAGCGACCGGATGTCCGGTTTCGCTCAGTCGCGGACACTGTGATAAGAGAATCTACATTTATATTAAACAACACAAGGGAAAATTCTAGCAGTTGTTAGAAAAAATTGCTTAAAAAATGTTTATCGCTATAATATTTGTAAAATAGCTTCCCAGAATTTTAATGCGGAAAATCATCTTTTTTTTTCTAACGACTTTTAATTAGAAAATTGCTGTTCGATTAATTCACTGAATAATTGAGTGAACATTTTTAATACATTTATTTTTAGTGGCAAGCGCCTAAAAAATACAAGATCAATTTGTTACTGAATTTCTTTTGTATCGAGTAAAGATTTTTAGCATAAATTTAATGTGACAACACACGGATACGCTTCTATTTATTTTTCTTTAAGCTAATTTTCCAATACAATTTATTTTAAAAAAAAGGTCGACAGAACGTTATCAGTGTTAAATGCTTAAAACTGCAATAAACAAATTTTAAATTATGTTAATTTAATTAAACTTAATTAAGTTAACATAATATCGTAATAGTGTAAGAACTTAAAAGCATCGATACCCAGTTACAAGCATAGACTAAATATCCAAATTTGTTAATAGACGAAAAATATACAAAATTACAAAAAACTTGAAAAATTTAAGCTCCTTCAATTTTTTCTCACGTTATACATACCTTGTATTTTCATTTTGACTGATTCGTTATCGGCTGTACTTTTCAAGTACAGCTATATCGAAATTACGAACGTGCTTTCCGTTTTTATTGATTACAATTGCGTTATTTTTACAAAATTGAAAAACCATAAAAGATTTTCATCTTTGAATTGAAATTATAACGGCCAGTAAAAAAAAATACTTTTATACAAACGTCCAATCAGGAAGTATTGGACAAATTATCGTACGAATTTTTCGTTGAATTTAAATGCGCCAAATATATATTTACACACACATATATATATATTATTTTCTATTCTAAAACTTCGGAAAATGTGGAAGTAAACTTTGAATTTCCCGTCGGTCTGCTTTATAGACTGCAATAACAATTTTCAGGTCTTGGCGTGAGAAAGCGTAGGTTTGGACGACCACAAATATTTGCTCCATTATTATTTTACGGCGGTGCTTTGTACTGTGGTGTATTACAAATTTATAGACTAGTTCTAGTATTATGGCTTTTTTCAATACAAATTATTTTTTTTCCAATTCCTTTGAGGAAAATAATTTTTCTCTTTATTTTCGTAAATACCTGTTGATCAAAACGAAAAGCTTAATCCTCCGAGTAAAAAAAACTCCTATTTCGAACATATTATATATTTTACTCTGTTTTACAAATGTACATAAATTATAATGTAAAATTGTGCACTTTTTCTAGAAGAAACAGTACTTTGTAAATTTATTATTATTATCATCGCTAAAATAATATTGTTTCTAAACTATTTATTCAATGTAAAATATTGTATGAAGTTTCAACAAATTGTTGATTGTAATAAAAATACGTACCTATTAGTCATTACGCAACTTGTGTACTAAATTAACAACGTATTTAGATTTACCGCAAAGTGAATTAAGTTTTGTAACCTTTTGATGGGAAATAATATTTTTATACAAATAAGCTTTTTCAAAGAAAATAAAAAAAAAAAAAAAACATTCTTTAAACAATTTCAGAATAAGGTTGAGAGATATTTTGTATACGTTAAAATTATGGATTTATGGCGAGTAAACTTCGAGAACAAATAATAAAATAACAATGATGAATAAAAAAGTATCGGTTAAAAGCACATGACGCATATAATATTGAGAAATATAGTTTACAGTGAAAAAAAGAAAATGAAATGTAGAATTACAGTATGTAGTTCATCAGCTTAAGCACAGATGGCAACAGCTTACAGGCTCATAAATAGTTTTATCGTATCACGAATTTTTACAATTGCAAAGGTACATTTTATTGAATAATTTCGCACTCAATAGACAAATCCATGTGTTGCATAGATAACTTATTGCCGTGATTAAAATTCAATGCATTGATATGTACTTAAATATATATATATATATATATATACGTATGCATTTATGTAGATATCATGGGAATTTTTAATTAGAATTTTTTCATTAATTAATCATCGACACAAAATATGGAGAACTTTTGTCAATAATATCACCACAGTTATAAAAGAAGTGGAAGAAAAATTATCATATTATTTCTGTAAAATATAAATTTCAGGTAAG
The DNA here is from genome assembly GCA_018907135.1 of Kradibia gibbosae. Taxonomy (NCBI): domain Eukaryota; kingdom Metazoa; phylum Arthropoda; class Insecta; order Hymenoptera; family Agaonidae; genus Kradibia; species Kradibia gibbosae. Next base: position 5,198,761 of record JACCHX010000011.1, read on the forward strand.
CAATTTAATAAGAAAAACCTAATTCCAATTACGGTATATTAATAAAAGAGGAGCCTGCAATTTAATTAATAAATAATAAAAGCGATGTCGTGCGCCCTATATTCCGCATTTCTATCGATAGGTCGTATATAATAGTATTTATGCAGACTGAAAGTAATAAAAGGCGAAACGATTTTAAAGTAATTTAATATCACGTTTTCATTAGCGCATATCATTTTACTTAACGCATAAGCAAAGGGTGGTCTCTTCCTGTCCTTATTAAATTTCTTTTCCGAGAAATGAAAACGCCTACTCCTAGGCTCTGTCGCTAGAATACGCATTTGCATTTTGAATATCCGACTTTAATAAGAGCAGCAACAACAATAACAATAATACACGAGCTTATTATCACGCACAGAAATGCCGTCGAATCTTATCGTATGAAAAAAATTCGGCACACGAAAAAATATTAGAGAAAAAAGGAAAAAAAAAAAAGAAGAAAAAAAAAAAATCATTAGATATCCGTTTATGAATCAACGCCGCTTTTACCAACGAATGCATTTAAACAATTTTCGCTCGCGGTCGAAATTGTCGTTGGAATATAAATATAAAAGCGATTTAAAAATTATTCGATACCTATAAAGCATAAGGCGACTTGTAAATTGCGCGCTGAATCCGAAGTTAACGATGTAATTGAAGAGCACATTGTATTAATCTCGCGTCGAACCGTGGATCATTATAAATTTAACGTCTGAAGTGAATCGTGAAAACTAATAAGGCTGCGACAGAAGGAGGCTTATATTAATATAATCAAGGGTATGAAAATTGTACTCTGCAGGGCTTGAATTACGTAGCGGGGATTGATTTAACATTGCAGCCGAAGAAACCGAATGATGATGTATCTCGAGGAGAAGCAAATTTATTAACGTCGCAGCGCGTCTGGCTTCGATTCGATAGGCCGGAGTTGACTCCTCGAGAGGCTCTAGCGTTACGAACACACGTGGGCTAAGCTCAAACAAGGGAATTGCTTTAATAGTCCTAGAATTGTCTGGGCGGGGGGTGAAACGAGGATCGTTTCCGATAGGGGGAAATTTTTTTCGGTGGACTCGATCGCAAAGGATTAAAAGCCACGCGAGTTTTGGGTTGATAAAAATTGGTTGAGAAGCGATGCTTTTCGTGCGAGCGAGCGAGAGAGAGAGCGAGAGAGGGAGTGCAAAGAACGAGGCGCGAAAGGCGAGGTAAGCCTCGAGAGTTTGTAAGTGAGACTTTGGAGTCGCTGGTTTGGAGGCAGCGAGTTTCGTGCCCATGCGACGGCTCGTAATTATGTAACTTCGCTAAGCATGGCTCGGGCCTGGCGCAGGTATACAAGCTAGCGAGCGAGCGAGCGAGCGAGCGAAACGTGGCTTGGCTCTCTCTCTCTCTCTCTCTCTGGCTCAGCTCTGGCGTTAAAAGTCGCCCTCTACTCCCTGATATACATTCTCAGTGAAACAATCACGAGCGCGCGCACCACACGACATTTCCTTATGGAACTCATAAAACACGGCTTGGCAGTTTGTTATAAGGCTCTCGGCCGGCCTCCTTGGCCTGCTACTGCTGCCGCTGCCGTCGTTGCTGCCGTCGTTGCTGCCACCGCCGGCGTTGCTGCTCCCGCCGCCGCCGCCGTCGCCGCTGCTCCTTCGTTTCTGCCTTGCGCACGTACTTCGCGTCCTTACCTTGCAGTTAAAATTCTCCGTTGAGACCTGCACGTCTCGTCCAATGACCTTTGCGGCATAAGCGCGCCCGTAACGCGCTCGTGCTCTTGCCTCCTTTTTTCCTCCTCGGTACTTAACTGCTCGACAGAGGCTCGAATAATGAAACAGTTAGAAGCTCTCTCTCTCTCTCTCTCTCTCCTACGCGCGCGCGCACACTTGGGCAACTCAAACGCTAGGCTTAATGAAATTTACGCTTCCACCGAAATAATACCGGTTATTTAATATGCACTTGTGCGTGACTGCGCATTTGCGCTTCTATTCGATCGATTGCTATTAATTAATGTGCGCGCTTACGTACACGTGCATATACATATATATATATATATGTGTGTGTGTGTGTGCGCGCGCGCGCGTGCGCGTACATTAACAAACAATTATTATTGCAAGCCACGCATCGAATTCCACGAGGCCCCTTTAGCGTGAAAGCTCTCCTATTATTTAAATCCTTCGCGCATTAAGGAACCCGCATTCTCGAGGATCCTTGCCTCTCTTCTATTCCCTTGGCCGCACGCTTGGGCTCCCCGTGCATAGGATGCATTTCTTCGAGTCCCCGTACCAACCCCGAGAGGCATTATTACTTTCAATATCGTTGCAACTTACTTTTGCCCCGATCGTCATAACGAATTGCCCAATTGTCCCTTCTTGGAGTTTTCTAAATTGTAATATTATAATAATTACAGTCGCAAGTATAAGCGTATGCTATCCAATGATTGAATTGTGATTCGTATTAAAAGTCGTATCGAATTTGTTTTTCATTAAACGTTGAGCGGAACGATTCTTTTCGAAATTTATTAATACGCAAGGAACAGCCGTAATGTAAATACGCTTTGACGCATTTTCCTTTTCTTTTATTTTTCTTTTTCTCTCTTTTTTTTTTTTTTCTTTCTTTCTTCTTTTTTTCAACGAGAAAAATTCTAGCGAGAATAAATTTTTCAATTTGTATAAGAATAAAATAAAAATCTAAGTGCCAATAAATGGAATTGAAATCCGTTTATTACTACTAAATTCCTTTTTATGCTTTCGTGTGCACTGATTTAATTGTATCTGTCAGTCGATAGTGGCCATATATTAGCACATATTCTTTAAATTATAACAACTGCCTTGGCTTTATTCGATCGTGCGTTTATAATAATGCATATCAAATGTTCAGTGTACCTTTGAATTAGCCTCAATATTTCGTGTACTTTATCATCGTTCGAGGAATCGGATAAGAATCCACGCAATCTTGCGATCGACCATCGGTCGCAAGCTTATTGAATTAATAATTTTATAAAGCTAATTCATCGGTAAGTCTTGGGCCAAGGTTTAAAATTGAAGAGGCGCAAAGCAGCTGTAGCTGTAACGATAATATTTTCATCCTTAGGCGTGTGCGTCTAATTTGAAAATTATCAAAGCTCGTATTCCTGGGCATTCCTTCAATTCCTCAGCGGTGTGCCTCGGACTAATGCGCCCTCGCTAATTTTCCTTGGCCTCGAATGCTTTATCTTTGCGAAAGCAAAGGAAAGAAAAAGTCCTCACGGAAAATTAATGGAACCATAGTGTTTACAAAAGCAAGGAAAACACGTCTCTCCGGTTAAGTAATAATGTATAAACACGCTTTACAATAAAATCATCTATCAGCGATTGTACTGACTGAGCCAACTAATCGACGCGGAAGCCAAACCCCCTTTTGCGTTGCATTGCAGGCTATTCATCATGCCCAAAGTGGGTGGAACACGAGCGACGCTCAAAACATTGTTTGCCTCGTGCGCTTATCGATTGGCCTATTGTGTATTTCGAGTAACGGATTAGCAGCACATGCTCAAAAATATGTTTATAGCTGAAATTCCCTTTCTCGGAACGAACATCGAATGGAAAATGTTGGAAATCAACTTTGGGCCGCCAGCCGTGATCTTGGGTATCTTACGAATCTTTAATATAAGTCTCGATCGATATTTCATCGAGGCGGGCTGATCGAGAGAAAGCAATTAACAATACTGACCTGCAAAATCAATAAAGCGTTACGTCGTATTTTAATAAAGATTATTAATAATAAGGCTGAATTTGCTTGGCTTTGTTGACGTTTCGTTAAACGTTTCGAGAAATGCTTTTTTTAGAAGACCGCAACGTGACATGACTGCAATAAACCGCAAGACTTTATATTTTTAAAAATTAATTGAAACTTTTTACAATTGTCTGTAGTATATGGATATGTATGCGTTATTAAATTAGACAATTAGGGCATTTCGTTGTTTGATATCGATTAATGAATTAAGAAAGCAATATTGATTCTTTTTAAATTTAAGCAAATTTGTAATAATCGCTTGTTGTTTTCTTTTTTTTTTTCGATAAATATTGGGTAGTCTCATTCGGACATAATTTAACTATTATGTGTTGCAATAAATAGTTGTAAAATTCCATGAAATATCTTAAACTGCGTATTTATGTTCCTACGTACTACCAATATTATTACGTATGTAGATGTGTAATGACTTTTATTTATTTTTTGTTGTTGTACATATATCAATTAAATGATTGAACTTTTTCTCCATTTCTGTGGCGCACAATTGTTATGTTTCATAGTTTAGAAAACCATTTCAATTTATACTTATAGAATGATGTTTATTCAAAAGATAGTGCACGCCTTGCTTGAAAAATAATTTAGCCGAAATAAGGATTTTAATTACAAAGAATGTCAAAATAAAAGTTCTATTAAAATTGAATGAATTTCCATCTATTTTTTCAATATTAACACAATATTCAATATTTAAAATTCCATCCTCGTATATTGTAGTAAGAGTAAGCTACAACTTATTTATTCTACATTTATTATTATTTATTCATAAATTTATTGTCAATAGTTGGTATTACTTTATTCAAAAATACCTAAGCTTCGATTTACAAAACATAGAGTAATACGAATCGTAGGCCAACGAATGCGGAGAGAAATGAGATAAAGTTTGAAGTGATCCAAATTTATCGTAGGTGTTGGATGCGAAGAGCACAATTTGGCCCAGTGCTACACATCGGCCGATGATATGCTTTTGATTAAATGCCGGGCGTCGATATAAAATAAGCGCCAACAACAAGGTGGTGATAAGTTGCACGAATTATTGCATCGTTTTTGTTACAAAGTACGCGTTATGGCAACAACTGATATAACGAATAACTGGAATAGACTTATTAATGCCTGATATTATTATTTTTTTTTTTCTTTTCATTTATTGCAGCTGCTGGCGAACGCAAAAATGAATAAGTCCTTAAAAAAGTACTTTGTTCAATACTGATAATCGTATTGTTCATCTTAACTCGTTACAATGTTATATCGAGAATTCAATTCGTATTTGTACTTTACTGTAATATACCAAGCTCGTGTCAAAGGTTCTTAACAAAACGAGATTTTTATTCAAGATTAATATATTTCATTGGAATTGCCAACAGTTTTAGATGAAGAATTTAAATGTTTTAGGTATTTTAAGTTATAAGATCAAGTAATCACTAAGTCGAAATGCGATTATATATGTAAATTTCTATAGAAGATATTTGTCAAGTTTTCATCGTGCAGAATTCGAAGTTTCAATCGCACACACTCGGAATCGAGTTAGGATGTGTGCTATAGAGGTAGAATAAAATGTTTCAGAAATGAAAGAAAAGAAAAAGAAAATTCACCATGCCGACCAACTGTTACTCTAATTTTTACAAAAATCTGTCTCAATAAATACATATATATATATATATATATATTTATGTATATTTTGTAAAGTTTTTGCTCGTAAGCGAATAAATGAAAAAAAATACATTGATAGCGAGATCATAAAAAAAAAACTCGTTTTGTGCCCGCGAAGGCATGTTCAAAAGTAAACGAAGCTAAGACTTTGTTTTGTATTTGGAAAAGGGAACAAAAGTGCGCTTTTTTAAATATCGAATGAAAATAAGGAATTATTCGTACGCAATAGTTAACGCGTATAATTAATTTATACGCTCGATTTCAAGCGGTGAGCAGTTGCCATTACTTTTGTTGATAGATCGCTGGTGATCTCGAGCAATCGACAATGAACGACAATAGCGCCTTTCGTCTAATATCGCAGGAGGAAGCGATTTTAATCGCGCGATCCGAGGGAGCGCTCCGAGTCTACGTTGGCCAATGTGACGATTCGCGAATGATACCCGAAGCAAGGGGCGAAAAGCCGTCGAGAGCTCTCTCTCTCTCCTAAGAAGGAATACGGAGACAGAGAGAGGGGGGGGCGGGAGGCTGCATCGGAGAGAATCGGCCGGGTAATTCTGGCGCGTAGCCCTGCTCGAGATCAGATTTAAAAAGCCGAGGTGGGAAAGAGAGAGAGAGAGAAGGAAAGAGGCCTAATCCCTAATGCTCGCTCGGGCTCGAGATAAGGGAAATAATCGGCGTTCTTGGTTATCCGAGGATAAAGCTTCGTAACACCTTTCGCCTCACCAGGCCCATTATCACCGGCCGTCCGATTAGGAGGTCGGCGTGCGTGCGCGCGGAGGCGCGCGTGACGTCAGCCCGGGGCCG